>CM037007.1:8877563-9197410 GCA_020826895.1 Aquilegia kansuensis | reverse complement strand
CTTAACTAATCAATCTATAATTACCTCCATCTGTGTGTGTGGTTTTGTAGAAATTGTTAATGGTTTTCTTTTAAAAACAATTATTGTCATGGATGGATGCTAATGTTTCTATCAAAACAAAACCCAATTAGATTTATTGATTTATTTATTAAACATACAAGGAAGTATGTTACTTTGAGTATAGAAGCAAATACAGTACTGTGTGGGCATTTGCATTTCCACATGTTTCAATGTTGTGTGAGTGCCCTGTCGATAGGTACAAGTGATTGAATATGTTTTTTTTGTTTATTTACAAGTAAATTAGTTGGATTTTTCTCATGGTCCTATTGCATACTGGTTTCAGAGGTCAGCTGCAGACCAGATTTTGCGAGAGTTGCAGAATAATCCAGAGATGTGGCTTCAAGTTGTTCATATTCTACAAAATTCGCAGAATCTCAACACAAAATTTTTGCACTACAGGTTGGTGTCCACATTACAGACCATTTTTAATTATCTGTAACTTAGTATTACTTTGGTAAAATTCATTTCACATATAACTCTTATGTCCAATACCAAGACTTCAATTGGAAACAAACACAGTTTTTATTCAGCTTCTCTATAAACCATTAGAACTACCAAGTGTTGGAAAATTGCAGAAATATTTTGAACAAAAGGTATTATTATCTGTGGTAAATGCTTTGAAGAAGTGCAGTGGTGCACAGGCAACACAGCCTTTTTGTCTTAACACGATTATCTTTTATCTGTAGATGGAAAAGTTTGAATATGATGTTTTCTCTTGCTTCTCCTCGGCGTTCAAAGTTATTTTCATGCCCATCTCTCTTCATTAAGAAGGGACCTTTTTTTTTTTTATTCAAATAGAAGATAACAGTATCCCAAGGTTATAGGATAAAATATCAAACTCCCAATGACAGTCTTTTGGGCATTTTATGGCTTAATATAATATGAATTGGATTTTGAATGAGAAGATTTGATTATATAAATATTAGCGCTTAGCTATTTCAGTGAAAGACTTTGTTCCATGTCCTATCGAATAAGCTCGAAGTATGAGTTTTCTTACACAAAAATTATCATGAAAGTTATCAACAAAGGTGAATAGGAGAATTAATACAAGCACCATGTAAGATACCTTCTCCCTTATACCAGTATTTAGTATTTACTGAAATTCTCTCATTTCCAGTTACACCTTTGTTTGTGTTTTGCATTCACTAGCTTTCTTCAGTAAAATCATTTCAACCCGGTTTTATGATCATGGAGAAACAATAGAGATGTTGATGATCTATGATGCTAGTTAAAAGTTCAACCCCTTTAGAGTGTTCTCCAATCTCCTTAGCTAAGTATAAGCTTGAATTCAGCATTGATCTGTAATAAAATGTTATTAATAAGCCATTTAATAAAGATAGCTAGGAACGGATAATTTGTTCTGTTAAAAAGCCATGATATCATCAATCATCATCCATTATGCGTGGACTTTATAAGAACTATAAATACTTTTGTATTCAGTCCAATTTCGATTCAGTTTGAAGATTTTCTAACCAGTAACCACTTGGAGGTTTAAAGGGACCTCTTATTCTGGTTACAATCTTGACCTTTATGTTTATGCAAGCCATATTCATTTTAGGTATGTTTGATAATGCAATGTCATCACCTCTTGTCTCTTCCGGACACTGAAACACTTAAGTAACTTATCTGTCTATTTGATGTGATTTCGTTTCTTTGCTGCTTGCTCTTCTCTTATCTACCAAGTATCGCAGTATCTGTTTGGTACCACTGTTATTAAATTATATTCACCAATTCTGTAGTTTAGCAATGAGGAATTAGCGTGCAAGAATATTAAAGGAAAATGAAGTAGTACTATTTTTCTCTTTTGTTTATAAATGATAATATCTTCTAGCTTGTGCCATTTTGAGTGTGTCTTTTGTTTCCCAAAGCTTTTGTTTGGGTTCGTATATTTATAACCTATTTACCTGTTAATCATCCTGATTGCTGGCTACAACTGTGATAAATTTGGCCATTGTTTTACACTTTAAGCCATTTTTATTCCCAGTAAATTGTATCTGGGAACTTCTCAATATTGTGAAACCAATCTATGTCTGATTGAGGTAGCTCATTTGAGTAATAAATGTCAATACAGCTGGTTCTTAACCAAGAATTCATACTCCAAACATGAAAGAAAAAAGCTTGAAACACCAAATATGAAATGATGAAAGAACCAACTGCCCCAGATCAGATCTGTCATATACTTTTGTTGGGATTTTGTGTGATTCTTTCTATTGCACCTATTAATAAAACTATTTTCTTACTGGTGAAAAAAAAACTACACACCCTTGGATAGACATATGACAGCTGTAAGTAACACCAAGCATAAATGAACCAACCTTTTTCTTCTCAGTTATCCAACTCTTGAATAGATATAGGACCCTTGTTGTTCTCTGGGTTTTCTGTTTTACTTAACTATTTAGGAATATTTTTATCTACTATGTTTGTTAAGAATTTGTAATCCTTACTGTTTCATGTACAGGTGCTGGAAGGTGTCATTAAGTACAGGTGGAATGCTTTGCCTGTTGAGCAACGTGATGGAATGAAAAATTACATATCAGATGTAATTGTACAGGTAGATGTTCTTTGTCTTAGGCAACATGTAGTATTACTTTTAACATATATGGAAAATGTGCCTGTTTTCGTTGTTTTTTCCTCTTAGTTTTGATTTTCTCATATCTCATCTTATACAGCTTTCAAGTAATGAAGCTTCCTTCCGCAGGGAAAGGCTTTACGTCAACAAACTCAATATTATTTTGGTTCAGGTAATGTTTTTGTTTGTTTACAGATATCTTATGCCTTCCATTTTCTATGCAACGTTGGTTTGTGAGATCAGATAGGTATTTTGCTTGCAGCTGAATGTGACTTGAGACCAAAGCTTAATGAACCCATTTTGATAATAATCCTACTCATATGGCGGACAAAATGATGTTATAAGTTGTTGTGATTAAATACTTTCTTATTAGGGTTTGTCAGAGATTTTGTGTTTCTTCGGAATATAGTGTCTGTGTTAAATGTTATTATCCTTCTACCTCAAGGACATCAGATAATTTATCTCTTGTTTTACAGATTTTAAAACATGAATGGCCGGCAAGATGGACAAGCTTTATTCCAGATCTGGTTTCAGCAGCAAAGGCCAGTGAGACGATATGCGAGAACTGCATGGCTATATTGAAGGTAGTTTTTTCTTATTTTATTCTAGTAGGATTTACATTTGGAATGTTAGGTTCCATAAATCACAAAGAGGATTGTTGTTTTCAGCTTCTCAGTGAAGAGGTGTTTGACTTTTCAAGAGGGGAGATGACTCAGCAAAAGATTAAAGAGCTGAAACAGTCGTTAAACAGGTAAGATGATGGGTTTATTTTCATCAATGATCGTTTAGAAGGTTTATCATACATAACTATATAAGATATGCTGATGTATGGGTTTTACGCCCCTCCATTTTTGGAATTGTCTCACCAACTTCTAGCAGTGCAACATAAGCAATCCTCAAGTCATTGTATTTATAGCATGGAGCTATATTTGATGTTTTGGTCATAACCCTATTGACCTATTCTACGTAACTCAGCTTATAGTTTCATCCTTTTGCTTCAATCTGGTCTATATACCCAGGCTGCATATAGCACAACTTATCTGAGAGTGGTGGGATAGTGGTTAAAAACCTGGGAAAATCCGGGCACATATTTTTTTCTTTCTTTTTTTTTTTTTTTTTTTTTTGATAAAAGTAAAAATTTATTGATTAGGCATAAACAGCCTGAGCAGTTTACACAAAGTGTATGTTATCAAGTAAGTTAAAAGAACACGCATATTTCCGGAAATTCCGGGCACATGTGGTGTGTTATATCCCAAATCACACATTTAGGTCAGAGACATCCATATTTCTGGAAATTCATTTTTTTCCCCTTATAAATATTGCAAGAAAGGTCAATTTGTACTATGGACCATACCGGAATCTCTTTTGTTTATAACCTCCCAAATGTGCTTGTGCGCACATTGCCCTTCATCAGAGGTCATGAGTTCATGACCACAGTGGCCCCTCTTAAGAGTCATGCCAAACAATAAATGAGAACACAAAAAGCTGGGGACTTGTGTAGTGGGTGGTGGGGCGTGGGCATTAAGGCTTTACTTTTGCCAGTGTTGGCAACAGATGACGAGAAACCAGTTTTTTTTTTGTGTCTTCGTTGACAACAGATGAAAAATGAAACTCGACCACCTTGGCACCACCTTTAACAACGTAGGTCGAAGCATCATATGATGTGATGGTTGCCTAATTTTTCAATGAAGATGTTTGCCTGCTGATTGTACCTCCGAGCTTTAGCTACAAGATCTGATCCAGTTGTATTTGTAAACAACTGCGGAAGATAGTAAAGAAATTCTATAATTAATACTGAGTTTTACTTGGATTGATTTTAACCATATCCTATTTTAGAGATCAACTTTAGATGTCACTTTTTATTCTTGTTTTTGGCTGTCCAAACTGTTATTATGATATTTCATTACTTACGATTGCTGTTATAGCTGTGTTAGTATTTTTTTTTTTTTTTTTTTTTATTGGCAAGCGAGGTTGAGGGGACCCTACCCAATTACGTGAGAAAACTTTTATCAAACAGTCAGCTGCTGACGTTTTTCGAACCCACAACCTCATCACTTTGTAAAAGGGATGCAACCTGTTGAGCAATAGGCATATTACCATTATAGATTATTTTTAAGGTTACACCCATACACCCGGCTAACAATTTTTTTTCTTTGTTTATAGCGAGTTTCGACTCATTCACGAGTTATGCTTATATGTACTATCAGCATCCCAAAGGACTGAGCTTATACGTGCAACACTGGCTACTTTGCATGCTTTTCTTTCGTGGATCCCTCTGGGCTATATCTTTGAATCACCCTTGGTTTGTGCACTATTCTTGTATAAATATATATTATATGTTGTTATCTTTGATATCTTTGAAATTCATGTTTTGTACTAAAAACACTTAGTAGTAACCAGTTCAGGTTGATGATGGTACTCTCTACTGCTGCACTTTTCCATAACGTTTCCTGTTTCTGTTTTTGTGACAGCTGGAAACACTCTTGAAGTTCTTTCCAGTTGCAGCGTATAGGAATCTTACCCTGCAATGCTTAACAGAGGTAGACATCAGTTTTTTGAATTTGAAGTGTGATTTTCTAAGCGTCTTCTTCTCGATTGACCACCGAGGTGTTTAATTCGGGCACTTCTACCGTGTTCGCAGGTTGCTTCCCTTCAATTCGGGGACTTCTATGATATCCAATATGTTAAAATGTACACCATTTTCATGGTGCAATTACAGGTAATACATCTGGCACCATTATGCATCCATCCTAACATCTTATAGGATTGGGTGCCCATATTCCCCGTGTGTTTTCTTTTGATTGAGAGAAAAGTAATTTTTACTTATTGGAAACAAAGTATCTACATGAATTTTTTTTATTACCACTCTTCAACGATTGATTGATCTGCTTCTTCTGAATGGGTCTGATACCTTTGCTTTCGTCTGCGGTCTTCTGGATTTGATTTTGATGCTTCTAGACCATTCTCCCACTGGGAACAAATATCCCTGATGCTTATGCCCATGGTTCCACCGAAGAGCAGGTGAATGTTTCTATCCACGTGTGTGTTTTTCAATATTTTTTGTCTTTCAAGCAGAGGTTATGTGTATAGGCATAGGCTTATCTATTCCCCTTTTAATATCTCTCTTATCTTACCATTTATCTTTTTATTTGTTCAGGCATTTATTCAGAATCTGGCTCTTTTCTTCACTTCATTCTTTAAGGCAAGTTCTTATAGTTCTGCTGTTCAAATAACTTCATTATTGCACACCGTCGTCAAAGAGTTGAGCATTGAAGCATTATTAGAAAGAAGCATGAGTTTAGAAGTAACTGTCTTTATGATGTAGGATGAGAATCTGAGACTTTCATAGTTTCAGTATATTGATGCAGTCACGTATTCCATCGTGTCAGGACTCATTGATTCAGTATAGAGTGTTGACTTTTAGAGTCTCTGTTATCATGGAGGAGTGTTATGTCCATATGGCGTTCTATACATGTGACATGTGGGCTGATTACAAACTGATAATATAGAAGTTGCTTTGGTAGTATTGTATTTCTCAACATCTAACATTTTCTTTTATACAGTCCCATATTCGAGTACTCGAATCCACTACTGAAAATAAATCTGCGCTTCTTATGGGGCTTGAATATCTGATTGGCATCTCATATGTTGACGATACTGAAGTTTTCAAGGTGTGGTTTTCATAAGCTTATTTTTGTTGAAGGCTTCTTATAAGTGGGATTGACATGTAAACCTATACTTATGGATTTTGTGCTCCACAGGTCTGTCTGGATTACTGGAACTCCTTGGTTCTAGAGCTATTTGAGGCAACTAATAATATGGACAATCATGTATCTACTGTAAATGCCATGGGACTTCAGGTATAACCCATCTCGTCTTGCAGTCTGAACATGCAGCTTGCTCTCAGTTTTATCTTTGGTTAAAAATAATTGATTTATTCTTCCCTAGTGTCAATTCTTCTGTTTCACAAAATTTACTAAGTGAGATTGCACAAGATTGATCAAGTTAGATTGGACAGTGCTGTCTTCGTTGTATCGCGTAATGATTGTGGGGCCTAATATTTTTATGACCGTTTAGGTTGTGTCATGTGTGTACCTTCTTAGAGAAAATAATCTTGGGTACAATCGGTTAGGGACTTAGGGGGCGGTATTTGTTCTGGAAAATGTAAACCTTCTATAATAAAGGAGATATATGAGAGCAAATATGAGGATGGAAACATAGAGGGAGTTCTGGAAGGAGGTTTCTCCGCTGAATCAAACATACCCTTAATCCTTTTTAGTAATTTGTATGATATTTATCTTGTCTGTTCATATCTAAACCGTTATCGCTTGAATGTCTGAATCATCTTCGTTGTACAGCTGTATGTTTCTCAATATTGAAACTCTTAATGTTGACCTTGTTGACCGAGGATGCAGGTTCCATTACTCTCTGTGATGGCTGATGGCCTTGGCTCGCAAAATTCACAAAGGCAACAGCTATACGCTGGTCCAATGTCAAAGTTGAGAATGCTGATGATCTGTCGTATGGCTAAGCCTGAAGAGGTTTTAATTGTTGAGGATGAAAATGGAAATATTGTGCGTGAAACTATGAAAGACAATGATGTACTTGTCCAATACAAGGTTTGTTCTATATTCACCTTTGGACATTTTAAGTGATAATCTTCTTTGCCGGTTTTCTTCTTATATATATAGGTATATGTTGATCTCAAGGGGCATTTGTAACAATAGTCTCAGTATTGAGGAGGATTTTGTTCTTTCTTCTAGCCCTGTTTTGAGGGAGATCGGCCTTTATGGGCAATTGGGAGGTTAACATGATGTATTAATTGTATACTGGGATGCCATGGTGCCTTCATGGACAACTGGGAAAATGTTCTTAGAGTTGTAGTATGATGTATTAGTTGTATGCTGGGATGTTTTTGACCTTCTCATTCACACGATATAATTCAGTTAGTCTTGCAGACCTCAAAAAGAAAAATCTTGGGGACTAACCATGGAAGTGTTACTTGTTCACTGCCTTGGTAGTTACAATCGATCATCTCCTGTTATCTTTTTTACATAGGATAGAACCATCTGACATAGTGATCATTCAAAGTGCATAAAGTTTCTGTTCAAGGAAAAAAGTTTCCGAAATTGTTGTCAATTGCCAAGATTAATAGATTATCCAATGTCTAGACTCTACACACCTTAAAAAAATTCAGGTACTGTCTAAAGGAAAAAGGGTCTGAAATTTCATCTTTCACTTGAAATGTCTATATCTTACACAGCTTGAAACTCACTCTTTGGTTTGGAGCATTTACTTCCATCTACTTCATTTACACTTGTATTTTTTTTTTTGTGTGATCTGACATCTTTGTAATGTAAAAAGTATGTATGTACTAAACTACTGGTTACGGTGGATTCTTTGTTTCAGATCATGAGGGAAACACTGATTTACCTGACACATCTTGATCATGAGGATACTGAACAGCAGGCATGCTTTGATAACACAACTTTGAAAGCTCCATTTGAACCTTCTCTTTATTTTATTATATGTTCCTTAAGTTTCTTTTTGTGATGATGCACCTGTCTTACCACATCTCATTACTCGTTCTTATTCAAATTGATGCTCGTGATTATAGAAAAATTTGTTGCGTCAATAATGACTACAATGAAACTAAACCACATTGTGTTATGTGATTTTTTTTTTTCCCAAATTCATTAGTCACTATGTTCGTCAAGTTTTTCACATTTTGATCGATGTTTCGATTGGCGTAAAAGTTTATTGTATTCTAGTATGTGGAACTGGATGATCTCTTACTTGTTATTGCTGCATCGTTTTGAAATTGTTCTTGATTAGATATGTCACTGAGACAAAGATCCAAGTTCCAACAATTTCTCTCGCTCAGAAGCCCACAGGGACAGAGTTGATGCTCCCACATCATCGCTTTATGTGTAGGATGCTCTTTAGGCACACAAGAAATGAATTGGATCATGAGCTCGTGCAGAACACTTCCATTGCTGTTACCATTCCATCCCCTTTTAGGTTGAATACAGATCTCATCCACCCTTTTTGGCATTACCCTCGCTGATTCGATTGACCTTCACTTCATGACTGTCTTTTAGGGTCTTACCCCTCCTTAAGACCTAGAAAAAAAATCCGTATTTGTTGTTCAGGTCGATCAGAAGGTGCAGAAATTGTTAGAACCAAACGCTAAATTTTGTGTCCATTTTGCAACCTTATGCTTGTTGTGCCACATGTGTTTCTCTTTTCTTCATCTGATAACTCGTGTACTACGAAAGTGCAAAGTTTGAAATACTTCTTATAATTGGATGAATGACCTTTTCATGAATACGTGTAGGGATCCTGTTCTAGTGAATAGGTGGATAGCTAGAGGAATTTTGGATGTTGTATTTTATACTGTTTATTAAGTAAACATATAAACAATTTTAGCATGTATATAGATGTTATTCCTTTGATTAGCCTTTCTTTTGCTTATTTAATGAACATACTGTAGGGAGTGGATGGCAAGAGGCATTATGTTTTTTGTTATTAATTATATGTTTCATTTCAGATGTTGAAGAAGCTAAGCAAACAACTAAATGGTGAGGATTGGTCATGGAACAACTTAAACACATTATGCTGGGCGATCGGATCCATATCAGGGTCCATGATGGAGGAGCAGGTTTTTTTTTATGCTCAACTGCGAAACTTTTATAAGCCTAACGACAAATGCATATTGATTTATGATTTTGAGATACATTTATTTTTATGGATTTTACATCCCCAGAAGAATGCAAGAAATACTTCTTATATATTTTCTGTATAATGCATATATTTTGCCAACTGAAAGACTAAATTACTACCTTAATATGGAAATGAAACTCAAGGCAAAGATTTCCATCCTTTGAGAGACTGCCTAGCAGCACATTTACCCATTTTTTGCTAGGTTTCCCTACTTTGTGAAATTACCTCATGTCTTAACTCTTAAGTATGTGAAGAGACTCCACGGAAACAACAAGCCTTCTATTGAAGCCTCCAAAATCGCGCTAAAATGGACAAACAATTGTGATTCTCTTTTAGTGTTGCTGTGCAAGAGAATTTCTTGATAGTATAATATATAGTGTTGTTCTTCACCAAATGGAGAAGATAAAAAAAAATGCTGCTATATGTTTGATCCGATAATGTCTGTCCGTGCAAATTACTTCATGTTATTGTTTAAAGGTCATTTCTGATGGAGTAGAATGTAGTGAGTGCAATGGATTATATTATGTTGGCATACACTTGTTATTGCAGTGGCATACAATTCATACTCCTTTGTTGTTGGTCATTACTTTCCGAGTCACAAACATTTTTTTATACTTGGATATATTGTTTACTCAATTGGTGTTTTTGATTGTAATGTTTCAGGAAAATAGATTTTTGGTGATGGTTATTCGCGATTTGTTGAATTTATGTGAAATTACAAAAGGGAAAGATAATAAAGCTGTCATTGCTAGTAATATCATGTAAGTATACCTAGTTAACAGTTTGTTCCTATATGTTAAGTTGAAATTTCATTATCTGATTTTTTTTTATATGGCTGGATTGCTAGGTATGTTGTTGGGCAGTACCCAAAATTTCTAAGAGCCCATTGGAAGTTCCTGAAAACTGTTGTGAATAAGTTGTTCGAGTTTATGCATGAAACACATCCAGGAGTTCAGGTTAATTCCCTTTTTATCTAGTTTCTTTGGCAATAATCAACCAACATGTAATGTACAATTTGTTCATAATAATAATCATATTCCAGTGTGTGACCATCACCAAACTAATCTGACTACGATCAGGCATCAGGGAGTATATTCAGCCATTTAAGGACATATTGCTCACTTTACTTCAGTCTTTTAATACAATCCACTAGTTGACAAGTATGATCACTATTCAACCAAAACTACGCCAAAAAGAAATTACAATTAGGATTTGTCCTATCTAGT
This sequence comes from Aquilegia kansuensis, assembly GCA_020826895.1. Taxonomy (NCBI): domain Eukaryota; kingdom Viridiplantae; phylum Streptophyta; class Magnoliopsida; order Ranunculales; family Ranunculaceae; genus Aquilegia; species Aquilegia kansuensis. The sequence goes on along the minus strand of CM037007.1, from coordinate 9,186,832 downwards.
ATCGTCTCTTTTCTTCTTGATGTAAATGTTTATGCTTAAATGCATACCTTTTCTTCATTGGCCTCATTGTTGCCTTTAGCAAGATCCCAAGTGTACCAAAAGACTAGTTACACACATAATACACCATATGTTTATCATAGTAGAAGTCAGAAAAATAGAAGCATCTGATCTCGACTCCTTTAACTCTAAATAGATTCCTAGATTGTGATTTTACAGCTATAGCTTGAAAATCTTGGTGCGGCCATAATGCATTTTCTGAGTCCACAAATGACCTTATGTTGATGCCATAGCTCAAAATAAGAAGCACACAACTGTAATGCCTTTCCTTGATTGCTTTAGTTGACATGATTGTCTACTTTGTTAGTTTCCATGATTGTTTAGTTGCCACCAGTTGATGGATGGCCTCCAATTTATCAAATCACGTAACGCATTTAGTTATCGATTTCTTACATATTTATTAAAATGTATAAACTCTCACACTAAGTTCTCTTGCAGGATATGGCTTGTGATACATTTTTAAAAATTGTTCAGAAGTGCAAGCGGAAATTTGTAATAGTTCAGGTAAAATTATTTTGTCCTTCATCCTTTCTTGTGATCCTAATGCTACTCTAAACATGAAGTTGTTGTTTTTTGAGAGGTAAGACTATCTTATATATATAATCAATGTAAGAGGTGCTTCTTGTTGTTATTGAAAGATACAGTGGTTTAATGAAATTTATTTGATAACTGGAGCCTTTTTTTATAATAGTTCGATGCATTTGTTCTACCTGTTTTGTTGGAAGCCACTTGTGTTTATTGTCATCCTTTCTTCATTAATGAAAGGACAGGCTTGAAATGGTCGATAATCTAATCTTTGTGACTGCATCTTCTTAACCATGAATCAGTGTATATTCTATATTTGAAACTTGACAGCTGTCTTTTAATGATGATTTCTTTGTTATGGAGGGTTGTTCTTTGTACTGAGACCTTTGTGTTGATTTATCACTATTCTGTTTTACAGGTTGGAGAACACGAACCATTTGTATCTGAACTGCTGACTGGTCTTTCAACCACTGTTACAGATCTTGAGCCTCACCAAATTCATACATTTTATGAATCGGTATGTTAATTTAATGTTATTCCACCTCTCACTTGACATAAATTCTATTTGTACATTTATTTGGAGATATGAGCTTTTTATGTTGAAATTTTGAATTATGCCTTTGCAGGTAGGTAATATGATTCAAGCAGAGTCTGATCCCCAAAAGAGGGATGAATATTTGCAAAGGTTGATGGAGCTTCCTAATAAGGTGATTGTGTTTGCAGAATTGCAGTACTATTTTTCATATAATGACTTGTCTTAAAAATTATAAAGTTCTCCTTTTTTGGTTTTTTCCCAATATTGAATGCAGTTGTCCATATAAGTTTAAAATGATGGGTTATGTTGTGCAGAAATGGGACGAAATTATCGGGCAGGCCCGTCTTAGTGTGGATTTTTTGAAGGATCAAGATGTTATCAAAACTGTGCTTAACATATTGCAGGTATTTCATATAGATATTGTCGGGAAATAATTGATTTTTTTGTGCCAAAAGTTCTGGATGTATTGATCTAGTCTAGGTATGACTGATAACTGCTATTCGCTCTTAAAGACAAATTCAGTAATGGATTCATTCACATTTTTGAATCTGTGGTGTCTAAATTTATTGGTTTATTACATGTGGTATTCATGGAAATAACACACCTCTATCACTATGTATATTCATTTGACGTGCGGATCTCAATTATGATGCTTCGCATATACAATACTTAATATAATATACTCTGGTATGTGGAGACCTCCTTGGGTCCGAATTTCAGAGGGTATATATCTGTTTGTTATCTAGTAAGTAACTTAAAACTTTTTATTCTTTTCCTTTTGGGGGGAGGTGGAATATAAGACTTTAGTATTTCAAAGTGAAATTCATGTCGATGCTGCTTTTGGTTATTGCTTTTCGGTTTTTCCTTCCTATTTTAACCTTATGTATTTATTTATCTTGTTATTGGGTTTGCTTTATCCTCCTTGGTGCTGTGCATGATTATTTGGTGCTAATTATATTTCCACTACTTGGCAGACAAATACCAGTGTTGCCACCTCATTGGGGACCTACTTCTCGTCACAAATATCATTGATCTTCTTGGATATGCTTAATGTTTACAGGTATTGAGAAAGCTTTTTAGGAGTCTTTTTGATATGTAAAATAATATATGTTTTGCTTATGAATTTTGTTTATTAATGTTGGATGTTGACACAGAATGTACAGTGAACTCATTTCCAGCAGCATTGCCGAAGGAGGCCCTTACCAATCCAAAACTTCTTATGTAAAACTTCTGCGGTAAGATAAAAACTTCTGACATAACATGGAGGGCAAGCTATATAATGATTCTCTTGTAATTTAATAATGTGTTTGTCTGAAACAGATCGGTAAAGAGGGAGACACTTAAGCTCATTGAAACATTTCTGGACAAGGCTGAAGACCAACCTCAGATTGGAAAGCAGTTTGTTCCTCCAATGATGGACCCAGTTCTCGGTGACTACGCGAGGAACTTGCCAGATGCCAGGGAATCTGAAGTTCTCTCTCTTTTTGCCACAATTATAAACAAGTATGACATACATCTTTAGTAATCTCAACATCCTGATTAGATACATTCCTTATCAAATTACTTCTGATGTACGCTAGAATTTATCTTGGTTACCGATAGAACTGTTATTAGTTATCTCTAGTTGCATGCTTCCAATGAACATGAGTCCAAACTTCAACCTAGCTAGCTCAAGCTAAGTAACATGGTGTTGGCAGAGATATTATCATAAGATAGGCGATGACAATGAATTAACCCCCCTCCCTCCTTAGTCATCCCATCTATAAAATTCATGGCCGTATCAGTTTTATTTAAAAACTTGGGTAAGGATATGGAAGATCCTTTATACGAATAATGGTGCAGAAAGAACTTTCCCCAACATAATTTGAAAATTTCATAAGGAAAAAAAAATTTATATTTGAAGCTAGTCTCTAAATTTGCTTAGTCTTTACTAATTATCTAGTTATGATTCTCGGCTTAAGAAAGAGGATATAATATAAACTTTATTGTTGACATGACTGTTAATTTGTTTGTATAATCTTATCATGATATCTGGTTCTGGGGATAGGTTGAGAAGTTCTAGAGTTTTGTGAAACTATATTTGAAAAGCTGTTTATTGTGAAACTTTCCCCCTCCCTTTCCCCTTTATTATGAAACTTGATCACTCAACATGCTCCAAAAGCTCTCTGTTTGCTTTGTAAGGCTTTAATGATTTAGCAGACACCATCAGTGTCAACTTACTAGTTATCTACAATGCTGCGAGTGAACAGTCATGCCTTCCTTTAGAAGAGCTGAATTCTTGCCTTTTAGTAAGTCTCCTTTGCCTCTAAATCAGTTTAGCAGACACCTTCTTGCCTTCTAGTAAGTCCATCTAAACTTGCCCTCCCCCATTCCAATGATTGGGAGAACAGTTTAGTCATCTAAACTCAAAAGCTTTTATTACAATTATTGTTCTTGCGCCTTTCCTTTAAAAAGCTGAATTCTTTTGAGTTTAGATGACTAAAAGATGTTGCAGTAGGCTTGGTATTGAATGGAAAAACGATTGTGAAAGACCTGTTGATTGGATGGGCTTAAGAAGTTCTGAAAGATTTAATTGGAATGTAGCATGTGTAAGACTTATCCGGGTCGCATTATGATCTCAAAAGGGCTCGACATACAGATGATTTTCAATTTGTAAGAGTAAAGCTTGTTGCAAAGCTTCCATGTCTTCGAAGTTAGAAAGAAGCAAACAAATCTGCAACTAAGTAAAATGCGGAATTAGTTGCTAACTAGATCTAGTTGGAATTTCAGTTTTAGAAAGGGGTTTTTGAGGGGAAAACGCGAAAGTCCTCTACAAATTTTATAGTTGTGGCTAGTCTTATCCACCCACAAGAACCAGATACTAGAAAATTTAGGTGCGAATAACCCAGTTCACTGCTAACTGTATGTACACAGCCCTACTAGACGAAGACTGCCGGATACTCAGTTGGGATATTATGGTATTCTTGACTTCTGGAATTCTAGAGCTAAAATCTAAGTTTTTGGGAAAAGCCTTTCGCCTTGATTCTTTGAAACTTCGAAGAGGGGTGTGATTTTTAATAAGTGTGTTTTCTGCTTCCATGATAGCGAGACCTCAAATCACTAGTATGAATTTTTCAGTCATCAACCATATTTTGGGGGTACATATGGATCTTTCAGTCATCATGATATTTGGGGGTATTTTCTGCTGGAATTCAGACGTCTGGCTGTATGTAGAAATGTGGTACAGCTTTTTATAGAAGGGACGTTTAGTAGTCAGTTGGCGTATATGTATATAACTGGTGAAAACTCACAGAACAAGCAAGTTCTAGTTTCATTGGCTTTATTTCAGAAAATTTACTATTGCATTGTGTATTAATTGATGTATACCAGTTTGGCAGATTATATGTTCAAGTTTTGGTTAGTTAGCCAGTTGTGTTGAATAAACAAATGTGAACATGTTACAGAAGTCCCTTTTTTTTCGTATAACTTGATTGAAACGTAGGTTAATATCTTAGTTGGCTATTAGCGATAGTGTTTTCTGTTGGGATCAAACACATATAGCCATTGATCTTTCTACTGAATTTTCTGACTTTCTTTTTTCCTTCTCGAATGTAGGTACAAGGGTGTTATGACAGAGGATGTACCCCGTATATTTGAAGCAATTTTTGAGTGCACTCTTGAGGTTAGGAAGTCATGTTAATAGGCATTTAAATCTATGTTGCCTTCCTACTTCGCACTGATGTTCCATACTATTATTGCAGATGATTACAAAGAATTTTGAAGATTATCCTGAGCATCGCCTGAAATTTTTTTCTTTGCTGCGTGCTATTGCTACACATTGTTTCCCTGCTCTGATATGCTTGTCTAGTCAGGTTGGGACTCAAACTACCCTCTTCTTCTACGTGTCTTTAGTCTTTACAAGTATGATACTAATGCGACTCCACATCAGAGACTTTCCGTGTTGTGCATAATCAATGCATGAAGATGAAGTATCAATTATATGGTGATAATTGCATGTACCCTCCCAAAACAGTGTGTTTGTTGACCTTCTTGCTGATTGGTCCTTACAGTAACTCTCTCTCTCTGTCCTATGTCACGTAAAGATTTGAACAGTTTCGTAAAAGACTACTAATAATCAATAAAAAATAAAGTTCATATTCTTGTATCATCAAGTTCATATCACAATACACGAGAAGATAAGATCTGCCATGTTCATATTCTTGAATCTTGCTACAGTTCAAAGTACAACATTGTCAACTTTGGTGTACATTCCCAATTCATTAGGAAAATTCTAAAAGTTGGTTCAGAGTCATGGTTAATTATATAGTTTTGCATTTTTTCACCCCCAAAGTCCTTGGATAAATTGTAAATGCAGGCTGAGTTGTATCTGTATGAGGTTTTTAAAGTTAATCTAAAAGACTGAAACTGATTTATCGTATGCCATATTGACTTTTTTTTTTGGATATCACTGTCCAGTTTGAACTTTATTGTCTTCGTTGTGTCTAAAGCCAATAAAAGTATGGCTTTGTCTTCCTCCTTTGCTGCAGTTTTAGCTGTTACAGTCGAGCTCAAACTATTGTCTGCCTGCACTGGCCTTTTTGTGGTTTTGATACCAAGAAATTTACTCCTGGGTGGGAGCGACTCTTGGATTGTAATTCGTGGAAGTAAATATAGAAGTTAAATGTATCCTTACTAGTTTAGTGAACAAAGTTGGTTGCAATTATGACTACTCATTCGACGTTTAGATTTTAATGCCCTTTTTTATTGTTCTCTACACCAGCAACTGAAGCTTGTTATGGATTCTATTATTTGGGCTTTCCGGCACACTGAAAGAAATATTGCTGAAACTGGGCTGAACCTTTTACTGGAAATGCTGAAAACTTTAAGGTGTGTATCTCTTTACTTTTGTGTACATGTTACTGTCTACTTGTCAGTTTCTCACCCCTATTTGGTGCTGACAGGCGTCTGAGTTTCGCAATCAATTCCACAGAACTTACTTTCTGACCATTGAGCAGAGATATTTGCAGTATTGACAGACATTTCATAAACCTGGCTTCAAGTTGCATGTGTTAGTGCTGCAGGACTTATTTTGCCTGGTATAAAATCTCAATCTCTTCTCTAGCCCATTTCATTCTGGAACAATATTGTTATAATAGCGGTGATTTGTTACATTCGTCTTGATGTGTACTCAGGTGGATTCGGGTTCCTTGACCGAACCTTTATGGGATGCATCTACGGTTCCTTATCCATATCCTGATAACAGAATGTTTATTCATGAATATACCGTAAAACTTTTGGGCTCATCATTCCCGAATATGACAAATGCAGAGGTATAAATAGTTATCAGTTTTCAAATCGTAATCGCGCTGCCACTGTTTCATTATGGTGATTTTTTATGTGCGTTGTTTTTCGCAGGTCTCACAATTTGTAACGGGGCTGTTTGACTCGAAGAATGACCTCCCCATATTTAAGAATCACATCCGTGACTTTCTTGTGCAGTCCAAAGAATTTTCAGCTCAGGTAACATAACACAGTCAGTTAAATACATCAAATGATGCACTTTGATGGGTCTAATGAGATGGGTTGCTGTAATCTTTGTGGATTTCTGCAGGACAACAAAGATTTGTATGCTGAGGAGGCAGCAGCTCAGAGAGAAAGAGAGCGCCAACGGATGTTAACTATCCCTGGGTTAATAGCCCCTAGTGAACTACAAGATGAGATGGTAGACTCATAGTTAACAGGGCGAACTGATAATTTAATTCTTGGGAATTGCAATGAATGTCGAGGGTGACTGCATTGATTACGAGGTTTTATGAAGGTGACCATATCGGCGCTCACGTTTTTTCTTTTCATTTTTTTCCTGCCTTCTCTTGTTTTCTATGTATGATGGGTTTCAGTGAAGGTGCGATCGTGCTGTAGGGGCTGTCTTTTGACTGCTGGTGATGCTTGCATACATCAGTGTTGTTGGTTGAAGTAGGGGATAGCTCTGTTGGGTTTAGGCTTTAGGTTACTTCAATGATCATGTAGAGATATAGTGAATTAACTGGCGACTCAAATCAGCCTTAGATATCTGTGTTTTTTGTGCTGGGCAATGATTAGTGTTATCAGCATCCTTTCGATTTGATTGATGCCTCGACACACGCATGTCTATTGTAATGTATACAAACAACTGAGGATCTGCATAATTTCTTTTGTTTTAGGTTGAGCTCTTTGCCATATCTTTTATTTTTATTTTCAATAACTTTCCCTGCTACCTATTTAAATCTTTCGGGCGGTTTGAATATGTCGGCAAATTTACTTGTGCATGTCCATACCTTGGATCGCATGTCCTGTGAAGTGCAATTACTTTGCTCATATGGTCATAAGTGCTGTAAGGATGTTTTCATTCCTAACTGTCTGCTGCTTATTTGAAAAGTGTTTTTATTGAAGCAGACGTCCCATTGAACATAGAGAGGAGAAAACAAAATGCAACCTATTGGATATCAAATTCTGCAGGCAGACCCCATTTATGAAAAGCAACCCCATTTTGAAAAAACTGGTTTTAAAAAATTAAAAACAAAAACCTGGTTTGTAAAATACACCTCTTCCTAATGTTATCTGTTGGAAACCTTCTATAGCCCTTTGTTCTCTCTTTCTTTACACCCTCTTTCTTATTCCCCAAACCGATTTTTTGAAAAAATGGGTGATAATGAACTTATAGTCTTAGGAAGTAATAGATTTTGAAGAAAGATAATCAACTATTCATGGCGAATGAGTGATGAGGAAGAAATATATTTTGCAGAAGAAATGCATGTTTTTTTAGATAAAAACCTCGTATAAGTTTAAATAAAAAAGATAAGGGGTTTTGGTTTTAGTCATCTTAAGTATATACAATTTAGGGAATAGACACTTAAGTTCAATTAATTAGGTTTTTCTCATTGTATTAACTCGAGTTACAAAAAAACCGGTTTAACCGAAATATATTTTTAGAGGCTAATATGCCTTAAAAAAATAAACTAATACAAGTTAAAATAAAATAATTAAAACATAAACATCCATCTGCTACAGCCTACAGACCTATAAATAACACCACAATCACATCTCTTTCCTTCATTTCTTCCACCCACCACTGCACCATCATCCACCCTCTCTCATCTTCGATTATCTTCTTTCCTCCACCACAAACAACTGCCACCCGCTGGCTTTCTCTCCCCCTTCACCACATCACCACCATCCACCGCCACCTCTCTCTCGTCTCTCTGAATTCTTCTGAATTACCATTAGGGTTCTTAGGATTAGCTTTTCCCTAATTCTTCTCTCGTTTATTTATTTTTTGTTCAAATAGATTTGGGTTTTTTCTTCAACAGATGCATATGTAAAAAAAAAAAACAAAAAAAAAAACTGAGATTGATCAATTGGGTTGTATGTAGTTTCCTACACCAGCAACACTTTTCTAACCATGAGTTTTCACTTTCTCTCTCAATAATTGTGGGGTTTTAATGATTTTACAGAGAAAAGGTAAGAGACGATAAGTGTTGGCAGGTGGGTGTGTAAGATGGATGGCAGATTCCACTGGAGAAAATCCAATGGTCCAAATAATGCAATGTTTTCTATACTACTATCTACTACTAAATCCCATCTCTCATGTGTAATTCAATTGGGTACTTTGGGTATTTTTAAACAATAATTGGTTCATCTACGGGTTCGTGATCAAATCCTAATTAATCGAACTTAAGTGTTTATTCCCTAAATAGTATATGAGTGCGAATTTGTTCCACACTCTTTAAGAGTGCGGAACAATACTCTCCCTCAGATCTTGCCACGTGGCTATATTAAAAAATAAAAATTTTGATTTTTTTTTTTTTTTTTAATATAAGTAAGATTAATTAAAAAACTAAAAACACTAAGATGGTACTGTTAACCCTAGTGGGACCAGCTAAATTAAAAAAAAAAAATTAGTAGTACGTGGCAAAATCTGGTGGAGAGTGTTGTTCCACACTCTTTAAGTGGAACAAATTCAAATTTATAGTATATACTTAAAGTGATTAAACCCTAAATACCCAAAAGATAATCACTAAAAGCTTAGCCTTTTTGAATGTTATTAAGAAACAACATCTAATGAGCAAAAATAATCATTATAACTCGAAATTTTCTATCCAATTATTAAAGATAATTCGATTTGCTTGTATCGATAATAAACATATCCTTAGTATAAGTCTGCCAAATATATCATATTATTTTGACAAAATTGTACCGAAAATATTGATTGATTTATTTTTCGAAAAAGATTTGATTGATTTTGTTACCATTATATCTATTGAACCATCGAAGAAATACATGTGGTTAAACAAAATAGATTCTTGAACCCGGTTTCGTATTTGCGAAATTGTTTAATTATATCGGTGGCGTTCTGCCGACAAACAACAAAGTTTTAGGATGCATGTTGAATATAAAATAACTTTTTAGCAGAACTATTGAGTTATTTATATTTCTTCGGCAAGTTGTTGTGAACTTATCCAATTTGGTGGTTTTCAAAGATTGATTAGTTAAATAATATAATTTAGGTGAAATTGGGGATTTTAATTTAAGGGGTTATAATTGTCAAATTAAGTGATTAAAAGTTCAATATAACACATATTATTTTAGGTAAAATTATGAATATCCAATTTTGGGGTTTTCAAACGTAATTAATTAATTAATATAATACATTATTTTAGGTGAAATTGGGGATTTCCAATTTGAGGGGTTATGATTGTAAAATTGAGTGATAAAAAATATTTAGTATAACACATATTATATTGGATGAAATTATAAAGTTCCAATTTTAGAGTTTTCAAAGGTTAATTAGTCAAAAATGTTTAGTGAAATTGGGGATTTCTAATTTAAGGAGTTATAATTGTAAAATTGAGTGATTAAAAAAATGACAAACCTCCACCGAAAAGTAGTTTAAAAACAGTATTTTCCTTCCAACAAAATGATATTTAACGGCGAAAGGATACCGTCATTTGATTAAATTTCGATAAGGTTGTAATAGAAAATAAATAAATAACGGTAAATTGCTACGTGAACCTAACCACTTTCGACAGATTCGCACCAATATAATGAATATTTTCGGCATGTTCCACCATACTTTTAAAGATATTGGCATATTTTTGTCGTAATTAAAAAAATTAAAAATTAAAAATAGAAACCAGAATCTGTTAGTAAGATATGGGGTCTGCCATTAGAAAACCGTGTATGATTTAATATCATATAAACCCGGTTTTTTTGGGGTATGCTGTTAGAAAACCGGGAGGTGCTTATAGTATCACCCTTATTATGTGCTGAAGTAATCTGTAAACTGTTTGCCTCTTGTTCCCGGTTGTATTGGAGTGTTTTGTGTGCCCGTGTATTGTAGTCTTGATGCATATTGTTTCCAAAGTAAAGTGCCAAAGCAAACAGTAACTCATTATTGTTTGCAATTCATATGATAATTTTATAAAATTAATGATTATAATTTTTTTTGGTTGGAAAGATAAAGTGGAGGTTATTAGTGGGAAACAAACGTAACATCAGGAGTCTTATTAGGTTGTGTACGTGGAATGTTTAGGGCTGGGTATGCTATTTTGGTAACACATCTTAAGATTTATAGACCCAATTTTTTGGCTTTCCATCTTTTTTTTTTGCGTAATCAGTTAATCTCACATACATATATTATAGGGGTTTTTAGACTTTGGGACGTCTAAATAATGCCTATTTAAGAATGAGACGTTTTTAATTGATATTTAAAGTTTGAGGCACCTTCCGTGAGTTGACTGCGTTGACAATTGCTTGCTTGTTAACTTTTTTGAAAATGACAATATTTCCCCTCCATGCATATCACGAGATTGAATTTTAATAACAACTGTTACAATGTCGTCATATCATACCTTGATTCTATCTTATGGTTGATAAATTGACACATGTCGTTATATCGCTATTGTAAACTTTTTAAAATTTTAGTTATTAGAGAAGAAAACAATGATTCAAAAAATCAGTAATAGCTTTGTAGCCCATCCCCAAAACCACATTCTTGTATCCTAATGCATACGCCCATTTTATCACACATAATAGGCCCCTGCTCTGTCCCTCCTCCGCGGTACTTGCATTACTCACATCTGCTCCTCTTGCTAAAATAATCCATTGTCTCTGAGCATAAAATACCGATTTGATGCAATGCATTATGAAAATGAATATCAACATTTATTTTGACAAAACATGGGTGGTGGCAGCCAATGTTGTAAACGATAACTGGACTGATTGAGGTGGAGTGGTAATGGAAGAAGTGGAAGTATTTTCCGTGTATCTATAATGAGAGTGGCTATTGCGTGTGCAAGAAGTGTCGGTGGAGTGGCCTTGCGATGATTTGAAAACACAATATTGCAACGTTCTTTCCAAATCATCCAAGTGGTATAGAGGCATAGTCTCAAAAGACCAATGATCTGGTTTATCAATCCAAGAAATGATAACTCTTTGATGGTGAAATACCTGTATTGATCTACTTTGGTTGCCAAGGTAGAGAGTGATAAACTACAAATAGTGCTAATATACCAATTGAATATTCAACCAAATAAACAATATGCAGAAAGTAAGAACCACACAGAAGTTTTAACGTGTTAAAACCCAAAAGGGAAACGTCCACGGTTGTCCTCAGCGGACAACAAATAATCCACTAGATGAAATAGAGATGTACAAACCCTATCAACTACCTGCACTCACCTGCGAGTTGATACTCCTGGTTATCTCTAACACCTTGACTTCACCAGAGCACCTTGATGTACGCACAAGACACTCGACTTCTTGATAACCCACAAGAAGACTCGAAGCCGAAATCACAATACCACTCTTAGAATCACAAAGTTATGAATTGGGAAAAGGGGGAAGAAGGGAATTGAGTTCAATAGCCACAAACACTTTCAATACCAAAACCTACACCAAAACTTCACACCTAGACAACACAGTAGACGGCCAAAGAACTGTCTTCTCAAGTGGAAGAGAAACCCTATATAACTTAGGGGTTGGAAACCAAGAGAAATGGACTGAAACGTGAAAAAGCCCACATTGGACGTACGTACGTCGATATGACGTTCGTACGTCTCTGACGAAAACACGCTGCTGCCTACTTGGACGTACGGACGTCCTAAACAGGTACGTACGTCCAGACACGGAAACACGCTGCTGCCTACTTGGACGTACGGACGTCCTAAACAGGTACGTACGTCCAGACCACAACCAACCTTGCTGACTAACGAAGCGTAAGTACGTCTTTAAGAGGTACGTACGTCCTGACCCAAATTTTTACTCTAAACACACAACGCGAAATCAATGACACGGGACGACACGCGTACAACCAAGGTTTCTTAACAATGAACTCAAGGCGGAAATAACCAAGGACACTTTGTCGCAAAATTGATGTCAAACCACTTAATGGCGGTTTCAATCTCCCCCTTTGACATTGATTTTGTGACAAAAACCTATGACTCTAATAGCACTTATAAAACGTGCTTACAAATCCCAAACCATGGCATTTATAAATCATGCCTACAAAAACACTCACGATAGAACACATACCAAATTACCAATTCTTGATATCCAACTTGATCAAGAAGCTTCAAACCATCAGAGATCGAACGGAAGCAACTAAGAATGTCCAAGGTAATCGAGGTATTAACAGAAATCCCTTCGAGCAACTCCCCCATACAACATGAGCTCCAAAGTTCTGACACTCGAGCTCCCCCATAACTGTACAACGACTAAAACATCACATGTTCACCTGAAACACGACCCAAAAATACACTAACAAAAGAGGAAACGAATGTTAGTATTAGAGTCATAAATATCTCCCCCTTTTTGTCACAACAAGTGAGCAATAAAATAACAGACAAAAGAAACCAATAAACAAAAATAATCAGGATAAGCAATCATCCCACCAATTAAAACAGCTCTCAAGGATAAGAAATAAACCTAACCAAACTCTTAAAGTTCATGAAACCACAACTACATCCAAACATGGGAATCCATAAACCATAGGAAACAATAAAGACAGAACATAACAAAACTGAAGTTAACGAATTCGAAAACTCTCCAATGACCTGGAGGAAGCTTAGAGAAATAAGCTTCCGCACGAGCCGAGGGTCTGTTCCACCGAGCTGATCACATTCTCACCATCATAATCTTCCATCCATTCACTCGTACAAAATAACTCCTCAATTCTGCTGTCCCAAGCCACAGTCGGTAAGAGGAGCAAGACAAGACCTGGAATCTTGGATAGCCAACCAATTCCAATATGTGATTTTGAATATGTCCCGGTAGTCTCTTCCCAATGATTGACATGAACCAAACACGGATTAAGAAAAGGTTTATGAATATAATCATACCCATGGGGAACACGACATAAACGACCAAACCTTTGCATTGTTTTGTACTCCATCACCATAAACGACACATAACCAACACCAACCGAACAGCCGGAACAAAAACCCCATGAAGTTCATATTCTGCCATGAAAACTTCTTGAATAACACAAAGAGAACTGTAGAAGGTTAAGAAGAAACAATAGAAGAAGGAAAAGAGAAGGAAGACGTCCCTATATATAGAGAGCCAAAAAGAACCCTAACATGGGCCCAAATAGAAGGTCCATTACCTAATTAGCAAGGATTCACTGCAAAACAGAAAAATTCTAGAACTAATATTAAAAATAGCAATATCCAAGAACATGCGCAACATCTAAAGAGCGATATAACAAAAAAAAGTTAAGCACAAGAATGTGGAGAGTAAACCAAAACATAAACTACTCGGACTCCGAGTCATCGCCACTGTGTTCACCATCACCCTCTTCCTCACTCTCCCCAACAGAGTCATCACCATCACTGTCACCTGGACCTGGAGGTGCCTCTTCTGGAAATGGAGGCAAGTTGACGGGAGTGAAATCCAGCTGTAGATGTTGCATCTGGGCAACATTCATTCGATGAATATCTCGAAGCATAGCATCATGCTGAGAGAGGATGACATCAACACGATCTAATCTAGAACCCATGTGATCCTGACGACGCCGAATAGAAGAAACTCGAGCGTCAACTGCTGCAACCGCTCGATTGCCCCTGGCTGAGGTTGAGACAGGACGTCCAGGAGTCAAAGCCTGATCAAAGTCATCATCCCGAACAAGAGCCCGGCCTCCCCAGATTAGGTGGTGTGTCAGACGCGCACCCACAGACTCAAAGCAGCTTTTCTAGACTGGCAGCCCTTCTTGATGGCATTGACCCAGTCATGGCCAACAAACCTAGGAGGGGCGCACCTCCACATAACGTCCTTGAAATCCCAAGTGCTTAAGAATGGTCATTATAAAACTAGGGAAAGGAAGAGTACCCTTAGTAGCATCGATTTGAAGCATCCGTGTGTAGATGACTTCAGAGAGATGGAGATGGTGCACCGACATTCAAACTATCAATTTAATCATGTCGTCGGTCATGATGATCTTGTTGCCTTTGGTGGGGTAGATGTTGGAATGAGCAACCATATGCAGAAGGATGGCACTGTAGAACTTGGCGTGGTATCTCTCCGTGACACCATCGATGAACATTCTTTGTACTTGATCGACAAAATCAATTTGAATTTCCTCCGGAATGGGCCACCTAACATGAATGCCATCTTCAGAGAGAAGATCATTATCAATTCCCAATGCCTCACGAATCACCTTTGGAGAGATAGTGTACCTCCGACCCTCAATCAAAACAGAGAAACTCGAGCGATTTTGTGAAGGTGTCTTTGTTTCATAAAAGGCAATCGTGTGCTCAACCGAGTACTTGGTGATTGGTTGAGCCACCCTTAGCCAATTCCGAGTCTCAAAGAAGAGGGTTCGGTTGCCGAGTTGAGTAGTCCCAAGAGGGGTGGCAGCGATGTCTGCCAAGTCAAAGAACCGCTCCGGAACAATGGCTTTTGCTCGGGGATGAGCACCAAGAGATGTGGGATGAGATGACAAGGCCGGAATGGAGCCTCGACCTCTAGGAGCGCGAGAAGAGGATGCCGTGGCGGTGGGAGTGGTGCGTGCGCGCTTTGAAGCCATTGTCTACACAAGCACAATAGAAAAACAAACCAAAAATGTAAGAAAAATGACTTAAAAACCAACAACAAGCTCATTTAGGCATTTAATCAAACACTTGGTGAGCAGAAACAGAACACATGCTATTGACAACATTGTAGCCATTGTAAGCACCCCAAAAACAAAAACAAACCATAAACAAAAAGAGAGGAAGCAACAACACATGGATATAACCAAATCATCCACCATTTTCAAGAAAAACGAAATGGAAAAACCAACCACACCAAGCAAAACTAACACCAAGCAAAAAAAATAGAAAGCAACCTAACAATCCAACCAAACAAGAGAATAAGAAGAACAAGGAGAGGATGAAGAAGAGTATAGAGAGAGATCGATTGGACTTACTTGAGCAAGAACAGAAAAGAACCCAAAAACAAAAACAGTTTGAGTTGGGCAGAGAGCAACCACCAACAACAGAACACAAACAATCAAGAAGTTCTTGGAAGAATATCTCTTAAGGTGAGCAAGGAAGTCAAAAAGGTAACTGCTTGTAGTGTGCCAAAGAGGAGGGAACACAATTGATGTAACAGTTGGCCTTTGGTTTGAAACAAAATTTGAATTTAAACACCAACTGGGCCGGACTGTTTCAGGAACGTACGTACGTTCTAGGAACGTTCGAACGTCGGGACCCCCAAAAAAAAACATCTGCCAAACACTACGTTCGTACGTCTTAGGGACGTTCGTACGTTGCAAAAAGATCTGTCCCCCTCCACGTACGAACGTCTTCAAGGCGTACGTACGAACCCCTTTTTTTTTTTTTTTTTTTTTTTAACAAAAAGAAAAACAGAGAAACCATCCTAACAGCCAGATAATAAACCAAATCACGACCAAAGACAAGCATTGAGAGACATCACAAGAAAAATTTCTACTTATTGTAGGGATTCCAATTTTAGAAAAATTACAAGTGAAGCAAATCTCAACCACAAGAAAATGCAAAACCGAAGAACGACATCATACACCAAGTCATGATACTTCCTAGAATAATGCAAACATGCAGAAGAAACGGACAGACACAAATCCACCTCCAGAACCAAAAGGATAACCATGATCATTGAATATATGGAAATGCCCGTGCAACTAGACCAATGTGAACGTTAACCGGATCACAACTAAACCAAGAAGGTACAGAATATTGTTTTTCTTCCTGTTGCACCACCAGACAAGAGTGAAAGTCACCTATAATTTCATTTTTTTTTTTTTTTTTTTTGTCTGTAAGACCATTTGAAACAAATGCCATTCCCGTGTGCGAGTATATAACATCTCCATCTTTTACCAGAACACGAGGGTAGGGTGTAGCCTACATCTTTTCGGCAAAACACACTCAAGAAGTGCAATACCATGATAACGTGCAACACAAGAACTAACATCTCTTGAGTGCATCCGTCAGAGCATGACCCTCACAGCCCCAACGGGTTCTTAGCCAAATGAGTATGCTCTCAAGACATTCAAATGGCTGGGGATTTTGTGAGTCATTGACCACTTACAAGAGGTATATAACCATGAACGACAATGATGACCATGAAGGAAAACCATACAATGCTGGAGATGAACAGAAAATTCAAAATGACAATCCAACGACATGTAACTGCATCATGTAGAAACAACCAAGACAGAGAGAGTATGATGTAACCCTACGACACTGCATGACCAAAAACAGTTGAGAACGCCAAACAAGAACCATTTGTAAGAGGAATCCACACAATAGAGAAAGTAGTATGTCCCCAATACCAACAACAATAACAAAATTAACCAAACCTAAGCATCCTAAACACGACCAGTTCCAACGGACACATTAGGTATATAAATGCGGAAGGGGTGTAGTGACAATAAAACAGTTATCATCTGAGCGACTACCAGTTAACACTAAAACATGATTGGAATCAAAAACATCACACTTATCATCCTCAAACACAACCTTAAACTTAGCATCACATAACTGACTAATACTTAATAAATTGGACTTAAGACCCTTAACAAAAAGAAGCTCATGACTATCGAGCGATCCAACCTCAGAAAAATTACCTTTACCTGCAACCGGAAGCATTTTACCATTTCCAAAACTAACCTTACCTCCATAGCCAAGAGTCAGATTATCAATTAGAGTCTTATCACCTGTCATATGACGCGAGCAACCACTATCAAGATACCATGATGAGGGTATCGGTTCAACCAAACGAGCCATGTGAGATACCATTCTCCTGGATGCATCCAAGCTCCTATCCCAGAAATGTGGAGGTGGAGTAGGCATGGGCGTTGCTTGAGGTCGATTTCCATAAGAAGAAGTTCTGGGTAAACCCCACGGAGCATAGTCATTCCACATGTATGGAACCTGCATGGAGAAAGTGGAAGACTTGTTCCAATATGAATTATCTGCAAAAGAGGAATGATGAGCAGGATACAAATTATTCCAACAAAAAGCAGAGGTGTGACCCATGCGACCACAGGTTAGACATTTAAAGCCTTTGTGTCGAAAGTTCTTTTTCCGGACATGCTTTACACGAGTGACCTTGGGTGGGGAAACCACACCAGACACCTGCACAGAAGCAGGAGATGCGACACCTGTTGGTCTGACAAAAGTAGTACAAGACGTGCTAGCAGTAGAAAGAGGAACAGATGTGTCATAACCTAAACCAGATTTGTCTGAATGGGATTTACCAATTCCCAGCAG
Organism: Aquilegia kansuensis; assembly: GCA_020826895.1. Taxonomy (NCBI): domain Eukaryota; kingdom Viridiplantae; phylum Streptophyta; class Magnoliopsida; order Ranunculales; family Ranunculaceae; genus Aquilegia; species Aquilegia kansuensis. The sequence continues at coordinate 9,168,973 of CM037007.1, read as the reverse complement.
AGAGTTAAGACTATCACTAGCTTTACCAAAGCCAACCAATTGTTTGTTGGCTGCAACCAACTCAGCTTTCACCTTTTCATGTTCCAGTACAAGAGCGCGATACCGTGTCTCCAGATTATTGTTCAGGTTCTCCAGAGAGGCAATACGTGCTTGGAAGTCCTCCTTTTCCTTCGCAAATTCTTCCTTCAACATGTTGGAGTCACCTGCAAGAGTACATATATCCTGACCAAGACAATCTACCTGTTCCTGCAAGATAATGTTAGTCTTTTCAAGCAACTTTACCTGTTGCATGGAAAACTTATACATATCACATAATTCACTAGTAGTAGCATGAACACCAGAATCAGAAACATTAATATCATCAGTAGAGGATACAATACCTCCTGGATGCTCATCCAGGGATGCACTGAAGACCACATAGTTTGAGACAACATTTGAGGAATTTCCATCCTCATCTTCTTCTGAATCATCCCACGTCACCGTGAGGTTTGCTTTGGAATCATCACCAGGTTTGCGATCCACCTTCTTGTCACATTCATTAGCAAAATGCCCATATTCACGACACTTGTAACATTGGACATCTTTACGATCAACTCGAGCTCTTCTTCCATCCACAGAAAATCTCTCAAAACCACGACTCCTAGGAGCATTTGAAGTGTCAGGAAATCGCTTTCGAGGGTCTCGATTCTGTTGATATCTCAGAATCTTCTGAAAGCTTCGTGACAGAAACGCATAGTTATCATCCACAGTTTGTCCTTCATCATCAGAAAGTTCTGTGGAAGTCTCTTTAGACGGTGTAGCCTTGAATGCCACAGACTTGTTCTTCAACGGTTCTTCCAAGGCCTGTTCCATCTCACATGTCCGTAGTTTCCCAGCAAGTGTCTCAATGGACATGTTCTTGATCACATTACTCTCAGTGATGGCATCTTTACGTGAACGAAACCGAGGAGGCAAGGCACGCAATATCTTACGTACCACTTGAGTGTCAGTATATGCATGACCAATAGCAGCACTACAGTTTATGATGTCTTGGAGACGGATAAAGAAGTCATCAAAAGTCTCAGAATTATCCATCCGTAGATTTTCAAACTGAGAAGTTAACAGTTCTAACTTGCTTTCTTTGACAGTTTCATCACCTTCATGTGTACAGATAAGTCTGTTCCATGCATCTTTAGCCTCTTCACAGCCTTGCACACGACGAAACTCACTGGCATTTAATGCCATGAAAATAGCATTGAGTGCCTTGTTGTTGTAATTTGCCGACAACTTCTGTTCAGGCGTCCACTTTTCACGTGGCGTCAGTGATGTAACAGCAGCATCATCAGTACCTGTAGTAGTAATTGGTTCTTTCCACCCTGTGACAACAGAAAGCCAAACTTCTTCTCCTAATGCTTGGAGATAAGCTCGCATCCTTACTTTCCAATGACCAAAGTCTTTTCCACTAAATTGTGGAGGAAGGCTTGAAGTAGCAAACTTGTTGGATTCCATAAAGCACTAATGATCGATAGCGTGAGCCTTTACGCTCCTTAACCAGCCCCCAGCGACTGATACCAATTGAGAAACTACAAATAGTGCTAATATACCAATTGAATATTCAACCAAACAAACAATATGCAGAAAGTAAAGAACACACAGAAGTTTTAACGTGGTAAAACCCAAAAGGGAAACGTCCACGGTTGTCCTCGCGACAACAAATAATCCACTAGATGAAATAGAGATGTACAAACCTATCAACTACCTGCACTCACTGCGAGTTGATACTCCTGGTTATCTCTAACACCTTGACTTCACCAGAGCACCTTGATGTACGCACAAGACACTCGACTTCTTGATAAACCCACAAGAAGACTCGAAGCCGAAATCACAATACCACTCTTAGAATCACAAAGTTATGAATTGGGAAAAGGGGGAAGAAGGGAATTGAGTTCAATAGCCACAAACACTTTCAATACCAAAACCTACACCAAAACTTCACACCTAGAAAACACAGTAGACGGCCAAAGAACTGTCTTCTCAAGTGGAAGAGAAACCCTATATAAACTTAGGGTTGGAAACCAAGAGAAATGGACTGAAACGTGAAAAGCCCACATTGGACGTACGTACGTCGATATGACGTTCGTACGTCTCTGAACGAAAACACGCTGCTGCCTACTTGGACGTACGGACGTCCTAAACAGGTACGTACGTCCAGACACGGAAACACGCTGCTGCCTACTTGGACGTACGGACGTCCTAAACAGGTACGTACGTCCAGACCACAACCAACCTTGCTGGCTAACGAAGCGTACGTACGTCCTTAAGAGGTACGTACGTCCTGACCCAAATTTTTACTCTAAACACACAACGCGAAATCAATGACACGGGACGACACGCGTACACCAAGGTTTTCTTAACAATGAACTCAAGGCGAAATAACCAAGGACACTTTGTCGCAAAATTGATGTCAAACCACTTAATGGCGGTTTCACTTTTATCTACATAACACTTTTGGCGTTCCTAAGCAGCCACAATTCTATCTTGGACTAATACAATTTTATCAGCAGTGGCTTTGACGAAATTTCATCCTCCCATAAGAACACGATCATGATGTTCTGCCCACCACACTGGAGTCCTACAGGGTCTACCATATAGAGCCTCAAATGGTGTCATCCAGATGCTGACATGATAACTGTTATTATAAGCAAACTCCACCAAATGCAAATGCTCGGCCTATTGACCCTTAAACTCATTGATACAAGCATGTAACATATCTTCTAATACCTGATTCACACGTTTAGTCTGCCTGTCGATTTGAGGATGACATGTTGTACTAAAATTCAAAGCAATCCCAAAAGCTTTCTAAAGTCCTCGCCAAAATTTTGAAGTAAACTGAGTACCTCTATCAGAAATAATGGTCGTAGGAATGCCATGAAGCTTCACTATCTTCTGAACATACAAGGTTCCCAAGTCACTGGCAGTATAAGTATTACTAATAGGTAGGAAATGAGCTACCTTAGTCAAAGGACGATCCACAATCCCCCATATAGAGTTACGACCCTTAGTAGGTAACGTAACCCATCGACGAAATCCATCGAAACACTATCCCACTACCACTCAGGAATGCATAAAGATTGTAATTCACCACCTGGCCTCTTATGTTCAACCTTAAATACTCTTTAACAAGTATCACACTTAGAGAGATATTCAGCCACATCCCTCTTCATGCTTTTCAACCAGAAATGTTGTTTCAAACCCGTATACATCTTACTTGTTCCTGAATGAACAGTGTATCTCGTAGGATATGCCTCATCAAACAACTCTTCCCTCAGCTGAGAATTATCAGGAACCACAATACGATTCTAAAATCTCAAACCTCCGTCGGTACCAATACTTCAACCTGGAGTTGGTGTATTAACCAGAGCATCCTTCTGAGCCTAAACCCACTCATCTAAAACTTGTATATCAACCAATCGACTAACAAAGGTAGACTGTAAAGTTATACTACCTAGATATGCAACTCGGGTAAACTATTGGGATTCGAGTCTAGGGCAGAACTCGAAGCCACTAAGCGTCTCGACCATACACCACAACTGTAAAGCGGCTAGACGAGCTTTGGGTTTTCTACTCAAGGCATCAACTACAACATTAGCCTTCCCAGGATGATATTGTAAGGAAAAATCATAATCCTCAATCAAATCCATCCATCGACGTTGTCTCATGTTCAACTCCCTTTGAGAAAACAAATACCGCAGACTCTTGTGATCACTGAATAAATCAAACCGAGCACCATACAAATAATGCCTCCATACCTTAAGTGCAAACACTACTTTGCATAAAGACATAAGCCACAACCCTCTATGTTTGCATAAAGACACCGCCTAAACCCAACAAAGATGTATCAGTATAAACCAGAATAGGTACATCACTACGAGGTAACATCAATACGGAAGCAGAAGTAAGCATCTGCTTCAACTCTTCAAAATCAATTTGCCAATCTTTGTTCCAAATGAAAGGAACATCTTTCCTCGTCAAATGGGTCAAGGCTGTGGCAATCTTGAAAAACCCTTGAATGAAACGACGATAATACCCAGTGAGTCCAAGAAAACTACGTATTTCCTGAACTCTTATAGGGTGTTTTCAGTCAAACACTGCCTCAACCTTAGATGGATCTAAAGAAAGGCCATCTCCAAAAATCACATGCCCTAAGAATTTGACTTCTCAAAGCCAAAACTCTCATTTAGAGAACTATGCGTACAACTGGTGCTCCCTCACAGTCCGTAAGACAATTCTCAAATGTTCTGCATGCTCTGCCTCAAAATGAGAATATATCAGAATATCATAAATGAAGAAGGGTGATTTAGGTTTTGGCCACCGAAAGTTAGTACTAATTAGGTTTCGAAGCTCTTTTCTTTTGAAATTAGGCTTTGGCCATCTTTTTTGAACCAAAGTCCGAAAAAACCCGGTTGAACCAGAAATATTTTCTAAATACCATAAGTTGCCCCTGAAGAAGCACGTGACTTGCACATGAGAACTTAAAGCAGAAAAATTCAAACATGACTTAAAACGCACATAACCTGCACGTGATATATACTAAACTGTATGGACAGGTGTTATAATCTTAAACAACTAAGATGATCCAACGGCTATAACAAAAGAGTTGTTAAACTAGCCGTTGGTCATCTTCCCCACTGCTTCAACTGTATATAAACAAACAGATTTCACCTTTGTATATACCCATTACCGAGTTCTACTACTCGGATTACCAAACACCGACTCCGCATTCATTTCACCCGACTCCATATCTAAACCACACTTCGCCCACCTTACTCAAATCCTAATCCCGCTAACTCGGTATACAAAACACCGACTTAACACTTATTTTGTCCGACTTGACATAAGACTACATTCCCTTCACTTCTGTTCAACTCACAACCTCGTAAATCATCCGAGCATACCCGACTTGGGGCTAACCTGCTCTAAACACCGAGTTCAACATATTCAAACTCCAGATCATATGACAGTTACGAATCTATCTCATTGAATCCCGAAATATCCGCACTATTAATGATTCGAACGTTGATCCACAACCTAAGCCACCTATAAAAGGAACTACGTTTGGCTTGATTCTGGATCGCCCCTTCCAGATACGTAGGCAGCTATCCACGCTCAGATAGTTCAGCCACCTTCAATCACTCAAAACCTTCCTCTCTCCGATCATCTTCTCCAACTTACCGATACAAAATCTCCACTACATTTACAACCTTCTTTACATAAATCTTTGTTCCTGCAACAAAAAATACAAATTCCTACATATAAATTTAAAGCAAGCAAGCAAGAGAGAAGTATAATTAATGGGTGGATGTAATCTATGGGTAAGTAATTTTTCTAAAGCTATGCAATGGCTCTTTAATGGCTTCTAAAGCTTTTTTTTTTTTCCTCTCACCAGATGAATGTCAACTCTGTAGGTGTGAAGGGCACACAGCTGATGTGTGCCCACTCCTATATCCTCCATGTATTACCCCAGGCTGCCAAGGGATGATGAAGTTGTATACAACCTACGATGATGACAAGACCGAAGTTAAGTACCTAATGTGCCAATATGACTTGTGTCCTGGACAAGTCTAGCTACCTTCTACCAATAACAACTACAAAGTGGGATTCATACAAGTATGAAGAAGATGAGAAGCCAGCTAAAACAGAAAAGTGAAATGTGTGTATCCTAGCTAATGTGTAACAAAATGACTCTGCTTTCCCTAGCTAATGTGTGATATTTCCTAAGCAATGTATGGTTCTAAAGTGTCTCTGCAATTGGTGTGCGCATAACTCAATGACATGATACAAAACACTGCTATATAAAACCATCTTTACAAAATCAAACCAAGCATACATAACACTGCTTTATGTGAGCACAAAACACTGCTAAATAAAACACCAAGCATACATAAAACATTTCCACACAAAACACTGCTATATATTCATCACTGCAATACACCACATATCCAAAATAGTTCATCAACATTACCCATGAATGTAATACACCAGAATTATCCATGTCTACAATACATAACATTTCCCATCCCCAATACATAAAACATTGCAATCCATCCCAAAAAATACATGGTCAAGTTCAAGTACCATACTGCAGTCCCAAAAACTTTAATTTTTCTGCAGTCTCAAAAACTTAATTTTTTTTTTTTTTTTTTGAATACTTACCTCCAATTGCTTTTACCTCCTCTCATTACTACTCCACATGTACCTCTAGCAGAGCCATCATCTCCACCATCTTTTCTTGATGTACCACCTCTACTTACCCCCTTTCCTTTTCCTCTCCCTCTTGAACTTGCTGCAGCAACAGGTGGGTCTTCAGCTATGCCAATAATCTCATTCTTTTTATGCTTCTTAACTACAAATGTGACCCACATATAAACAGTTAGCAAACAGTACCATTACAAACATAACTACAATAACAACCAAAATATAAACAATTTACTCACCCTTCCTTTTGTAGACTTTTGTTGGATCACTTCTTGCATCACAGGTCCTCCTATTGTGGCCTTCTTTCTTGCACTTGCTGCAAATCATTTTTTTCTTACCTTCTTTCACTGGTTCATCTTCACCCCTGATCCTTTGAGTCTTGGGCCTACCTGGAGCCTTTTCTTTTGGTGGGGGAAGTACCAACCTGTCAGGCTATACAAAATTTCACAGTATTACAACCTCAACAAATAGTACCATACTATAATAAAGATTGACAATATAATACAGACTATACTTACATGACCCCAATCTTCAACATCAATAATAGGAGTAATATATTCTTTATAGGTTTCTCTATAAGCAGCAACACTGAACCAAGGACTACACCATCTTCAAAATTAAAAAAAAAAAAAAAAAAAAAAAAAAAACATATTAGTTATTCCATTAATGACTACCACAACAAATCAACCAAATAAACAAGTCAAAAATAAACACAAAATACTACTTACTTCATCCATCCTTCTCTTCTTTCCCTCACCACAGCAACTGCATGCACACATGGCACCCCTGACATCTGCCATTCAATGCAAGTACAGGTATGCTCTTCTATGTTCACATAAAACTTCTTTTCATGTCTTGTCACCAGGAAAATGTCCAAGCTAACACCTTGCACCTCATACTTGAAATACTTCTTTTCCAAATTGTCAATAATGTCTTGAACTCTAGGAACCAAAGTATCACCACACAGATCCATAGCACATACCTTTCTATCATAAAACTGCTTAGATAGCATAAGTGTGTACTTGTCCACCAATTTCACTATAGGCATGTATCTAACATCTAACATCCACTTGTTAAATGATTCTGAGTAATTGTTATTACTATACTCACACTTACAAGTTTTATCAAAATAGCATCTTGCCCAAGATTGAACTGGCTTCTTCTCCAAATACTCTTTAGCTTTGATATTTTCATTCTTCAACATCTCCATAATTTTTTCATGATCAGTTTCTTTAAATGCCTTTGCTGCAGCCCAAGCAAGGTTCACCAAGTGCTCACCCTTAAAACCATTAGACTTGTAGTTGGCCATCATGTGCCTAAAGCAAAATCTGTGGTAAACCATGCCAAACACTTCATACACAGCCTTCACAATGCCCTTCTGCCTATCGGACATGAAAGTTAGAATGTCTCCATTAGGACCTAAAGTCCTTTGCTTCAGTGGTTTCTCCAACAGCTTCAAGAAATGGTACCAGCTATCATATGTCTCTTTTCTAGTGATGTAGATGGCTATAGGATATAGACCATTATTTCCATCTAGTCCAATGGCACTAAGACAAACTCCCTCATATTTTCCCTTCAAGTGACACCCATCCAAACCTATAATTGGCCTACATCCTTTGGTCCAACCTTCTAAACAAGCTTTGTAAGTAACAAACAGCCCTTCAAATTATTTTTCTGCATCAACATAACACTTTGCAATTGAACCTGGGTTTAGTTTTTGGATTTGGTTCACCAACTCTGGACATAAAGCAAAACTATCCTCATAATTTCCATTGATCTTTTCTTGCATCATATTTTTTGCTAGCCATGCAGTCCAGTAAGATATCTTGCTTCCAGTCTCCTTATACATTTCAGACTTGATGTTTTTAGGAGTTGATAATGGGTGGGCCCTGAAATGCTCTAGCAGCTCAGTAGCAACATGAGGAGCTTTGGCATGACTGTTTTTACTACTCCCAAGACCTTTACAAGTATGTTTATCATAGAAAGACTTCAGTAAAACTGTGCAATCATTCTTCCCAAGCTTCCTACAGTTTGCCTTCCATTTACATGCCTCATCTTTACATCTCAGTCTAAACCTCTTAGTGTCATTGCTTTGTGGCTTATATTCAAAGTGTCTTGAAATAGCTAACTTCTTGAAATACCTCCTACACTCTGTCATATTAGCCCAACACATACCTTTACTGATATCAGGAATCCCTTTCTTCAATTCAGTTTCCTTAGTCTTCTCATTGTCTTCATCAACAAACATATTGTCATTCTGCATTTTTTTTCCATGTTCAAGTTCATTCAACATTTCATCTGCATCCCCACCCAAGTCACTATCACTGTCACTATCACTTTCAGAAGAGGCATCCTCATTGGGAATATAATTTTCTTCACTATCACTTGAAACATAATCTTCTGGACCATCATCATCATCTATTGTCCTTCCAAAAAAAGGACATGCATAATACTCTGGTCTTTCACTGAGTTCTTCATCAAGCAAATCATTTCTAGCTTGTCTTCTGATGTCTCCAAGCTCAACCTCTATCTCAAAGTCACCACTATCAATTATAGGTATATCAGTCGCAGAACCTGAACCAGTTTGTGGAACCCTTTGAGTTGGGAGTTGGCTAAGTCTTTCCATTGTAAGAATCTGTGATTGAGAATTGAATTGAGAGGGGGTTTGTGACAGAAACTGACTCTGAGGTGCCTCACTACTACCCTCCCAAGAACTAAGACTATTTGCTGCAATGTTAATTGGTGGAACACTACTAGACCCAACAGGATTTGAGTTAGGACTTGCAAACCTAGGTGACCTTCTAGGTGAGACAAACTTGGGTGACCTTCTAACACTGGACTTAGGTGTAGCTGGTAATAGACTTAACTCCCCAATTAGCTCATCATTCATCATAGGATTTGAGTTAGTACTTACAAACCTAGGTGACCTTCTAGGTGAGACAGTATTGGACTTGGGACTAGGTGGTATCACTTTGTTGGACTTGGGGCTAGGTGGTAACAGGGTGCCAGAATCATCATCATCAATATCAAATATAACCCTCTTGGCCTTGGGATCATCAACTTTGAGTTTAGAATTTCTCCTATTTGACCTTCTCACTATACCAAGTGATGTTCTTGCCACTGCAGGAATAATTGTTGTCACAAAGATATGATATTTTTTATCCCCCAACTTCTTCATTGCAGTCCACATTTTCATGAAATGAATATCTGCAGAAACTTGAAACCTTTCTCCATCCAAAATGTACGCAACATAGATTCCTTTATCATCAATATCTGGTCTCTCAATCAAATCCTTTATATCTTTGCTAAAATCCAGCCACATTAGATGTTCACCATTAACAGTCCACACTACCTGTTTCCCCCCTTTGTAATCCTTCAAATGCACTTTCCCTGGGATAATAAAACCCCACATTCCACCATAATGCATCACAATTTTCCTAGTGTCTAAGGCCATCTTCACTGAAACAACATCAACAAAACAACATTCAGCACATTTTCATTATCCAAAGAAAGAAAAAAAAAACCAGATACACATTTTTGAATTGTTCCACAAAACTAGTTTTGTCATATACAAATTGACATTATAAAACAACTATTAATAAAACTGGTTTTGTTATGACTTTTGGATGAGCTATTAAATTTTTTTGGATGAGTTATTGAAAATTTTCATTATAATTGACAGATACAACATATATTGAATTGAACAGAGATACATTGACAGATAAACAGAGTTAAACAGAGCCCAAGTTATATCTTTTTTTACCGACAAACCCTAGCAAGCACACATTTTTTTGAATAAACCCAAACTCAAATAACAAGTTAAACAAAAAGCTACCATTTTTTCACCAAATCTGAAAGTTTTGAAACAAAGTTAAATTTTTCCAGCAAAAGAAAAACCCCAATTTAAAAAAACAAAATCAAAGCTTTGATTTTTGAACTTGAGATTTAGAGATTATGAGAAAAAACTTAATCTTTCAAACATGCAAGCACATAATCGTGTGAAGGAAGTCAGATCAACCATAAACCCCAAGAAAAATTGAACTTTTTCAAACAGAGAAAAGTTTAATCAACAACAAAATAAAAACAAACAAATCGCAAAAGTAGAAGTCTAGAATTTAACCAAATACAAGATGATGAGAGAGATCGATAAACAGTTGAGAAAGATGAAGTTTTAAATACCTAATCTTGATCGAAGACTTAGAAGACACAATTTTCTGTTAAAACCCTCTTTCTTCAACAAACCCTCTTTCTTCAACAAACAATTATTTATTAAAAATCACCAACAAACTCACTCCCTCACACCATTTTGAGTAATCATCAGCAAAAAACCTTAGCTTTTGTTGTTGTTTTGGGGAAAACCTAAGTTTTGTTGCAGAGAAGAAGATAGAAAGAAATGGGTTGGGTTGCTAGAGGTTGGGGGTTTCCCGCTACTTATGACTCGAGATATGCGCTGATGGTGCGTTGTATGACCAGATTGCAATCAAATAGATCGAGCGGTTAATATCGTGCAACGTGTCTGGTCCATGTACAGAAACTAGGTCTCGTGTGTTGCACATGACTTTTTTAGTAGGGGTATTTAAGCCTTTTTAAAATGTTGTTTGGTTCAGGTGGCGGTTGATGGCCAAAGCCTAATTTCAAAAGAAAAAAGCTTCGAAACCTAATTAGTACTAACTTTCGGTGGCCAAAACCTAAATCACCCAATGAAGAATATCATGAACTAATCGAGGTAAGGTCGAAAGATGCGGTTAATGAGATCCATGAAAAATGATGGTGCATTGGTCAGCCTAAAAGGCATAACCAAGAACTCATAAGAACCATAACGCGTAAAAAATGATGTCTAAGTGATATCCTCTTCCTTGCCCCTCGGCTGTTGATACCCAGATCTCAAGTCAATCTTGGAAAACCATTGCGTTCCTCGAAGCTGATAAAAAAGATCATCAATACGTGGTTGAGGATAAGTATTCCTCTCCGTCACCTTATTCCACTCTTTGTAATCTATACACAGACGAAGAGTCCCGACCTTCTTCTTAACGAAGAACATCGGTGCACCCCAAGGTGAGTGACTCGGCCTGATGAAACCCTGACTCTCAAGGTCGAGTTGCTCCTGCAACTCATTCGTCTCTGTTGGTGCCATACGATAGGGAACACGGTAAATGGGTACAATACCCTTAACCAAATCTATGCCAAATTCCACAACACGATGGGGAGGCAAACCAGAAATGTCCCCAAAGACATCCTCAAAGTCACAAACCACTGCCATATCAAACAATGCCAAACCAACCTTCCCAAATGCTCTCAACTCGATATGTGCCAAAAAAGCCTCGACTAATTCATTACCCTGTGGGGTAGCTATGGTTACATCATGACCATCCACTCGCAAAATAATTGTCTTTGCTAAGGTATCTATCTTACCCTGATAACTCTGCATCCATCTTAGACCTAGAATTACATTGAAACTCTTCATGTCATAGACAATCAAGTTCGCAAGAATTTCAAACCGATCCCAACACACAAAATCTAGATACTAATAAAACTCACCAGGAAGCTCAACAATCATAAGAGACTCAAACCTCTCACAAACAAGATCAATGGTATGAACAAAAGAACGTGCAATGAAAGAAAACTTTGCACCCGTATCAAACAAAATCCCAGCTAGGATAGAATTAACATAGAACGTACATTCCAAGAGTGCTTCGTCCGTAGCATCTCTAAGAATCATATTATACAGACGACCATATGCAGATGGTGTTGGTGATGTCGTTATAGTAACTGCTGCAGGTGGTGTCTGCTGCTGCAACCATCTCTCCCTGTGGAGCCTCTTCTGGTTGATAATAGTATGGTAGAGCATACAACTATCCCATACTCTGACGACTGACTCATAGACTGAGTTGAATAGTCAATAACTCCTTTTATGTAATTTTCTTTGTTGTCCGAGAGATATACTACTTATCAAACTGCCGCTCAAAATCTGACTATTCCATTATATCTTCATCTTCTTCAAACACTATATTGTTCCACCACATCCTGGCACCACCCTTAAGCTATAGGGCTGCCAATAGTTGTTATTGTACTAGGTTCACTTTCATAATGTGTAATACGTTCTTCACCTCCTGCGCCACCAGATGATTATTTTTGTCATCAAAAGTCGATGGTTTGTCTTTCTAAAAATTCTCAATCACCCGCAGCCATGACTCTAATCGTCTTGTCTTTAATTCTTCCTCTGTCATATCTAGTTCGCCTGCTGGTACCCCTATGATACAAATTACTAGGCAAATATACTATTAAATGCCGAATTAAACAATAACAGAAAATAAGAAGATGAAAACACAAGATCTTGAAAAAATATATCATCTTTACTGAATATTATGAAGATTACAAGAATCTCTACCTCACAATACTCTCTAGACAAACTAAACCCTAGTTGTCTCAATATTTTTAAACACACTAAACCTTAGTGGTTTCTCTAAACAACTAAATAAGTATTTTCACTATGTTTTAGTCTATGACAAAACATCAATTTAAACAAGCTAAGCACTAGCTTGTTTATCTATCTTGAAACAAGTAAACACTACATGTTTCTCTCTATATATATATTTTCGTTTATGCCAAAACATATATTTATAGGCTTTGGACAACTTCTAGTTGGCCAAGGAAAAGTATTTTCTTTTCCCTCAATTTCTATTCCTTATGGAACAAGGAAACTTATTTTAAGGTTTCCTTTCCTTATCCTACAAGGAAAAAAACTTCTAAGTCCCCAATAGGATACACCTGTATCATGGTTCCCCACTTTAGGAACTTAAACTCCCATTTACGTGAAAAACGAAGATTAGAGAACTCGAAAGCTCCCTGGACTTTGTTGAACCATTCTACTTTGGTTGGAACTTAACCTGCACGCTCAATACAAAACACTGTCTGTTTCACACTTCGTGTCTTGGTCATCTCGCGCTCCAATATGTAATCTTCCTTGAATGGCTCCTCTTGATCAACCCAATGACATGTCATCAAGATAAACTTCTCATGAGTTGAACTTCTCTGCTTTTGCTTGGTCTTCTACTCTTTTTTTATGATGAAATCGGTTAGCTTCAAAAGAGTAGAATTCATATACTCCACCTGTTTCTGAAATAAAACCATTGTCTCATCGATACTAGCTTTATCCTGCAAAGTAGATGTCTCCACCTCAGATTTCTTTGATTTTATTTTTGTCATCTTTTTTGTTGTTGTCTTCTCAGAATCTTCCAAGGCCACACCTCAAATTATATCCATTACCTATCTTTTTAAAGATGCCAAGGATGGATTATGAAGACAAACCATAGAAAAAGGAGAATGATGGTTCTGAAGATATCTTTCTTTTAAAAAAAAAAAAAAAGTTGGTGGAATGAAAGAAAATATCCATGTACAATCAATTACAAAAATCAATAAAGAAATGGATGTTAGTGAGTTTTCAAAGTTTGAGAAATTGAAGATATATCAAAGTATGAAGATTCAAATCTCCTTAAATGAATCTTGAAGTCAAAAATTTGTCAAAGATAAATAAAGGCCATTGGTATCTCTAGAAAATTTTGATCCTTTATCTTTCTTTCATAAACCCGTCCCAAGCCAAGTTACAACCATTGTATACTTATTTGATTCAAAGGGATGTATGGTAAAAAGTGGAGAATAGGTGAGAAGACGCTAAAGTGGAATACCTGACACTCTCGCATGTGATCAATATCCATTCTATGAGACTATTCTAAAACTAAAGCGTTTCTTTTTACATATGTGGGATGTTCTGATTTTTAATTCTTTCCCTCACATATAGATGTAAAATGATAAAACCAATCTTTGAGAGATTTTCTTTCTGAGTGTATGCCCAGTAAGATTTGGGTCAAAGCGAATTTTCTGAAAGAAAATTAGGAATTCCCTTGCTAGGATAAGAAAAATCACATTTTGTGGCTATTTATACACACATACACTCCTTGTCAGTATTATTATTGGATAGTCTTTATTTCTAGAAATAAAATACGATCTGTTACATTTATGATGGATGGTTTGATGTAAAATGTGAGCATGAACTTAACATTTGAAAAAATATTGTTTTCTCTGAGAAAAGTTGCATCACCATTAGTCCCATTTTTGTTTTTCTGAGTTTTGTGGGTATATTGATAAGTATCCAAAAACGTAGTTTTTACCCTTAATTAGTATGATGTTAGAACTCATTTTGGACTTGAATTAGAGTAATTTCTATTGTTTTTGTATTTTAGGAAAGAACTTAAAAAAAAAAAAGAATAAATCAAAGAAAAAGCCTACAAAATGATACAAAAAGAGCAAAAAGAAAAAATTCAAGTATGAAGCCCAAAGTAATGGATCCAAATGGTCAAAGCCTTGAATGAATCTTAGTGGATTAAATCTAAATTAGCCTGCAAATTATCTACAAAGCTTAAGTTCAAGAGAGGCCCATTAAGGAGATAAGTGAAGTGAGACTACTAAATAGAAGATGGAGCATAGAATCACTTAAAGGTTGATATTTAAGATTCTAGCATGTGTAAAATATGGAGAATATTGAGACAACTCAGCCATCCAAGAAAGATTGCCAGCATATTCCAGAATGACACTATATATGGTAGTTTTATACAGAATTGGCAACAATGGTGGCAAAGATTTGATTTTCAACACATGTTTTTCATTAATCTTTGACCACAATCATTCAAAGATTTTATTCTTCACATTTTCTTCCATAAATGATTTGATTAGCAATCAAATCAAATATTTTGTAATTTTCCCCTTTTAGGCTCCTTATGGATTTATAAATAGGGAGCTCTATTCATTGTATTCATCATCAAGAAGTGAGAGCAAAAGCTTATTTTAATAAAATTCTTTTCTTCTTCATCTTTTTAGTATAATTAGTTTTTATTTTATGTCATTTCATTTAATAGATTTTAGTTTAGTATTGTGCTAGTCTAATCTCCCCTTTTCAAGGGAGAGACGAAGCCTTTTTATTTTATGTAGTAGTTAATATATGATTTATTAAGCTTTAATCCATTAGAGTAATTCTGGAGGTCAAGGGTCTAGCGCTTCGAGAGAAGGTTAGAGGTAAGTAATTACAATGATTTATTTGTGAAATGAAATATATAACAGTGTTTATTTACTTTCTTCTTAGTTCTTTAAGTTATTTTAGTAGGTGGAATATACACTTTGCTATACCTATTTGGGGACACATTGAGTGACGGTCTGAAAGGCGAATGTACTCTTTCTTCCCACCAACATAATAGTTGTACATTGTGTTATAGTCTTTCCTCACATTTTAATGATAAGAAGTATCGTTGATTTTCCAAAATTGATAGACTCTAATGTAGATAAAATAAGTGTTTAATGTCATACCTTTCCATTATGCATTTCGAATCATCTTAGTGTGTAATGAGTATCTATCTACGGATTAATCTTGATAAATCTACATATTAGTTATTACATAATTGAATTGGTTGATTCAATCTCTTGAAATTCTCATCATATTTATTTTCGTATAATTATTTCTTACATTAGTAGTAGTTAATCACCAATACCTTGCTATATTATTTCCCATTATTCTCTAGATTAGTAAAAATGAATTTCTTTTCTTCATTTAACTTGGTTCTCTCTTAGACGTGGATTCGATAACCCTTTCTTGAAGCTATACTCGTTTTAGGTAGTCAATGCAAGGTTTTGAAAAACGCGATCAAATTAACGACTATTTCGCCGTATTTCAAATATCCCACAACGACAAATGAACTCTAAGCTGTGATACCAACTGTGACGCCCCTAAAATCCAATTCTAGTTGATTAGGCTAAGACCAGACTCCAAAGTCGTAATGTTCTCCATATGTCCACCATGGACCGTAGGCTCACACTACTGCCACGTGACACCAAACAATACTCTCAGTACACTTCAGGGACGTCTCCCCAATTAAGATTATTCAAAACAAATCTCTGGCTCAAAAGCCCTTTTTAACACAAATCAATCTATCCATTTAAATCAAATACATCAAATTAACTATCACCACGCATAAATTTCAGAATATGCAATCTCACCTTTAGTAGTAACCCCCCTCCATCCCCTTGCGATAAGAAATGTTGATGAAATGTGCACTAATGCACAAAAGAGGTGCAGATTGCAGAGTATATATAGCGACCCGGCTTATATCACCACCGATATTGTACCCACTTAGCCACTGCGAACATCCGACATTGTGGGGTTTTATTGGGCAACAGTCTGCTTCCCAGGAGGTCACCCATCCTGAGACTACTCTCACCCGAGTACGATTAACTCCGGAGTTCTTCCGAACTTTGGAGCCAAGTGAGCCCAAAAGGCCTCCGTGATAATATTTGACGGATCTATACCTATATTCCAATGTTAGGACATCTTCCTCTCATATCTTGTAGGACCCACCCCCTCGGCAAATCACTTGCCGACCCGGGGTGTTACAATCCCACCACCTTAGAGGAGAGTCGTCCTCAGCTCTGGAATATACAACCCCAGATCTCCGATGCTCCCTACCCCTCGCGAGACGAGTACCTGGCGCAACCGTCACCCCTTCCTGGGCTAGGCGCCTTTCCAGCATACTCTCCGACCTCGACAGGAAAACCATCGTCGGCTCTAATACCATTTGTAGCGACCCGACCTATATCACCACCGATATTGTCCCCACTTAGCCACTGCGGACATCCGACAGTGTATGGTTTTATTGGGCAGCACCCTGCTTCCCAAGAGGTCATCCATCCTGAGACATCTCTCACCCAAGCACACTTAACTCTGTAGTTCTTTCGAACTCTAAAGCCAAGTGAGCCCAAAAAGCCTCGGTGATAATATTTGACGGATCTATACCAATATTCTAATGTCAGGACATTCTCCTCTCATGTGTCGTAGGACCCACCCTCTCGGCAAACTACCTGCCGACCCGGGGTGTTACAGTATACAATCTGGATCTGTGTTCGGGTGAAGATTTTCTGGTTATTCTAGAAAACATTGAGTTTGATGTATCAACAACAAGACTATTCTACATAACTCTTTCTTTGAGGGAAAGAGTCTTCTTTCTTTCTCACAAAAAAAAAAGTCTTACATTTTCTCTCTCTAAGCTCTCATCTGTTGGTTTGAGAATGATTAATGGAAAGCAAATCAGAAAAACAAAGAACTTTGAATGAAAAATAAGGACTTGTACTGATCAAAGTCTGACAAATTTAACTCTAATTGGATGAATACAAATGACCATGATTACAACTTATTTATAGACTCAGAAATCACTATGGATATAATCTCACTTCACAGAACGTGTATCCACAACTCCACTTCCCTCAACTCTAAACCATAAACCTTAATACTACGAACACAACTCAACTAGATAACAACTACTTAGACTCAGTCATTGGACTAATGACATGGATGTCTGACTTGGACAAATAGCCTACTAGGACTGACGTGGACTAACTAATCTGACATGGAAGGATAACGCATCAATTCTCAACACTCCTCTTTGATAGAAATCTGAAACTCCAAGCGACGATCTGAATATAGCAAACTTTGGATATGAAAGTGCCTTAGTGAAACCATCTGCAACTTGTTCATTCGTAGGACAATACTTCAACACGATCATTTCCTTGGAAACGAGATCTCGAATGTAATGGTGATAGATCTCAATATGCTTTGTCCTGCCATAAAAAACTGGGTTCTTTGTCATTGCAATTGTAGCTTTGTTGTTGTAGTAAATCACTGTCACACCTTCTTGAAACTACTTCAAGTCTTCCATAATTCTCCGCATTCATATAGATTGACAAGCAGCTGAAGTAGCGGCTGCATATTCATCTTCTGACGACGAGCGTGCAACTGTTGCTTGTTTTTTCGAACTCCATGATATCGCACCTGAACCAAGACTGAAAATGAATCCACTTGTACTTGTCCTGTTATCCACAAAACTAGCCCAATCAGTGCCAATAAACCCTAGCAAACTGAACTTACAAACCATATGTTGTAGTTGCATGTTGGCTGAACATAACGAAAGATTCTGTTGGCAGTTCCAAGATGTTGAATAGAAGGATTATGCACAAACCTTGACACCAGACTGACTGGAAACATAAAATCAGGTTGCGAGTTTGTCAAGTACATCAATCCAACAACAATACCGCGAAAGAATGTCTTATTAGCCGCAGTCTCATCATTCATTGATAACTTTTCACTTGTGTTCATAGGAGTGGATGAGGTCAATCTTACAATTCACCATGCTATACTTTTTAAGTAAATATAATGCATACTTCTCTTGACAAATAAATATGCCATTATCAGTTTAACGAACTTCAAGTCCAAGAAAATAATGCAATAATCCCAAATCTGACATATCAAATTCATGCATCATACTTTCCTTAAACTCTTTGATAAGAACGCTAGATGATCCAGTGTATATGATATCATCTACATAAACACACACAACAAGAATTTCTTCACCTTTCACCTTCATATATAGAGTTGGCTCATTTACGCTACGCTGAAAATCTGATTTGTGAAAGTAAGAGTCAGGTCGACAAGTAAGAAACAAATTACTTTTTTCTTGTTTTTCATCACAGTAATTAGCTTGCGACTTCTCCTTCTCCTTCTCCCAACAATTTGCTTCAATATGACCCCACTTCTTTCAGAAATGGCACTGCTCCCCCCCCCCCCCCCGGTAATTCTTTTTCGAATGGTCTCCATCGCCGTAATCTGAATTGTGACGACCAAAATCAGATCTTCCACGGTCTCTACCACGACCACGACAAACACCTCTTCCACGACCTGCAAATTTATTAGTGGAAAAACCTTCAAATTTATTTTTCTTGTCAAAAATCTCTACCTTCGACTGGAAAGCTTGCTCAATATTCTTCTCCGTTAATCTTCTTTGTATCTTTTCTTCAGTAGCAATCAGAGAACCCATAGTTCATTAAGAGAATAATCAGACAAATCCTTAGACTTTTCAATGGCAGTAACTATATGATCAAATTTAGATGGCAATCTCCTTAAAACTTTCTCTACAACTTTCTGTTCTTCAATATATTCACCAAAACTCTTCATTTGGGAGAAAGAAATGACAGTGGAGAGTAAGAGGTCTTGAAAAGGAAGCAAAGAACCCATTTTTATAAAAATTTATACTTTTGCATAAAAATTTGTTTAAAAAGGAGAAACTCTTATTCTTGGAGGAGAAGAAGAAGATGGTGTTAGTTTGCTCAATTCATGGTGGTGGGGTTTTTCTTGAACCATTCCTAGCTATTTACATACCCACTTCTTCACCCATAAGTTACAATTAAAAAACAAAATGAGCATTTTGGTGTTGGTAATAGAGGAGGGTTTCGAAGCAAGAAGAAGAATGTTGTTAATGGAAGCAAATTGGTATTGGGAATGGAGGAGCATTTTCAAGTAAAGGGTATTTTTGCTATTTTCAAAAATTATCAAACCCAACTGAGTCTGACTCAGAAATCGTGACCAAAGTCTAATAAAAGCCTTTTTTATGTCCAAACCCTAATTACGCACATTAACGTATGACCAAAGTCTAAAAACCCCTTTGATTAACAATAATTGAAACTCTAGAGTGAAAATGTTGAACAGACTCACTACCTTTCATGAAGAGAGTCTCAAATTCCCTTTGAAGAGTCTGAAGTTTCACCGTAGTTACCTTAGCGTCGCAATGAAATTCCTTCTTCAAAATTCTCCAAGCTTCCTTCAATTTGGTGGCATTTGCTAGTCTTGGAAAGATAGACTCCGCCACAACCTGCTGCAGAACAAGTAAGGCTTTTGCATCCTTCTTGCGATTCTCTTTCAAATTCTCTACACTCTTAGAACTTTCTACATCTGCATAGCCATTCTCAACGAAATCCCAAAGATCTTGAGAAATAAAAAATATTCTCATCTTGATACTCCAAAATTCATAATTTTGACCATTAAAAATAGGCACCAAAGATTGTGAGAGGTTTAGAGTATTCATACCGTTTGGCATAATGAATTACCCAAAAACAAAATCCACAAATACCTCTCTTTACAATAATCGAACTGCATTAACCTCCAATTGAAAGATTTCTTGCTACAGCAACAAAAGCTTTTCACGCCCAATTGAAAGAACCTGGCTGGCTCTGATACCAAAACTGTTGCTTTAAGAATGATTAATGGAAAGCAAATCAGAAAAACAAAGAACTATGAATGAAAAATAAAGACTTGTATTGATCAAAGTCTGACAAATTGAACTCTAATTGGCTGAATACAAATGACCATGATTACAACTTATTTATAGACTTGGAAATCACTATGGATAATTTCACTTCACAGAACGTGTATCCACAACTCCACTTCCCTCAACTCTAAACCATAAACTTTAATACTAGGAAAACAACTCAACTTGATAACAACTACTTAGACTCAGTAGTTGGACTAATGACATGGACTTCTGACCTGGACAAATAGCCTACTAGCTAGGATTGACCTGGACTAACTAATCTGACATGGAAGGATGACGCATCAATTCTCAACATCCTCCTATATGAAATGGCCGATTCAATCTGTTTTTTTGCCGAAGAAAGATATTACCTTCTTGTTGTATTACTTTTTTGTTTGATCCTCACTTGTCAGGATTTGTCACTTTTTGAAGTGCAGTCCAAATGTTTGTTAAATTGATTGGAAAAGATGTAGACAACATGGATGAATCCAGTAACTTTGCTACGAAGGTTGAGAGCTTCATGTGTCAATGGAATAATAGTAGTACGTTCGGGCCTTATTATGATACAACACTGTTACCATCGCTTGAGAGTTGCCAAATGAGTAAGGATTTTTATATTTTATTCCCAAACTTACAGTTTTTCGATGAAATTTTATAGAAGGCCTGAGAATAAATTTTTTTGTAATCCAAACAAATTCTATTGATAAAAATTCCATGAATTTTATGGTTGGAGGCTCTGAGCTTTCTTAAGAAAAAAAAAACGGCTTCTTCCTCCACTTCTTCTCATTCCAACTCTTCTGCCGACTCGCGCCATAAAACATCTTTGTTCTACGATCAGATCTACCTTAATGGCAATGTTACTGGATTCACCTCTGTTGTCTACTTCAAATTTGGATCATTTAGGACTGCTGGGATCATTTAGGATCAACTGGCTAATTTCTTTTCACTTTCCCAGAGAAAGTCATTGAGTTGGAAGGCAATGTACGTAGTCATGGAGAAGGAATGTACCCTGATGAAAGGATGCTTTCCAACCGCTTGAAAGTATTTCTCTCTCTAAACCTCTGTTACTTTAAATGGCCAATTCACTTTTATTCACAACTGAACGTACTACCTTTGCATTGAAGATATATTCACTTATATGTAAGGTTTTCTTTATATCTCTGACCAACATATTACATTCTTGATCATTTCAAGAATCAGTTAGTTTATGTAAGTTTCTTTCGTAGAATTTATTTGCTCGCTTGTTTAATTTGTATTGCGGGTTGGGGAGAGGTGGGGATTTACATCAGTTGTAACTTGTAAATGATATATATATGTATTGAATTTCTAGCATTAATTTCTTGCGTTAATTCGGCATTTTTCCATGTGCAGTGCAATTTTTTGACGAAAAGATGGGAAGTACTATAGGAGGGAACTCGAAAAATATGCCTATAGTAGTTGGAAAAGATGTAAATGAGAAAGGTGGTGCAAAACCGAACCAGCCATCAGGCATTGGCGACCACATAAATATTATTGCTGAGGGAGTCGATGACCTTGTTAAAGGACTGACAAGTATTAGTACTGACATCAATCCCTTTCCAAGTGATGATGTGGTCATGTGGATGAAGGGCCTATAGGGAAGCCAATCCCTTGTTTTTATTTTGCGGAATATCTACTACATGAAAACATAAAGCTGAAATTCCAAATTGACCAAGCTGAATGGGAGATTTTGAAGATAAATCAAGCCCGATTTCATATCAGTGAAAAGCTACAGATAAAAGAGGTAAAACTAATTCTTATGTTGTTGTTTTCGTTTTCTTTGCGGGCATGCTTGGATGCACCATTATGAATTTGTTAAAGGAATGACAAACATAAAGGTATTTGGTAAAATGGTCGTAATATAATTAATTTTGCGCAGGATGAACGCACTTTGGTACTTTATCAGCTCAAGCCTCTAATCCTTAAGGACAAAACATTGGGGCAGATGCTCAAGTGGAAGAAAAGTGATTCGATATATCGTCAACACTCTCAGGGAAAGATTTTTAGAGCACGTACTGTCAGCCGTGAGAGAGTTGTTGATCTATGTTCGATTCCTAAACTCAGTGTTGATTTTATTTTGTTGCAGCAAATTCAGGCAAGGCGGTATAGACCAGGTACTATATACCAAGGGCACGGAAAAGTGCATAGTGATATGGTAAGCACAAAAGAATGGCCTAAATGGAATGTTGTATGTGATTCCTGAGCAACAAATTCTTACATATTTTGGCAGGCTAAACTTACTGAGATCAATTCTCAGCTCAAGCTTGTGAGTGTTAAAGACAAAAGATTGAGGAAGATTCTCAAGTTGAAGATGAAGGATGTGAATGGTGAACACCAAGCTCAGGGAAGGCTGGGTAGAGAACATACTATAACCAATGTAAGATCTGTTGCTACTGCGTCAGAGGGGGAGCAGATGATCTTGTAAGCTTTAAAGGAAATGGACACTGGTACATGCTATTACCATTTTTTGTGCCGTGTGACTGACTTTTTATTGTCTGTGTGATTAGATTGGCAGTAAGCTTCATCAAATGCAACGTGGAAGCAGAACATTATCTGAGGAAAAGAAGACCCTTAGAGATATAAATATGTTTGTGAGTACTAAGGAGAAAAGTACCGCTAATGAAACAACAAAAGCAGAGACCCAGTACACACGGCCACTATGTGATGAATTATTGGCTCGCAAAAAAGCTATCGAGGATGGAATCAAAGTAAGCTTCTTTTTAAAATGATAGTTTTCTGTATATTCAACTTTATTAGTAAATATAGATTCAAAACAATGCTGTTGTAGTTGAAGGATGTTGATTTGGATGAAGTAAGAAAGGAGAAGCGGGCGGTCAGCATGAAAATCAAGTTTTTGGAGGAAAAAGTAAAGGCCATAGAAACTCTAAATTGTTAATGGAAAGGCTAGAACAATTAAACAATTCAAGGAGTGACACATATGGTGCCCTTGTTGATATACGAAAAGCGCACGAAAAAATGGTGTGCCAACTTCTTCCCTAGTCGTTTAGTCCCATTTTCTATCTGTACTTTGTCTTAATGATCAATATTGAAGTTATTTAGCTCCGAAAATTGAAAAAAGCTAACTGTTTTCCTCTATTGCCCTATCGGTTTCTTCATCCTCTTTTTATACTCATTTATTGAGTCCTTCATTTTTGTTTAGAATGCATACTACTACGAAAATGTTTCGATCTTGAAGAATTATATGCTCGACTTGGAGAAACTTTCTGCATTAGAGGTTTGTGCAATTCTAGTTTTTGAGTTTTTTTTTTTTTTTTTTTTTTGATAAGTAAAATTTTATTATGTAGGATCCAAAGAATACACCCTGATCAGCCTGCTACAGCATCGTCAGGTTATGCTAA
Source organism: Aquilegia kansuensis (assembly GCA_020826895.1). Taxonomy (NCBI): domain Eukaryota; kingdom Viridiplantae; phylum Streptophyta; class Magnoliopsida; order Ranunculales; family Ranunculaceae; genus Aquilegia; species Aquilegia kansuensis. The sequence continues at coordinate 9,145,182 of CM037007.1, read as the reverse complement.
TCGAGCTTTAGGCTAGCCCACATATGCTAATCTAGAGCACCCATATCCAGGATGAAGGAAATCTGTAACTACGCGTCCGTTACTTCAGCAGCCCTTCTGACAAGCAGACCCAAAATCACTTCGTGCCACCATAGCACCAAGTCTTGGAAGCAGAACTGCCCCCTCCCAGGCCAGCTAGCTAGCTAATACCATAGATGAGCTTTGACTTGAATGCATATTCTCTCCACCGAGACCATTTTGCTGCAGAATATAAACTTGTTTCTAATTTTCCACAGCACCCAGATCACCGAGTATGGTAACAGAGCCCAAACTCTCTTCCCTATCTCTGTACCCCTGCTTGCTGACCATTGCCTAAGTAACTCTTCGACTGAATCCGAGCACAGAATCAGTGTATAAATTGTCCTCCTTGGCCTAGTTATGGTCGACCACACTTCCAAGGCAAGTGGGCAATGCAGAAACAGGTGTATGATGTCTTCATTCAGCAGGTTGCATAATGAGCAGCGAGGGTTGACCAATGTGCCTCTATGGATGAGGTGATCCTTTGCGAGCACTCTACCAAGCAGGAGCTGCCAAAAGAAGAATTGAGATTTGGGTGCCATTGGTACCCTCCAAACCAACTTAGTGGGGAAAGGTTGAGTCAAGCCATTATAAATACCCTCCTCATTCACCAGAATTTCATATAGTGATCGAACAGTGAAGTTTCCCTGGTTATTCCCTAGCCATTTCCATGAGTCGTGGCCCTCTTCGAATACAGTGTGTACTAAGAGGGTTAGCAACTCCTCCATTTGCTCTTTCTCCCAATCATAGAGTTGTCTTCTCAGTTGGAAATTCCATGTAATCTCTGCCCCAGTTCGCTGCCCAATGCTATGGAACTTGTAATTTCCGACGCCTCTTCATATTGGTGCTCTAGCTGTATCAGTAACTTGTAATTTTACTATGGAACCAATAGGTCGGAAGCTTCATTTCTCTATGGAATAGTAGGAGTGCGTTCGGGTCTGATTATGGATAAGTCTGTTGTCTTCGCTTGACAGCCATCAAGTGATGGATGGACAGGAGAAGGAACCCTGAATGGAACCCTACAGTTAGCAAAAATGGAAGCATGGATAGAAGAGGCAATGGTGAAATATCTAAGTTCATTAGTTGTTACAGATTAGTGACTTGTTTACTTATTTTCCTCCATGCTGAATGCACCAGCATGGTGAAAATTATAAAGGGTATTAAAGGCTTAAAATAAAGTTTACTTTAGTTCACGACTTCACGCACTCTCTTTTGCTGTTCTCTCTTCCACACTTCTCTCATCACAGACTCTTCTTGTAGTCTCACATCACCTCAAACCTTAAAATGAAAATAAACAAGATACTACTAGCCCACTAATTTTAATATGATCTTTCCATGGTGGAATTTTCAATTGCTCTAATTTCCATTTCTTAACTTGTTGGTATTTAACAAAACAACTGTGTTATCTATGTTTGGAGGAATTTCTCATGTAATTCTTAGGTGGGGGTAACCTCGGGCCTGGTTCGAGATTAGGAGGCCCATGCTCTTATGATGATGGTATGTTAGGTGTTCTCCTATGATGATGATGATCTGGCTAGGTGTCTTCACCGAAAGCAAGTCCCTGAGTAGCAGAATTGCTCAAGTTGCAAGGTGGCGGTTTGGACGCTTAGGTGGTGGCATCGGTAGCTTTTGGGCCTTGTCTTTGTAAGCCCTTTGGGCCATGTCCTTGTAAGCTTTCGGGCCATGATTAATATATAATTTTTTTTTATGGAGTATGAGTTGTCAGCTCGACAGAAGGCAGTGATCGAATGTGTGTAGTTAGAACATGGAAAAGACTTCCTCCTTGCTATTCCTATGGAAGGTCTAGGGCAACGTATGACGCCAGTAGAATACCTAGTCATCCTTCTCTATCGTCCAATGATTCCACTATATACAGATGGTGAACCTTGTTTTGTGTGTAAGAAGAGCAGTGGATTCCTATAAGGATACCACGCAACTCACTGCAAACATTACTCGGGTTTTAAATACAGACATGATCATGTGTGGGATATTCTGTATGATGTCTTTTGGCGAGCAGGAGTGCAAGTGAAAAAGGAAGCTCCGGTCAACTTCCTTACTGATTCTAGAGAAGGTAGATCAACATTGCGTCCAACAGATATTTTAGTATACAATTAGTTTGAAGGCAAACATGTTTGTGTTGATATTACAGGGGCATCGCCGTTGGTCGGATTCGGTAATGAAATCTGTGAGGTTGGTCAGGTAGCTAATAGTGCAGCAACAACAAAAGAGGTGAAACACAGTGGAGCGTGCAAGACAAATCAGCATGGTTTCATCCCGTTTGCCTTCGACACGTTCGGATTTCTGGCATCAGAAGCGGTTGAGCTCCTCAGGATGGTACAAAATATAATGGATAGCAATGTCATGACTGTTGGGGTTTTCAGAATGATTGATTTTGCTATTCAGAAAAGACTTGTGACGCAGCTTGTAGCGCGCTTGTCCTCCACTTTTGTGTAATTCTTTTGAGCTTATCAATAAAGTGAAATATTTTATTAAAAAAAAAACAAAAAAAAAAAAACTTGTTGGTATTTGTTGTGTTGATTACATAAAGGTCAATGCATTGGATGCATACGGTTCATTGCAAATTATAAAGGTTAATGTATTAGATGCATAAAGTTCTTTGTAAAACAAATAATTTAGTCTTTGCAATGCATAGAGTTCAATGAATTAGATGTATAAAGCTCTTTGCATTTCTTAAATTGTATATAGTCACTGACTCAATTTCACCTGCACGTCTAACCATTGTACTGGTCACTTACAGGTGAATCCTTAGATGCATAAAGTTCAGTGCATTGGATTCATACGGTTCTTTGCAAGTGAAAAATTTAGTCGGTTGCGAATTTTCAGTGTGAGATTTGTGGGACAACTAAAACATTGCCACGTATGGGTGATGTTACATATGTTAATCGAGTTGGTGGTGGAGATCCATTGGATCTCGATTCATCCCTAAGGAGGGATTCCTGGTTCACTGCTTCTGGAGATTCCTGGATGATTGACAGTGGAGAATGGATCTCAGTCTGACTCCTAGTAACCTAGTTTTGCCAGTTCTTTTCATGTGAACGAGTAACTCGTTTCTTTCCTCCAGCCATTGTTGCAGCCAGTGTTCTAATTTCGGTCTAGGCGGTGCCTAGGCGACTCGACTAACTCGGTTGAAAAAGCCGGTCATGGCACCTAGGTAGATATTAATCGGGTTAGGCGGTGATTAATCGGTCTAGGCGGTGATTAATCAATCTAGGCATAAATAATATGTAAAACATATAATCTTAATACGACTACAAAAAAAATTAAAAAATAAAATGAGATTCTAACCAAAATAAAAATTAAATAGGAATTAAAAGACCTATGCCCCTATATTAAGAAATTATACTCTTTGTTTTATGGTTTTGATTATGAAAATTTCGCACTTTATATGTTACTTCTTGACAAATATTGATATATTATGCCCGATATTAAGTCGCGTAAGAATAAGAATATTGTGACTTTAAATATATGTTATTATATTTATTTTGAAACTTGTTTATGATTTTATAAGAATAGTTAATATATTGTCATTATTAAATAGTTTGTAATGCTATAATTTTATTTTATATTTATTTATATAATTATTATTAAATAAAAACGCGTAGCACCCAACCGTTTAATCTCCATTTAATCGCTCTAGTCGCTAGTCACTACCCAACCGCTTAGTTTCCGACTATCGATTCTTAGAACATTGGTTGCAGCTTTCTTTGGTATGGCTAAAAAAAAAAACAAATCAAGGCTTTGGAGCTGTTGGGAGATTCAGCCCTTCGGTGGGCGCCATAGAGTGTGGGTCCAAATATTTGATCCACAAACTCGAGATTCGTATTGATAAGAATGATGGTTACAATGAGAGCTTTAGAACAACTGAGATGGGGGGTATAGGATGAGACTGGACCTACTAGGTAGGCTGCCTATGTATTCGAGATGATGAACTCGGAATCAAGTCTCTGCTCTCACAAAGTAGGAATGAAATTTACTCTATGAAAGACTCATAGTTTAGGAGATTGTTTTCTCCTATTTATAGTGGACTGGAGGTAGTTAGCTCAACTAACTCCTCCGGTATCAGCTCTATGATCTGCAGGTAGCTTGATCTGAGGAGATGCTCCCATGAAAGTTTCTTGCATACTGCATGGCAGTTACTCCTCATTTTGAATTCCCTTTGATCTGGCTTGCTGCCACGTGGCAGAACCAGATTAGTTTATGGTTATGTTAGGATTTATCCATGATCCTGAGCGGACTATAAACCTAGTTTCTGTTGGGCTGGAATCATGCTGGACTTATCCAGTTAGTTAGGGCTTCGTTGACCAAACGGTGAAAACAGTAGACCTAGGTAGGCTTGTATTCCCTTGTTGGAGGCCAGTCTTATCTGTATACTCCCGACCCATAATGAATGGACCGATTGGGCCATTCCTATCGCCTCTGCTGGGCTTCGTAGGCTGGATCAGCCTGCCTAAGATGTGCATGTTTATGTCTCGGTGGATCCGGTCCAACTTATTGTACATCGACCAATGCACATATACCCGGTTAATTTGGGCTATCTGTTCCCCAGTATGCCCATGGCTAAACAGATGGATCCCATGGTATTGGATCTGACGCATCTTGACCGATGGATGATCCCATGCTCTCGGTTGATACAAGTGTATGTATCCTACTTGGGAACTTAGCAGTTTATTTTCATTGTAGGACAAGGAAAAGAAAACCTTAAAATATGTTTCCGTTTTTCTAAAATTTTATCCCTTATAGAACAAGGAAACCTTCTTTAAGTATTTCTTTTTCTTGTTCTACATGGAAAACTTAATACAAATTACTAGGTAAATATACTATTGAATACGAAATTAAACAATAGTAGTAAATAAGATGAACAAAACACAAGATCTCGAAGAAACTATCTTCTTTATTGAATATTATGAAGATTACAAGAATATCTGCCTCACAATACTCTCTAGACAAACTAAACCCTACTTGTCTCACTTTTTATTCTAAACACACTAAACCTTAATGGTTTCTCTAAGCAAGCTAAAATAAGCTATGTTTGGTCTATGTTTTGGTTTATGCCAAAACATCAATCTAAATAAACTAACTAGTAGTTGTTTCTCTAAACAAGCTAAACACTATCTTGTTTCTATCTCTTGAAACAAGTAAGGACTATATATTTCTCTTTGTATATTTTGGTTTATGCCAAAACATATATTTATAGGCCTGGGACAACTTCTAGTTGCCAAGGATTTTTCTTTTCCCAAAATTTTATCCCTTATGGAACAAGGAAACATATTTTAAGGTTTTCTTTTTCTTGTCCTACAAAAAAAAAAAAAAAAAAACTGCTAAGTTCCCAAGTAGGTAAATATAATCATCGGTACAACCTCTTATACGGCTACCGAGGATACCTGGCAGTATTTTAACTTTGTGTACACACAACAGTTTTGTATACTGCCAATCATTTGGTTCATGTCAACAAGGAAGACATGTCTCTTACCATGCTGCTGGTAGATTTTTCAAAATGCTTTAAATCTTGTTGATCGAATCGATATGCCAAAAAAGGTATGCATTCATTGTCCGTCCATTGGTCCATGGATCGAATATCTTCACTGCCAACCCGCACGATTGTATTTAGGGTGTACTCATATTTGGTCAACAGCTGAGATCCAACAGAGAGATCTTTTGCGGCCTTTTCTTTCGCAAATGTTTTACATCCCTTGATACTCCGCATCCAATCAAATTGTCACTTGACATTATAGGCGTGGTAGTTAGATGATGAGACATTGATTCGTAATACAGAGCATGTGGCTGCAACTATTTGAATCATTCAAAAAACATGACCATCACTTGGACTCATTCTTAATATGTCCAAGACAGAGTTGTTTTGGCCTTCTGTTAATCCTTATTGCTTTTATCCAAATATCTTTCTGGCTGGTATATCATATTACTCATGGTAGACTTGGTATCTATCGTGCAACAAATTAAATGTATGAAGTTTGCTTTCGTAGTTTTAGTACTCGAACCAAGGATCTTCAAGACCAGATGCATTTTTCAATGTTGTCCCTATGGGTAATGTTTTTGTAATGCCATTTGCTAGTTTACATATTTTTATGTCTGATTTTGATCTCATATATTGATCTTGCCTTAAAAGCTACCGTCCCTTTCAGACCCCAGCATGTCCTGGCGAAAACATACAACAACAAGATTAGTCTTGTTCTTGAGATGGATTTTGAGTTGTTAGCTCGGCAAAAGACAGTGATTGAATATGTGCAGTCAGAACATGCTAAAGACTTCCCCCTTGCTATCCTTATGCAATGACTTGGGCAACAGATGACGCCAATCGAATACCGTGCCATTCTTTGTAATTGGCTAATGATCCAATTATATACAAATGGTGATTTTTGTTAGGTGCGTAAGAAGAGCAGACTTTTTGCTTTTGGGGATCATGTGACTCATTGTAAGCCCCGACTTCAAATACATGCATGACCACGTTAGAGATATATTATGTGATGTGTTTTGGCGGGTTGGAGTACAGATTAAGAATAAAACTCTTGTTTACTTTTTTACTAGTCCTAAGGAAGGAAGATTAACATTACGTCTTGGTGATATTCTAGTCTACAACTTATCTGAACGTAAGCATGCGTGGGTTGATGTTATAAAGACATCTCTGATTGTCAAACTTAGTACTGAAATTTTCGAGATAGGACTAGCAGCTAGCAATGCATCAACATCAAGAAATATGATAGAACCTATAAGGCTAACCAACGTAGTTTCATCCTCACAAAAATGATAATGTGAATGAAAGAAATATACTAAAATTTGAGAAAGAGTAGAGCGAGAATTTGAAGTGGGGTATGTTTTAGGTGGTGATGCAGTGTTTTTCCATTTGGGGTGTATTAAAGTTTTTATTTTCTTTTATAATAAAATAGGTTTCATGATTCTTAATATTTAAAGCACACGTGGACTTATGCCAATTATTGTTACGTGGATCTATGTTAATTATTATGTGGGGGTATATATACTCCAATAATTGGTGGGGGTGGGGGTGGGGGTGGGGGTGTAAATACCTGGGTGAAAGCTATAATGATGGGTGTAGGGGGTGGGCTTATCCATCTAGGAGTAAAACTCCAATGATGGATTAATATAAGTGTTGTGCCATATATCACACATTTATTAAAGTGTTGCAACAACAAGTATAGGTTTATACATAGGTGAAAAAATCGAATATGCCGCCCGGATATTCACGAAATATTGCGTTTTTTGGCTATTCGGATCGGTACGGCATACGACATATAAACGAAATTTAAAACACCCCATGCCGTTCGGAATTTATCGGATATTCGCGAAATATTCGGCAAAAATCGAAATTTACGAAATTTACGACATTTTGGATTACGAAATTAACACATTTATTTTTAATTCCCCTTGAACTAGAATTTTCGATGAGATTATCAAAAAAATGTCCAAAAGGCATTAGACGTTTGGAAACTTTCGCGACGAACTTCATGGCCCTCTTAATTGATATAATATAAAGAAAGTTAAATTTCATCGATCATTTTCCCGCTCAATTGAAAGTAACAATTAATGCTTCTAAGGTTATTGCAAGTTAGAATGTAGGAAGGAATGCATGTGTCATAAGATTATTGAATGAGTTCTGTATTTTCTATAACTATCCTCATTGTAGAGCAATATATCAGAAAGAAACGAAAAAAAAAAGCACGCCCATGCCAAAGTGAAGTCCTCTCTCACTTTTATAAAGTATTCATTCACTTGTTGTCTGTTTGTATCTAAGGTTTGTTTTTGTGTAGTAAATAATTGGTATCGAATTGGTTTTTCATACATAATTGGTTTGCTTTTGTGTAGGACCAGTGGGCCTTGCAAGTTACCTTTTTGTCTCCCCACACGTATGCGACTCGAAGCTCATCGGTTTGACATGGGGCGTCTATCATTCTGGGGTTAGCATGTCTTTTATTTTGATTATTAAAATAAAACTATGGGTTGAGTTGTAATGAGGTTGTTTGTGTTTAGTTCTTGTATTAGAAACATATAAAAGTTCTATGAATATCCGCCCGATATTTACGATTTTTTCACTTATGAGTAAAACTATCTTGTGTAATAGTTCCGCCTTAGCTTCCTTGTATGATTTGTCGTGTGTTTAATTTGTAATGTATGTTTTTATTTGAATTATAAGTTTATATATTGAAATCAGAAGAAAAACACGAAAAATGCAGAAAACCTCCCAATTTTCCGAATTTTTCGCGAATATTCGATAATATCCGCGAAAAATTCCGAAAAATTGGAATTTACCAAAACTCCCATATCCGACATGGGAGGTCGGATATTCGCGGAATATAACGTTTTTTGGGAGGTCGGATATCTGCGTTTAAACGACATTTTCACCTATGGGTTTATATATACACAATCCTGGATATACCTTATTCCTAATGTATGGCTATATATGAATGATCATCAGAGTTTATGTATAATGAGATGTACACCATTTTTGGATGTTACAATTAGAATCTTACAAAATTAAAGTTTATGTAAGATGATCTGAGTACCATGTTGCTGTTTGGTTTTATGTGCAAATCAGGACGGAGGGAAGTTTTTGTCCAGGAACGTACGTACGCAGTTAGGGCGTTCGTACGTTCAATGTGACAGATAACTTTGTGGAGAAGGAACGTACGTACGCAGTTAGGGCGTTCGTACGTCCCGTACGCCAGATCTTTGTTTCGTGGCTCAACGTACGTACGTGATTTCGACGTACGTACGTCCTCCTTTGCTTTGTGCAATATGGGCCTGTTTGAGCCCAATTCGTGGTCTATTGTAAGGCTATGTTATAAAGCCAAATAGATGTGAAACAAAAACCTTAACTTTTCTAAGAGAGAGATTGTGAGAAGCCATTAGAGAGTTTGAGAGAACTTTTGTGAGGAAGAAGACTTCGATTTCTTCGTGAGGGCTTGTACAATTGTCTTAAGAAGAAAAACATCATCCTTTCTCCCCGTGGACGTAGGCATATTGCCGAACCACGTATATCTTGTGTCTTGTGTGTGGTTGCTTGTTTATTTTGTCGTTTTCGTTTTACTTTCATATATTAGTTCAATCATCATATTTGTGCATTAGTTTCCGCTGCGCACAACAAGTGGCATCAGAGCTTTGGTTAGAACTTGAGCGTCTAGAAGGTGTTTGTTGAAATTCCGGTGTGAATTTCAGATTCGTTTGGTGATTGTTTAGTGTTTGAAAGTTGGTGAAAAGATGTCAAAAAAAGTGAGTTCGAAGGATTCGAAGGGGGAAACCAAGACAATGGTTTTCCATCAAGCAAAAATTGATGTAGAGAAGTTTACTGGCACCAATAACTTTGGTATGTGGAGGTGTGAGGTAATGGATGTTCTATGTCAACAAGACCTAGAAGATGTTCTGGAGGATAAGCCAGAAGGTGTGGAAGAGAAGGATTGGAAGAAGATGAACAAACGAGCTTGTGGAATCATAAGATCGTGTTTGGCACAAGACGTTAAATATCTTGTGATGAATGATGTTTCTGCAAAGGAGATGTGGCGAAAATTGGAGGAGAAGTATATGACAAAGACTATCCACAATAAAAACTATCTACTTCGAAAGTTTTATCGAATAGATATGAGAAGAGGTATTTCCATGGCGGAGCATCTTAATGATTTTACCAAGTTAATTGCAGACTTAGCGAATCTTGGAGCAGATGTGAGTGATGAAAGCAAGGCATTGTGTCTCTTAAATTCGTTACCGGACGAATATGAACACTTGGCTATCACACCCACATATGGGAAAGAAAAATTGGTGTATGGTGAGATTTCTGCAGCATTGTTAACTCATGCGTGTATGAAGAAGGACAAGGAAGAGTCCAAGGGCTCTACACCTGAGGTCTTGGTAACAAGAGGAAGGTCTAGTGACAAGAAAGGCCAAGGTGGTAGAGGGGAATCTCGGTCAAAGTCGAGAGGTCGATCTCTAGCAAAGGATGAATGCTCCTTTTGTCATGAGAAAGGGCATTGGAAGAAAGATTGTCCTAAAGCCAAGGCAAAGGACAAGAAGAAAGACTCTGAGGTAAATGTTCCATGTGATACTAAAGATGATGATGTAGATTATGATTATTCTTTATCCGTTTCATCAATGGTTTGTTACACTAGTGGTAATGAATGGATCTTAGATTGTGCTGCTTCTTATCATATATGTCCTAGGGTGATTTAGGTTTTGGTCACCACTTTTTAGTATAAATTAGGTTTTGGAGCCGGTTTTTATCTTTATTGGGGTTTAGAGCTGAACCGACACTTGACCCAAGTAATTGTTTATAATGGCCAAAATACCCCTGATCAAAACTGCACGTGATTTGCACAGTGTATTGGTGTGGTTAGTGATCACGTGCAGATCACGTGAGTTTCAGGGGTAAAGTTAGGTATTTTGAAAATATTTTCGGTTCAACCAGGTTTTTTTAGTTGTTGGTTCGAAAATGAGCTCTAAACCCTAATAAAGATAAAAACCGGCTCCAAAACCTAATTTATACTAAAAAGTGGTGACCAAAACCTAAATCACCCTATGTCCTATAAGGGAATGGTTTTCTGATTTTAAGAAGCAGGAGAGTGGTGTAGTGGTGATGGGGAATGATCAACCCTGTCACATAATGGGTGTAGGTACCATTCGTCTGAAGATGTTTGATGGAATTATAAGGAAGCTGGAAAATATTAGGTATGTTCCTGACATGAAGAAGAATCTTATCTCAGTTGGTACTTTAGAAGCCAATGGTTACAAGGTGGTACTTGAACATGGCGTTCTAAAGGTTGTGGCTGGTGCAATAGTTGTACTCAAGGGTGTTCGACAAAGGAACTTGTACTTCCTTCAAGGTAGTACAGTTACTGGGGATCTGGCCGTGTCTGAGGCTACATCAAAGATTGCTAGAGAGACTACGCGGCTGTGGCATATGCGGTTGGCGCATACTGGTGAAAAATCCTTGCAAAGATTGATAAAGCAAGGGTTGTTAAAGGGTGCTATCGCCTGTAAAACAGAATTCTATGAGCATTGTATTCTGGGCAAGTAGACAAGAGTAAAGTTTGGCACGGCTATCCATAATACTAGTGGAGCTCTTGATTATGTTCACACGGATGTCTGGGGGACTACCAAGAATACATCTTGGGGAGGTAAACATTATTTTGTGTCTTTTGTTGATGATTTTTCTAGGCGTGTGTGAGTGTACACCATGAAGAGCAAGGATGAAGTCCTAGAAATTTTCATAAAGTGGAAGAAGTTAGTTGAGACCCGAATTGGCAGAAAGATCAAGGTACTTCGCTCAGATAATGGATGAGAGTAAGAAAATGATCCCTTCTTGCAAGTATGTCAGAATGAGGGTATAGAACGCCATTTCACTGTAAGAGAGACACCGCAGCAAAATGGGGTGGCAGAACGGATGAATCGAACTTTACTGGAGAGAGTTCGGTGTATGTTGTCTAATGCTGGGTTAGGCAAAGTGTTTTGGGCTGAGGCTATTGCGTATGCCTGTCACCTTATTAACAGGTTTCCTTCGACTGCAATTGATGGCAAAACTCCTATGGAGGTTTGGTTTGGTAAGCCTGCTTCAGACTATGGTTTTCTTCATGTGTTTGGGTGTCCAGCTTACTATCATGTCCGAGAGAGTAAGTTGGATCCTCGTGCAAAGAAGTCTTTATTTATGGGTCTGCAGAGTGGAGTAAAAGGTTATAAGCTATGGGATCCAGAATTGAAGAAAATTATTCTAAGTAGAGATGTGACATTTGATGAGGCTTCTATGTTGAAGCCTAAGAGCTCTCAGCAGGTAGAGAGCAAGGCCAAAGAGGTTTCGCAGTGGGTGGAGACTGAGATATCTCCACGTGATCAAGGTGGTTCTGTATCTTTGGAAACGTCTACTATGAGGGTTCCAAGTATTGAGGTTCCTAGTGTTACAGATTCTGATGACATGACAGATAATGAGGTTGATGATGAGACGGTTGATGATACAGTACATGTGGAGTCTAATGATGAGGGTCCAATTGCATCTAGATTATCCAAGAGAAATGCCGGTGTTCCTAAACGGCTTACTGATGATATGGTAGCTTATGCACTTTCGGTTGTTGATGAGGGTATTCCAGAAACTTTTCGTGAAACACTGCAGAGTAGTGATTATGAAAGGTGGAAGAAGGCCATGGATGAGGAGATGAAATCTCTTCATAAGAATGAAACTTGGGAACTCATGGAGTTGCCTAAGGGAAAGAAAGCAATCGGGTGCAAATGGGTTTACATTAAGAAGGATGGGTCTCCTGGTGAAAATGTACGCTTCAAAGCAAGATTGGTGGCAAAAGGCTATGCTCAGAAGGAGGGAATTGATTATAATGAAATCTTTTCTCCGGTTGTGAAACATTCCTCTATTCACATCCTATTGGCCTTAGTAGCACAATTTGATTTGGAGTTAGCTCAACTTGATGTCAAAACTGCTTTTCTACATGGTGAGCTAGATGAGGAGATCTATATGACTCAGCCGAGTGGGTATAAAGATGCGGGTAATGACAATGGTACAAGCGGTTTACACAGTTTATGCTTGGGCAAGGGTACACAAGAAGTCCATATGATCCTTGTGTCTATTTTCGCAAGGTATGTGATGGTTCTTTTATCTATTTGCTTTTATATGTTGATGACATGCTCATAGCCTCTAAAAGCAATGTGGAGATAGACAAGTTGAAAAAGACTATGTCTATGGAGTTTGAGATGAAAGATCTTGGTGATGCGAGAAAGATACTTGGCATGGAAATTCAGAGGGAACGAGACAATGGAAGATTGTGGTTATCTCAAAAGGCCTATCTACAGAAGGTGCTACAGAGATTTAGCCAATATGAGATTGATACAGCTGTGAGTATACCTCTCTCAAAAGATTTTAACTTGAATGCTTCCATGTCTCCTAATTCTGATAGGGAACGTGCTTACATGAGACGTTATCCATATGCAAGTGCGGTTGGTAGCTTGATGTATGCGATGGTATGTACAAGGCCCGACATTGGGCATGCAGTTGGCACTGTAAGTAGGTACATGCATAATCCTGGTGAGAAACATTGGGAAGCTGTGAAATGGATCTTGCGCTACATTCAAGGTAGTGTGGAGGTTGGTTTACTATTCCAGAAGGGAAGGGATTTGAATCAGTTTTGTGTTGGTTATGTGGACGCTGATTATGATGGTCAAATAGAGAGACGTCGGTCTACTACTGGATATGTTTTTACATTGGCAGGTGCTCCTAGTAGTTGGCGGTCTACATTACAATCTCTTGTTGCTTTGTCTTCGACAGAAGCAGAATATATGGCTGTGACTGAAGCCTTTAAGGAATCCATTTGGTTACGAGGTATGTTGAAAAACTTGGGTATTGTGCAGGAGCAGCTTATGGTGTATTGTGATAATCAAAGTGCCATAAATCTAGCAAAGAACTCAGTTTATCATGCTCGTACAAAGCACATTGATGTGCGACATCACTTTGTCAGAGACATTATTGAAGAGGGTGAGATTTTATTGAAGAAGATTCATACTAGCAATAATCCGGCTGACATGTTGACTAAAGTGGTTTCAGGGACTAAGTTCTATCATTGCCTAGATTTGGTCCATATCCTTCCTTCGAGTTGATAGTATATTTTGAAGTGAACTACGATGGCTTAATCCCTTAGAAGAAGGGTACGTAGGCAACCATGAGGTGGTGCAGCCGAGGTGGTCTTTCGGGACATTTGTGGGAGTTTGTGATTTGTGTTTGTCGGCTTAGATTTATTGAATCTTCGCCGAGGTGGAGAATTGTTGGGTTTTATGTGCAAATCAGGACGGAGGGAAGTTTTTGTCCAGGAACGTACGTACGCAGTTAGGGCGTTCGTACGTTCAATGTGACAGATAACTTTGTGGAGAAGGAACGTACGTACGCAGTTAGGGCGTTCGTACGTCCCGTACGCCAGATCTTTGTTCCGTGGCTCAACGTACGTACGTGATTTCGACGTACGTACGTTCTCCTTTGCTTTGTGCAATATGGGCCTGTTTGAGCCCAATTCGTGGTCTATTGTAAGGCTATGTTATAAAGCCAAATAGATGTGAAACAAAAACCTTAACTTTTCTAAGAGAGAGATTGTGAGAAGCCATTAGAGAGTTTGAGAGAACTTTTGTGAGGAAGAAGACTTCGGTTTCTTCGTGAGGGCTTGTACAATTGTCTTAAGAAGAAAAGCATCATCCTTTCTCCCCGTGGACGTAGGCATATTGTCGAACCACGTATATCTTGTGTCTTGTGTGTGGTTGCTTGTTTATTTTATCGTTTTTGTTTTACTTTCATATATTAGTTCAATCATCATATTTGTGCATTAGTTTCCGCTGCGCACAACAGTTGCAAACTCCACATGAACATGTTAGGTAGTAGAAGTATGAATTAACAGGCAGTGTTGTCGTCCTTACAAATTTGTGAAATAACATGTTAGAGTTTTCTAGTGCCAGTTTCAAATGGTGGCTTTTGTGGCCACCAAAGCATTTGATTATGATAACTCACAAAGTCGGACCATAGAGACAGTGAACCAATGAGGCTACATTATGTTGACATTCAGAGTAGGATCATGGTGCCATATCGATGAATTATATTCTAATAATGCTTCAAGACAATCTGTTAATAAGATTTATATGATGGAAACTGTGAAGCAAGCCGGACAAGAGCACCAAGTCAAACAACTCATTGTGAGAGATGTGAAGATCAAAGTGGGTTCAGTTCAGACTTCAGAGTGCATACATTGACAACTGTTGGAACAGGTTTGCTGCTACCCAAATTGGGCAGAACATGACCTTTAGCTATCAACAACATCTCAGAGTTGCCTGGACCCCACCCCCTTAGTGGATGGACAACACTCAATACTGATGGAGCAATGGGACAACACAGCACCGGATATGCAGGTGTATTGCGGAATGAGCAAGGGCAAGTATTACAAGCTTATATTGCAGGTTCATCGTCAAATTCGGTTCTCTTTCTTGAGATGATAGCAGTTGAGAAAGGGCTTAAGCTAGCTAAGAATATGGGACTGAAGAAGATCATGGTACAAACTGATTCTCTGCAAGTTTCCAGAATTCTAAACGACTTAACACCTCCAACCTGGAGGACTGTTAGCATGGTTCAGTATATCAACACTCTTAGGAGTTTTTTTGAAGAGGTAATTATCCAACATGTGTTTAGGGAATCTAATAAAGTTGTTGATGGTTTTGCTACAACATACCCTGACACTGAGAACATTATCTTTTTTGCCTACCCCATGGGGGATGTAATTGACAAGTTCCTGGAAAGCGAGGCCAATGGCACACTTTACCAAAGAATGTAATCTGATTTTTCTTCAAAGTTAATAATATCTGGTTGGGGTCTGCCTAAACCCCACGCTTGCTTTTTGCCAAAAAAAAAAAAAAAACTGTCTTAACAACTATTATAACCCTTTATTCGATAAATAGAAATTTATTAATATGTAAAAAAGATTTTTACATTCCTGATCAGCCTGCTTAAGATGGACAGCGTCAGGTAGAGCTAAAATGAAACAGAGCAATACAACCAAAAATAGAGCAATACAAATTAAAATCCCATTAATGGCATGGATCGAGACGTGTATATATGGCATTTTTGCAATCACTCCTGGAAATAAACCCCAATGTGGGTTTAATTTATATAAGTGTTGTGCCATACACACATTTATTAAGCCATGTTACATAGCAACAAGGTTTATATAATCCTGGATATACCTTAATCTTAAGGTATGACTCTATGTATTGATCATTAGAGTTTATGTATGATGAGCTGAGCACCATATTGGGCGGTTACAGGTGGGTGAAAGCCCAAATGCGAAATGTTGCAGAATCATGGTGATAGCTATATATCTTAGTATTAATCCATGCAAAGTTTTGTCCAATGCAAGTCCGTGGCCGCGAACCAAAGGGAAGAAATGAAAGTTTACTATTGGTTGCCTTTGAAACCCCTTCCGAGAATCTATTTGGGTTAAAATCATCGGCATCTTTGCCCCATAGGCCATAGGTCATGATCATGGTGAACTAAGACTGTTAGAGGCCAAACATATACCCCAGGTGGCAGAATGGCATTTCATAGTTTCACCTTCTTATTTGTAAGTCTCTTTGCAGTTCCAGGTGCAGGACAATATAATCGAAGAATCTCATTTAGAATCATGGACACCTGTAGCAAAGGTTAAGTAAACTCATGGTGAGTATATGCATGTAAGATTTGAAGTAACAATGGAGCTTTTAGTTTTGAAAACATGTAATGCTTACAACTTTAAGTTGGTTCAACGGATCAAAATCTGGTTTGCTCTTCCCAAATACTTGTAAGACTTCATCCGTTGCTTTTTGTTGCCAATCTTGATGCATGCTTAACACAACCATTGTCCAAACAAGCCAGTTCCCAATTGTCTCCTTCCCTGCAAGCCATAAAAACTTACATTCCTGTACTACTTCGTCTATACTTATTCCCACATTTTCCGCGTCTTTGTTGTCTTCACTTCCCTTGAAAGTAGATTGCACTAAGCAACCTAGAAAGTCGTTGTTATGTGCTTCTCCAGTTTTCATAGCCTTTTGTTTCTTGATTACTATATTCCTTATAAGAGTATGTAGTGTTGTGCAACGGAAGCTTTAACCCAAGGATTGGTTGTAATACCGATAATCTAAATAATAGCAAATAACAAAGAAAGTAATCGAAAACACAATCACACACAATAACACCAATATTAATGTGGTTCGGCAAACCCGCCTACTCCACCCGGCAACCGATCAAGAAGATTATATTAATTAGAGAAAAGAAACAACCTAATTACAAATCTATAATTCCTTGTCTCTTTTTCTCTCACACACTAGAACTTGAGAAACCCTATTATGAAAACCCTCATAAATTTGTCTCTCCCTATCTAGTAATGCTTTCACTTTTGGTTCACTCTCTCTTCTTTCTTACCACCCTCTTCCAATAGCCAACTAGTTGAGTATATATAATACCCAAGAGTTCCTAATCCATACAAGGATTCTAATTGAATAACAATACCAATTAGAATACCAAGTACACAAGAGTTCCTAATCCATACAAGGATTCTAATTGAATATCAATACCAATTACCAATTAGAATACCAAGTACTCATGGGAGTAGAATTCCTACCTACATTGTTTCTAGAAACAAACATAAGGTATGATCCTATAGACCTCACTTAATATAAGCTATTATCCTGCGCATTGCGAGCCAATACACAACAATCTCCACCTTGGCGAGCCAATGAACTTGATTATTGTTGACTCCACCCGCGCCCGTGAAACCTTCTTGATCCATGTTGCCGCCTCCACCCTTTTGGGTGCCCAATCAATTATGATTGGCTGACAAGTTTGAGATACCCTCAAACTTGCCCACAGGAATCCACTTGCTGACCATCTTTCCCTTTCTTGAGTTCCTTCCTTCTGCAGCCACCTTGTTCATAACAGAACCCTGTGATTTAAACATCACCTTGCCTGCCTTAGGACCAACTCTAGATCTTACTATTGTTTGACCCAATAGTATATACAAGCCACTACTACTCGCGACTCCTTTCATGATCACATTGGAATCTCTGCAAACCTCTACAACTCCACCTTTGCCAGTGAACTTGTAACCCAACGAATCTAACTTGAAAAGAGAAATTAGTTCTCTTTGCAAACTCGGCACATGTCGAACACCTTCAAGAGTATGTATCCTCCCGTCATACATCTTGATGTGAATATTACCGACTCCCACTATCGACTTCTTGGAGCCATCACACATCGACATCCAGCCACCCTCACATCTTTCATACTTGTCGAACCATGACCTATGTGAACAAACATGTTTTGTGGCACCGCTATCAAGTACCCATTCCCGATGTAAATTTTCTTCTTGAGTAGTCACCAAGAGTAATTCATCATCAAACTCCACTTGATTAGCTTGTCCGCTAAAATTAGCAATATACTTGCCTTTCCCTGACCTAGAGCTATTTGCCGAAACCGCTCCACCTTTTTCCTCACAATCCCGTTTAAAGTGCCCTGTTTTTCCGCACTTCCAACATTCTATGTGAGCCTTGTTACTCTTGTTAAATCCTTTCCGTGATCCCCCATTAATCACCAAACCCTCACCATGAGATTCATCGTCTCTGCCTTTATTTCTGATTTCATGAGATAAAAGAGCACTGACAACCTCATCCAATTCCACAGTTTCCTTTCCATAGAGCAACGTGGTGATAATATGCTCATAGGATTGGGGCATGGAGTTCAGAAGTAGATGTGCTTTATCTTCATCTTCTAACTTCACTCCAACATGAACCAATTCAGAAAGCATGTTATTGAAGACACTGAGATGTTCATTAATACCTGTACCTTCTGCCATCCTCAACCTGTAAAGTTGCTGCTTGCGGTACAATCGATTTGATAACGACTTAGTCATATACAAACTTTCAAGCTTTAACCAAAGTTTTACCGAAGAACTTTCTGTGAGAACGTTTGACAAGACCTCCTTCGTTAAACACAATCGAATCGCACTAGTAGCCTTCAAATCAAATTTTTCCCAATCATCATCTGACATATCCGCCGATTTTCCCTTTAATGCTTTGTGTAGCCCGGATTGTACCAAGAGATCTTGGACTTGTACTTTCCACAAACCAAAATTCATCTTTCCATCGAACTTCTCTACATCAAACTTCAAACCTGAACTTGAAAACCTTTGCGCCATCTCGAAAATCCCTACAACCTGGAACCTTGCTCTGATACCACTTGTTGTGCAACGGAAGCTTTAACCCAAGGATTGGTTGTAATACCGATAATCTAGATAATAGCAAATAACAAAGAAAGTAATCGAAAACACAATCACACACAATAACACCAATATTAATGTGGTTCGGCAAACCCGCCTACTCCACCCGACAACCGATCAAGAAGATTATATTAATTAGAGAAAAGAAACAACCTAATTACAAATCTATAATTCCTTGTCTCTTTTTCTCTCACACACTAGAACTTGAGAAACCCTATTATGAAAACCCTCATAAATTTGTCTCTCCCTATCTAGTAATTCTTTCACTTTTGGTTCACTCTCTCTTCTTTCTTACCACCCTCTTCCAATAGCCAACTAGTTGAGTATATATAATACCCAAGAGTTCCTAATCCATACAAGGATTCTAATTGAATAACAATACCAATTAGAATACCAAGTACACAAGAGTTCCTAATCCATACAAGGATTCTAATTGAATATCAATACCAATTACCAATTAGAATACCAAGTACTCATGGGAGTAGAATTCCTACCTACATTGTTTCTAGAAACAAACATAAGGTATGATCCTATAGACCTCACTTAATATAAGCTATTATCCTGCGCATTGCGAGCCAATACACAACATGTAGTTCCCGATCGAGATACTTCATTCTTCTGTTTTCTTTGGTTGGAAGAAACCTGAAAAGCCGTAGGTTAAAATTGAAAGAAGATAATGGAGTAGATTTCTCTGTCGACAGATATCTTAATTCTTTATAAAAAAAAAAAAAAACTTGTGGAACCTGAGGCCTGGGATGCATGGAAATATTAGAGTTGGTAGAATAAGGTCAGGCAGTTCCCTTTGGACTTCAAGTATTTGCTTTGCTTCAGCATAACTACAGTTGAATATCGTTCGAGACATAACATCAATAGTTAAGTTGTGTAATTCAGGATAAACATCCAATTCACATGATTCTGTCGATACCAACTTCTGCCATTTGTTTAACATCTCACTGCAGCTAGCATGAAAGCCCGGTAGCATCATCTATAACCAATAATACCTTGCATGGAGGTTTGAAATTTGTTCATGAATCCAAATATACTTTACAAGATAACTATAATTGTTCATATCTTAACCTTCAACTTATCTAGATGGAAGGCTGGGGTAAGATGTTTTCTGTGCTTGGTCCACTTTTTTCCATTATAGCCTGCAACTGCTAGCAACGTTTTCTCATAAGGGTTATATCCTACGTCCAAGAAGTTGTCAGACGAGAGTATATCCCTTATCATATCTGGATCTATAACAACAACAATGGGGTTTGGACCATCCCAAGTTACAGCCACTTTACCTGCAATAAATTAAAAGGTTTCACATAAGAGAAAGGAGAGTGGCAGGATTGGAACTATCTCTCTTGTTAAGACACTTGACAAAGTGTGAGCTACACGCCTACACAGGATACAAGGTATAATAGCTCAACTGGACAACATCAGGATCAAGCAGTACATCTAAACTACTTAATGCGGCTGAGGTTGTAGCTGGTGCATTCCACTTGCATACGTACTGTGATATGAACTCTGTTGCAGATGTCCTAGCTAAGATGACACACAACAATGAACGAGCTAAGAGAAAGGTGTTCCCATTTCTGTGTCGAGGTCCTCGCAAGATACCCTGCTATGGTCCAAACACCCATCGGGACAGGTAACAATTAAATCCCTTTATTCCCACCTATCAGAAAGGGAGTATAGGAACTTTCAATACAATTCGACCTGGAAGTTACTCTGGAAGTTTCGCTGCCCACCCAAAATTAAATTCTTTATGTGGCTGTTAGTCCAAGGGAAATTGCCAACAAAGGATGTTTTACACCGCAAGCTCCCTCACTTAGATATGACCTGCCCTTTGTGTCTACAACAAACTGAAACTAGCACTCACCTTTTTTATGAGTGTTCCTGTACCTCTTTAGTTTTCAACAATCTTCTTAGGTACCACTCAATTGTCTGGCCATCGCCGCCCTTTGACATTGTGTGGCTCTCGAAACTCTTTAAAGAAAATCATTCTGAACACTCTCTCACTGCTGCAGCTTTTGCCCTTTGGTTGTTATGGAAAACTAGAAACAAGAAAATATTTCAATATCTACCTTTTCACCCTTACAAGTTGTCGAGATGGATTTGCATGAAATCGATGGCCTATTTTAAGCATACTTTGTCTGTACAGCCTAAGATGTATAGCTCTCTTCCTTTTATTGCTTGGCAACCTCCTCCTACTGGATGGTTCAAAATGAATTGTGATGGGTCTGCTAATGACTATGCTGCTGGTATTGGTATAGTGTTTAGAAATGAATTTGGAGTTTTCTTTACAGGACTTTCAAGACAACTTGGGAAATGCTCAAACAGCACAGCAGAGATCTGGGCCATCAGAGATGGACTGGAATTAGCGCATAATCTGCGCATATCGAACCTGGTTGTAGAATCAGACTCCCTTTTTGCTGTAAAGACTCTACAAGGTGTATGTAAGTATAGCTGGAAATTTAGAAACTTAGTAGCTGACAGTTTTTGGCGCTGTCAAGGCATTAATATAGTCTTCAGACATGTATGGAGGGAAGCAAACCAGGCCGCAAATTTACTTTCAAGGCGTGCTCTTTCTGGATCAGCCACAGGAAATTGGTTTTTGGAACCTGATGCTGAACTTGGCTATTTATTTTTTACGGATAGTCTCTCTACTGGCTTTCCGCGTGGGTACTAACTATAATTAAGGAGCTCTCTCCAGCAATGTATATATCTGTAAATGATGAATAAGGCCTGATGTGTGTTTCTTAGTATGCTAATGAACTTGTAACCTTGCCTGTGTGCTTATGAATAGAATTACTAAGGTTTGTTCAAAAAAAAAATAGCTAGCTAGGTGGCAAAACTTATTAACTAGGTAGCATGGTAATAAGGTGTCCTTGGCTTGTATCAACATATCATCATCAATAGTGACTCAAGCTGTAATGTAGTGCTACACCACATTGGGAAATCCACATTCAAGAAGAACCATTTATAACAAGATGATATATGCTCGAAAAGATATGCATTGTTTATTCAGACATTTAAACATACAGTAGGAGTGCAACTTTGAGCCAGAGTTTTATTGAGTAGAATTCCCAAAGATGTTAAGAAGTCACTTAACAATCGAGGTTATACAAATCTACGGCCAGGTCATAAAAACTAACAGCACCTAATTAATTTTTGAAACTATCCGTAGGAAAGATGGTGAAGAAAGTTTGAATGAAAGTTAAGATGAGAGCTAAACTTGCAGCTGTGACACCAAGGCTAGCCCAAGAATTTAAGTACCGTATCCTCTTCTTCGCATAGTGGCTTGCCATACACTGTTTAACATGGGAATATATACTATGATCTGGTGCCAATTGATTTGGCATTTGGTTGAAAAGGTCAGCCAGTTGCTGATCACTTCCTAAGAAATTAAGAAGTATGCCTTCAGAGCAAAGCACTTTGACATCATCGGCATCATTAATAAGGTCATCCATAAGACAAATGTAGGATGTTACTACCTTGTAAAGGGAAGCATCAGGGCACATTTCATAGGCTGCCAAGTTGAGAAATATTGACTTGGTTGAGTTATTGATGACTATTGTAGGAAGTGAGCACTTTGCAAAGATCATGCCAGAATGAAAGCTGATTTGTGAAAGAACATGTTCACAACTGCTCTTAAAGACTGTCCTGGCTGCTTTAAGTTCCTTGGCTGATCGTATTAATTGATACTTTTCCCGTTTAGATTCAGGAGGTCGATACTTACCTTCTAGCCTCGTACGAAGGCAGTCGAGGAGATGAAGGGGTTGCGGTTGTTCAGATGAGTAGTGATCAGAGTTCAGGATATCTTCATGAGGAACGATTTGTTGATTAATAAAGCGTATGATTGTCTCTTGCGCGTCTTCCCTTGTAGTCCATAAAAGTTCCTCTTCATCCTCTTCTTCAATCCAAATCCTCTTTTTAATGTCTCCTATATATATCTTGCGCATCAATTCTTGTAAAACCAAAAATGGGAGTTGGTTCTCCAGCAAGAACAAGTCTCTCATAATGGAATTGTCGCGTTCTCTAGCGCCTTCCTCCTCTTCCTTGCAGTCCTCATATAACCAGTAGCAAATGAAATCAAGAATGAAACAACCATCGAGAAACATTATTGCTGCAAACTGTTCATCATCAAACTTATTGCTAAAATTATCTGCATAGTGTGCTCTAAGATCATTTTCCTTGACAACTTTAAGAACCATGTCATAGAGATCTTCAAAAGTGTCATGACATCGGGAACTTATCGACAAAAGTCGCTTAGCACGTTTGTACTTGAGATCTTCCATTATATGACATTCCTCCCTGCCATAGTGATAAGGACCAATGGAGACAACTAAAGGATCAAAACAATCTTTGTTGGTTTCAACCTCTCGTAGCTTCGAAGGTACCTTTTGTATTAATGGTAGCCTCTTTTCATGCCTGGATTCAATGAAAACCGTTCTATAACATTTAGTGAGAAATATCTCACGATTTGATCTTCCAGAGTGGTGTGAGTGAGATTCCATTGTCCGGTCACCTCTTCTAACGAGTTGGTTTAATGGTTGTTGTTCACGGTTTACCCGTAATCATCATGGCATCAATAATGCTCTCTTCAGGCCCGTACAGCATCATGACTTCAGATGCCTCCTGTTGGATTTCATCGGTTCCTGACATAATCACAAGCACAACTGTTTGCAACAGGCCAATTCAAGAAAGAAAGAAAGAAAGAAAGAAAGAGAGCAATTATGAGAAACAGAGGAGGAAATTGAAGACAAAGGGTAAAAGAAACAATTGAACATCAATGTGAAATAAGGACTTCCAGTCACATACTCATTACTCCCATGCATAGTACAATTAAACATCATTATCAAAAACTAAACGCCACTTTTCACATAAGCTACCCTCAAGAACACATAAAATCGCACTATAAACTTATCCAATATCATTTTATTTGATGATCGATGGAAGAGACAAATATGCAGGGAGTCCACTATACATACATTACATAATAATAATAATAATAATAATAATAATCAAATATGTTCAAAAAAAAGTCAATTAACATTCTAAGTATACAACAAAGAAATGTCGAAGCAAGCAGATTGAATTGATAGAATATGATCACAGATCCTAAATTAAATCCATCAGATCCTAAATTAAATCCATCAGATCCATCATGATTCGAAAAAAATCTCGTTCCGATACTAAATTAAATCCACTAATTATAAAACCAAATCCAAAGTATACTATCACAGTATTTTACCAAAAAAAAAAAATAGCAGATATACTGAAATTGGAATAAACAAATTACTTCCTCTACCAAAGTTTAATCTGTACCTCATTCAAGGATTTTTTTGGTGAAGTTCCCAATCACCAAAAATGATCGATGGAAGAGACGAATATGCGAGGAAGAAAAGAAGACTTTTCTGGACTAATGTTGACTTGCAAGTCGTTTAAACTCTGAACACCGTGTCCCCAATGTCTAGAGTTCTTTAAAGATTTTGTCGGACATACTCACATACTCCCATTTGAAAGTGGAAATTTAAAAATTTAAAGATACTCAATTTCAATCAAGATAGTAGAGATTTAACGCGGTAGATTAATTTTATGATGGATGGCTAAGATAACACCACATTTTAAAATGGGTATCTCAATATTTTTTTTTAATGGGTTTCACAAATTTTCATTTTCCTAAAACCGAAAGTTACGAGAGTCCTCACAGTATAAATTGTAATTTGTGTATTTTCGTATTTTTATTGTTATAAGTTCGTATGACAACTACTGTATTGTTTTATTTTAGGATTACGAACCATGAAACTATTTCATATGTTTCATTGACGACCATCTTATGTATAGAAATATTTAATTATATAATTTAAATTTTATTGATAATTTAAAATTTATATTTTTTGTTTTGGTTTATATTAGAATTTTACAATTTTAATATTTTATATAGTAATTTCAAAAAACCCAAAACCGAAACCGATAAAAATCCGAAGTTTTTAACCATTACGGTTTTGGGTTTGTATAATATGATACTAAAACCGCCAAAACCCAAAATCGACTAACCCGTAACAAATCAAACCCAAACCGAAACCAGTCAAACCCAACCGAAACCGACCCATTGACACCCCTAGGTATGTCCAAAAATCTCTTCTTTATATGAATTACTAGTTGTTTGTCGGCCATCTTTCTTTTTTATATTTTATTTAAAAAAAAAAATTATTGATAAAAGAAGAATTGGGAAAGCTAGAGGAGAAGCATGCTACAAACTGCGTTGCAAGCCCTTTTTGAATAGCAAAAACAATCCTATGAAATACATGTTCATTGGAACCCGTAGTCATAACATTGCTATTCATCTCTATACCAAACCAAAAAAGTGTCAAAAGCAAAAGAAATGAAACAATGCTGGATCGCTGCACATGCTCCCTCATGTTCTTGTACCTTAATTGCAGATACATTAATGGCTATCTGACCCACTTCGAAATTTTTATTACCAAACCCCACCATCGGAGATGCTCCTGTGATGTCAACACATGCATGTTTCTCTTTTAACCAACTCTATATCAAAACATCAGCTGGGCATAGTGTTGATTTGTCTTCTAACGGGTCTCTAAGAAAATTGATCGGAGCCTTTTTCTTTACATGTATTCCTACTCGCCATACCACATCGTACAGTATATCACGCATATGATCGTGTCTATTTAAAACTGGGGTAATACTTACAGTGTACAACATAATCCCCAAAAGCGTCCAGTCGACTCATCTTACATACAGGACATAAGTCCCCATCTGTAAATAACAGGATCATGAGACGGTATCGAAAAATGGTACGATACTCCACTGTTGTCATGCGTTGTCCTAACCCTCCCTCGTTTATTTTTATTTTTTATAAACGGACATCTTTATATGAACTAGTGGTGGTGTCTTGTTTACAAAATCGTTATTATTATTTGTGGCCAATCATGCATACACTAATTAATTCTAAATTTTATAGTTTAACAACCTAATTAATCAATGCAAATAAGCTTGCGGCTTAATGGTTAATAATTCCACACAACACATAAGTTAGAAGGGTTAATTAGGATCCCCTCAACCCCGCTTGCCAATAAAAATAAAAATAAAAAATAACTAATTAATCAATTGTTTGACAAATAAAAGAATTCTAATGATGTTCAACACCAAGTGTATACAGCACTAAAGGAATAAATAATATGAAATTATCCCATATGCTTGTCGGAGTAATTGGATTCTGCAGCGATGAGAAACAAGAATACTAGAGCTAATGGTAAAGTGGCCGGGCAGAAGAAGCCTATTTGAACAACAAAGGGGCCAAGGGGTTTCATCTTTTCGAAAAGTTTGGCCATGATGATCCAAAACTTTTTGTATGGTAAGTTCTAACATGAAAGCAATGCTAATCCAAATGAACAAATTTATAGATTGCATTCACAAGAGCGTTTGGAATTTCGGAATGCTGGTGACCTATCCTGCCTAGGACATGAGCAATTTCCATTATTATTTTTCCTGCTCTCTGGCAGGCCACAGGATTTTACTCTTCTTCAATCCTAATCTTCTCCTGCCATCACCCAGACTCAAGTTAATAAGCCTAAAACTCTATGTTGTGCCATAAATCATTTAGACTCAACTCTATTCTAATCCATACCTAGCCAACGAATACAGGCAATAGTAGTCAAAATCCAATATATTTAGCTGTTAAGCTACTCAATTGCAAGGAGTTGTGTAAATCATTAATAATTGTTATTGTCTGTGTTGAAATTAGGTGTTTTGCAACTTTCATGAATGCAAGAAGTTGTGTAAATAGTGATACTCCACAAACAGTGCTATTACCACAGTTATTACTAATTAATTAAGCAGAGTAATAAGCAGAAAATAAATGAACACGAACGATTTTTAATGTGGTAAAACCCAATATGGGAAATGTCCACGGTTGTCCTCGCGACAACAAATAAATCCACTAGATGAAAAAGATATACAAACCTATTAACTACCTGCAATCACTGCGTGTTGACACTACCGGTTATCTCTAACAGCTTGACTTCACCAGAGCACCTTGATGTACGCACAAGACACTCGACTCCTTGATGAACACACAAGAAGACTCGAAGCCGATTTCAATCTTCAATATGGGAGAAGGAGAATTGATGAATGGAGGGGAAGGATTGAGTTCAATCACCAAAAACACAACCTACACAAACTCTGGAAGAATACCACAATTGGACGGCCAAAGAACTAGCTTGTTCTTTGGTAGAAAACCCTATTTATAGTTAGGGTTTGAAACAAGGAAAGATGGGCCGAAATTGACGAAAAACACATTGGACGTACGTACGTCAAAACAAGGTACGTACGTCCCTGAGTCGTAAAAGTTCGCTGCCTACCATGACGTACGTACGCCCTAACTAGGTACGTACGTCCAAGTCCCAAAAACTCGTTGCTGCCCAACTCATGGTACGTACGTCCAAACTTTTGTAAAACTTTGCTAACTGTAGGTACGTACATCCTAACTAGGTACGTACATCCTATTCCAAATTGGAGTTTGACATATAAGACGTGAAGAGAAAGACTCGGGACGCCGCGCATACATCAAGACTTTCCTAACAATGAACTCAAGGCGAGATAACCATAGACGCACGTAGTCACAAAATAATGTCAAACAACCGAGTGCTGATTTCAAATAGTTAATAATTGTTGTTTTGTTGCAACTAGGTGTTTTGCCGCTTTCATTAACACAATATTCTAATTGAAGTTGCTAAATAAATATATTTGTAACGCTTACAAAAGTTGTTAAACAGCTTGATCAAGTTGATTTTTTAATAAGATTATTTAACTAATTACAATGATGGAAAACATTGCAAAAACTAACCATTATCAACCATATTTAAGGGTTGTAAAAAAAGATGTTGCAAATAAGGTATTGGGTCAATTGGCCAATACACCCCCTTTTTGTGTCACGTTTGGCCAATACATCCCATTAGTCTAAAATTTGCTTTTACCACCTGTTTAACTGTTTGACTCTGTTACAACAAACAGTCAACTGGGTTTGACTCGGTCAAACCTTCTAATTGACCTAATTACCCTTAAATTTTAAAATACCCAAATTGCCCCAAAATGATCTCA
Source organism: Aquilegia kansuensis (assembly GCA_020826895.1). Taxonomy (NCBI): domain Eukaryota; kingdom Viridiplantae; phylum Streptophyta; class Magnoliopsida; order Ranunculales; family Ranunculaceae; genus Aquilegia; species Aquilegia kansuensis. The sequence goes on along the minus strand of CM037007.1, from coordinate 9,117,193 downwards.
ACCATCAATCCAATATGTATACTAAGATCTAATCTAAGCCGTCGATACTTCAGTAGGAATATACTAAGTTGCCGTTTTGTTACAAACTCAACAATACACCTTCTTTTTATCTTCTTCTTCATTGAGTCTGCCAAAAACTTCCCTCAAATGACTAGGTTTTGCAACTTAGCTAGCTTCGTAAATTGAGATGCAACCCTGTTAGTGCATACTATGATTTGATTCCTAACCAATGCCCTTCAATTGCAGCATTAAGTTCCATAATTCATTTGATTTTTCAATTTATGAATTTAAATGTGCAATAAAAGTTCATTGAACTATGGAGACATATTATATAAAAATTGTGTAGCCATTATCTAACTAGGTCCATTTAACTTCCATGATATCATAGTCGTCCTTAGCAATGCTCAGCAGAAGTGAGTTTGGGTTCAATGGCAGCTTGCACAAACACACAAAGTAAAGAGATTTTAAAGACCAAGTCATAACATCTCTTGCTTTAATAATCACAATACCTCACACACTCAAAAACTTCTGAAGGACAATAGACATATGGAGATTGCATTCTAAAGCTAACCAGAAGAAATAAAATAATTGTCGCTATAAGTTGCATTAGCTCAATACACTAGTTGCAGGTTTGGAGAACTGATAGTTGCTTCTTAAGTGTACTCTAGAAGCGACTAAGGACTCCTTTTTAGCGTTCACAGTATTCCCTCGTTCAACCGAATTGATTCTGCAATGAGACTCCTTACGATTCATAGACAGTTTGTATTGGTGCAGGGACATTGATCAAGATGGAAAAACAAAAAAATTGTAGATATCAAAGGATCCTCAAACAGTTCGGAGATCAAAATGCAGGTTTATCATGAATAAATTTGATGCCAATTACCTGTCGTTACAGCCACCGCGAGATCCTAACCACTGTTGGATCAATCACCCGTCCGACTCTCTCTATAAATCTCTCAAAGTAGCTCAACGCTCATCAGGCCATCAGTGTTGAAAATTTGAAGACAACTACCATAGTCCATATACAAGTAGCAGTAGGAGAGTGATGAATTAGTTAGTTGTTTTCTTATACAAATTGGATTGATGGTTGAGATCATTTCGGGGTAATTTGGGTATTTTAAAATTTAAGGGTAATTAGGTCAATTAGAAGGTTTGACCGAATCAAACCCAGTTGACTGTTTGTTGTAACAGAGTCAAACAGTTAAACAGGTGGTAAAAGCAAATTTTAGACTAATGGGATGTATTGGCCAAACGTGACACAAAAAGGGGGTGTATTGGCCAATTGACCCTAAGGTATTCTATTGCAGTGGTCGGTGGAAGATGATAAAGTTCTTTCTTTTATTTGTTGTGGTTTATTCCCCCGAGAGTTCCACCACGTGTATCTTGTGCATTAGTTTCGTAATTCTTATTATCATTACTTGTTTTTTTTCAAATACTGATAATTCTGCAATTTGGGTTTATTGAATTATTATCAATTTTTCCAACAATAAAATTAGAAATAAATAGGAGGAGTTCAGTTTTCAGTTGTAGTCTACCAAGCACTGATGGTCTCTTCTAGCAATAAACCGGATTTTCTTGAGTTTAATCTAGATTTTAACAAAAAAAATATGAAAAATGATTTGAACATGTTGTCACATGAAGCTAAGTCCACTGCTATTTTCAGGCTACTCCCGCTGAAACATCATCTGAACATGTTGTCACATCTTTGTCTTAGTTCATATTGTGCCCTCTTGTGATGCATATTCTCCTTGCTTAAATAAATCTATGCCCAGACTATAGCTTTAATTCTTGCCACTACCTCCTTATTTGAGTACTCCACACTTTGAGATGCCAATTGCAAGGGATCATCTTCAGAGCCTCAAAAATGTAAGAAAGCTTTACATACACCATTGTCATTCATAGCATTTAATCAATAACACAATTTGAGCAGTTAATTTTAGAATTGGTGCCAAAAGCCTATTGATATGCAAGTAAGAAATTCATTCTCTACTCTATTGCTAATGGCAGGTCTACATCACTATGGCTTGATCCGTGGTGTCATAAAGAAATTTTATGGAGCAATGTGGAAGCTAGAAATCTCTTGTCTGCATTGCCTTCAGAGTCCACAGTGTCTGAACTGATAGTTGATGGAGCATGGGGACCTCTAGTACAAGGACTGCCGTAGTACAACTTGAAGGAGCTCATCTTAACAACTTCAATTGAAAGGTACTTAGAAGCTGATAAAGTGGTTTGGACTCCTACCTCACATGGGATGTTCACCACACAATCTGCCTACAGTGCTCTAAGATTGACAAGACAGAAAGTCTTATGGTTTAATCTAGTTTGGGGAAAGTATGTAGTCCCAAAGCATTCTTTCATAGCTTGGTTACTATTGTCTGGTAATCTTGCTACCCAGGACAGGTTAGTGCAAAGAAAAATCCTACAGACTTCTCAGTGTTGTTTCTGTAATAGAGAAAGAGAGAACTGCAAACATCTATTCTTTTCTTGCCCTTACACCAAGGCTCTATGGAGGTCCATAAAAAACCACTTGGGTCTGTCATTGGGGGACAACAATGTGAACTTGGAATGGATGAAGTTGTTTGAGCAATGCAACAAGAATGATCTCACAGCTGAGATTGTTAAAGTCTACACATGTGCAGTAGTGTATTTCATATGGCAAGAGCGCAACTTCAGGAGGTTTAGAGGAGAGAGCAGGCCATGGGGTACCCTGAGAGACATAATCAAGAAGGAAATGAAGTTGTATCTACAAGAAACCCTTGTTACAGTCCAAAATTCTATGTCTGCAAGATCTTTGCTTCACAGATTGGGCATTCCAACTCAGTTCAAGCAAAAGAAGAAAGTATATTGCTCATGGTTTAAACCTCAAGATGACTTTGTGAAACTGAACTCTGATGGTTCAGTTATGGAAGCTAGAAATGGATTTGGTGGTGTTCTCAGAGATAAGAATGGAGAAGTCCTACTGTCTTACACTGGGGCTAGTAAGGAGAAGTCGGTTCTGGTGCAAGAATTGAGAGGTGTACTTTCTGGCCTGAAGGGTTGCAATTTACTTCAACAAATGAAAGTTATAGTTGCTTCTGATTCCTTGATGGCTGTAACTATTCTGCAGAGAAAGATGGACCCACCATGGTACTGTCAGAATATGGTGGGTGAGATCAGATACTATGAAGGTATTCTGGAGACTGTTGTATACAAACATGTGTATAGAGAGTCAAACAAGGTGGCAGACTATCTGGCTAGCCTTGAAAATGTATTAGGGGTTAACTATTTTGTAGGTCCTCTAGATAGCAATATGTCTGTGCTTGTAAGAAATGATGCTGCTGGATCAATTTACTTAAGACATTAATACAGGTAAGGGTCTGCCTAACCCTAACATTTTGTTAAAAAAAAAAAAAAAAATATGCAAGTAAGAAACATTCATATGCCATATGAAGTATGAGAGTGATTTCTAAAACACACTAAATTGAATTTTGGGTAAGATGTGACTGCACTTGTTTGTTAAATAATACAGCTTTTTTCAAATTATTCAGTGTAGCTGTAAATACATTACATAAAAAAGAATAATTCGAGATGAAGATTAGAAAATATAAGTAGACACATGATTTTACGTGGTTCGACAATGGTGCCTACGTCCACGGGAGATGTGAGTGTATTATTATTGAGTAGAGATGAGAGAAGAGAACACGAGTCACTCTTTACATGATATAGATCCCTTTATATAGATAGGGAATTACAATTGAACACATGTGTGATGTAAATCACATTGATATTGTAACGGAAAATAACGAACATATAATAAAAAGAATATATTCGGTATTGATCTTGTAATTGTTGGCAATCGCCATACGAGCTCATGAGTCATTGAGTTGGGCCACGTTGGATTATGACTTGTACTGCATGTTGGGCGGGCCAAGTCGTTGGAAATAGGCTTGAGCTCGGGTGAGTTCGATGTAGCTTTTCGATGTGTATATACATACAGAGTAGCCATAGGCTATGAAGCATCTCTCTCCTAAACCAATAAAATATAATATGACACAAGCTAAGAACAATTAAACTATGAAATCCAGTAGTCAAAAGTGAAAACGTGAAAAGCGGCAAATCATACCTCAAATATTCAAAGTGTTTCTTGTGTAGCCCTGAATTTGTAATGGAAAATAGTACAAGAAGCAGCAAGACAATAATAATAGGATCCTGTTTATAAATCATTTCTTCTGTGTACTCAAAGCATCTGCATGACATAAAGTTAGATTCTTACAGTTAACATAGTTCCATTATTATATTCTACACTCAGTGATAGTTCTGCAATCAACTCTGAAGTTACCATAATTTCAGTTAAATAAAAAAGGGCATACATACAAGAACCAGAAGGGTTTCCCAAAACTACAACATGAAAGCAATTCAAAGCCTCAAATAAATAAAATTGGAAATAAATTAATTACCTACAGTGAGGATCCACATGTACACAATGCCTAGCTTGGAGATCAATATCCACCTGTACAATGCCTCAAATAAATTCTCAATGTTCAAATCTTCTCATTCAAAGCTCAGGCACACCTGTACAATGCCTTGGAGATCAATATCTTGTGCATGATAAAATCCAAACTCAAAAACGCAAATGTAGGTTCAAATTTTCAGTTTCACTCAATATGTATACTAATATGGTGTGAAAAACCTGCACACCTAAGTAAGTATATATATATATATATATATAAGGCAAAACCAAGTTATCATGCAATGACAACATAAAGCAATGCGTCAACTGAATTTCCATCACAATCCATGACAGTTTATAAAATCCATATCAATATATAAAAAGCTGACGCATTGGCGTCACAGATTCCTACAGGCTCTTGTATTGATACTACACCTAGTTCCTTTTCTGAGGACATTAGGAAAATTATTTTCAATGACTCTGTAGGATACATGTATCCAAGATTGTAACCAGCTTTTATTAATGAAACGGGGTAAGGGTCCCTTGTAAACAACCCTGCTTGCCAACCAAAAAAAATATATATATAAAAAGCTTCTTAATGTACCAAAATTTTATTACCATTTAGGGTGGACAACTGGACATCAAATAAACGGCTTTCTTTTGTAAGGCTCCTTGTTTTTCTTGTGTTTCCAAGAACACTAGCTCGTCATGATCCCGTTAATTAATAAGCCAGAGGATTTTATGATAGTGCCCGACCGAATTCCATTACCTTCTTTTGTGGTAAACATTTCAAACATACCCTGTTATAAAAACTAGTCAAAAATCCAAAACTGACAAAAAGTTTCTTTTAGTTTGTCATTAATAATGCACTAAAGTCTATTATCAATTTGACAAAAAAAAAAAAAATATGTATTAAAGGTACACCTCATAATAAAACTATATGTTACCTGCTCGTCACAATGTCAAATTTCTTTAGCATTCAATTCTGAAATTCCTCCACACGCACCAAATCTGGAATTAAATGTTTGACATCAGATTCACAAGCCCAACTGAATATAGGATTTCTCAACTTTAATGCAATTGCTACACCTCCAACTCCAACTCCAATTGATATACTTGTACTAAAGAAACTCCAATCAAAATTAGTTAGTAAAACTAAGGGAACATGAGTCAATATACACAAGTGACCACTAGTATGCAATCGGTGAAAATGCTCTGTATCTCAACATCTCCAAAGCTTTTAGTTTCTATGTCCTTTTATTGTTTTATTTTATTGGCAAGCGGGGTTGATGGAACCCCTACCCCTTTAAATTACGCGTAAAATTTTATATCAACAATCAGCTGTTAATGTGTTTTGAACCCACAACCTCTCCACTTTTTGAGCCTGTATAGGCTCGTTCGCTGTCCTTATATTGTTTGTTTGTTAGTTTAATAATAACTCAATAAATAGTATGTGATTTGCATACAAAGCCAAGAATGTCATACCACTTCCCTCGAAATCCCAATGTGAGTTGAAGCTTATCTCACAGCCGACGAACAAGACCAAGTGAATTCTATGCGTAGTGCAATCTTCCATTTCCAAAATGCAACGATATCTTTTGAAGCATTACCTAGAAAATGCTGAGCAATTGTGTGAATTATAGCAAATATCCTAAATCTAATTAACTATAAAAATGAATATCCAACAAAAACTAGAAATATAATTTCTGGAAAAACGGAAAATAAATAGAAATATCTTAGTAGGTACCTCTGAAGCAAATCAAAACTTCTCAGAAGTTCCACGGTTCCAAATGGACACTTTATATGATACTGTATATAAGATATAGGATATCATTCCGGTGCTAGTTTTTAGTAGATATATACAATTTAATTTGTTCAAAGAGGAAAAGGAAATTTGTAAATAACATACCTATTTCTTTAGATTCATACGTTTGTAATTTGGATGATGTAAACGTGTGAACACCCACACCTTCATCGTAACAGTCTTTCCGTTTGTACTGCAGAGATTCATCTGCAGAGATATATTTTGGTGGTAAGAGCATGACTAAAGAATGAAGTTACAAACAAGATATATTTGCTTACAATCACAATTTTGGCGCACTCTTCTTATCGTCAGTAAAGTGCTTTAAAATTAGCAATTTCACAAAAGAGTATATAATCCTGATTTAGCAACAAAAAAAAAATTTAAAGAGCCAAAGAAGAAAACAAGTGGCAGAACAAAATTACCAATCAGAAACTATCCAAGAAAATTTCACGAGAAAATTCCCCAAGTTTCCAAGAATTTCACGACATGTCCAAGAAATTTTTTATGATTCTACATATGACGTGTACCGTATATGATGTAGCCAGCTTTCAGAAAGATTGTTCAATTGTATTTGACATTCTCAACGTCTTCAAATGTTCCAACCTTCCAGGATAATACAATTGATGGCATGAGGTGCAAGACTGAAAGGTGAGATAATTATATGGTTAACATTTAACAGCACACCCATTTATAGTCTATAAAGGTGCAAGTAAGTGGTTGTCTCTAAATCTAGCAAAAAAAATTTAGCGTATTAGAAGTCCTTCAGTGTAAAGATTTCACTCACTTGGTGACCAACCTTGACACAAGCTCGGTGAGCTTCAAGTACTAGCTCCTTTCGGTATTCACCCCAGATAACCTAAAAATGAACCCTTTCTTCGGAAAGAACTGTCAGAATAACACCAACCCAAAAAGTCAGTCAAGTCGCGTCTTCCATACTAATTCCCTTACAAAATCCAAACAATCCTGTAACAAATGGTGGAATGTCAAAGGGTAACGATGGAAGTGTGAATGAAAAAGACAGTAGTTTATTAGATAAGAAAAAACATTGCCCCTTATTGGTATTTAAAAATTATAGAGTAAATAAAAGAAAGAATTCAGTCAATCGATCTCTAGATCCTCTGCCCCTTATTCGATTGAGGCCTTGGAATTTTACTTATAATGAAACAAAATGCCATAAAAAGAAATATCATCCCAATATGAAATTACTTGAGGGATGTTGCATGAAAGATTAGATTGGGGCTAGTTTTGACAGTAGCACGTTGTAGTCACCATATTTTAACAATTCATGTCTTTCAAATATCACGCACACATATTTTAATGTTTGATATGCATTTCTTTTACTGGTGACCAAAACCACAATTCACCTACACCTACAGTTGAAAAGAAGTTCATTATTCTCATTAATTCAAGTTCTAAGACAGCAAATCATCCACGAGATTGATTAGAATAAATGGTTGGTCTCCACTAGATTGTTTCATAGTAGAATGAAGTATCGACAAAAAATGACCTCCACCGGATTGTTTCAAAGTAGAATGAAGTATTAATGGTTTAGTTAGTCTAATTATTTTGGATACATTGAACCCGTCAGATCAATCACATACATGAACATCACAATAGAAGTGCAGACAGACATTCAATATAAGCCATATTTGGATTAGTTGGCAAATGGCCACCCAAAAGATAAAAAACAAAGAAAGAGAGAGAAAAAGCAGAAAGAAGAAAAGCCACAAATACAAGTTCTTCTAAAAGTAACAAGAAAACTAAATGGAAATCCAAGTATGCGTTTGTTAGAAAAAGAAAAAGATATACGCAATGCAATTTGCTAAGAGAAAGGAAAGGGTTTGTAAAAGATGTACCTGTTTCTGTTAAATCCTGTTGCTCCGTCCAAATGGAGATCTTGGAAGAGTGTGAACTAGAGCTTGAGATTTCGACCAACTAATAAAGGACAGTTGCTGATTTCCAATTGTTGAAGTACGGTGAGATGTTTCAAATCTTCCGACCCGAAGTCGAGGAATTTGCAATTGGAAAATTTCAGATGCCGAATTGATGTGAGTAGGTTAAAGCCTAGGGGAAGGGACGTTTGTGAAGAATTAGAAATTTCGAAATAGTTGAGATTTGGGTGGTCGTTGTTTTCATCGAGAAAATGTAACAATGAGCTTGAAAGATCACCCACATCCCCTTCTAGTTTCAGATTTTCGAGAAGTGGAGGAAGGCTAGGTTGCAATCCTGTCAGTTGTGGGCAGTCTTGTATAGTAAGATCCCTCAGTGTGTGTGAGATCATGTAGAAAGGAATAGCCTTTAGCTTTGGGCAACCACAAATACTTAATCTATTGAGACGAGGCATGATAGTTATACCATTATTATTACAACCTTCTCCTTCCTCATTCTTCCCCAGAACCATTTTCTCTTCCCATTCTGCCATCCCAAACAAACGAAGATTCCTTAATGCTGAAAATTCTACAACTGTAATTGGTTCAAACCACGGAATCCCCATAAACTCACGGAATGAGTGTTTCAAACCATTCATCTTAGACAATTCAAGGGTTTCTAAAGAAGTTAGCTTTCCAAGACCCAGAATTACCCTCAATTTAGGCAACCAACCAATTCTTAACTTGCGAAGATTGGGAAAGAAATCACATATTATTAACTCACTAAGGTTTGGAAAGAAATCAACACCGTTTTGGAATGGCAAATCCCATTCTTCCAAATTTGTCATAGAAGACATTTTCAACTTCTTCAATCTTGGGAAAATCACCACTTGTTCTGAACCGCTTCTATTATGGTTACCAAGAGTTTCATCAAGCCCATACAACTCCCATCCCAGAGTTTTCATAGATATCAGCCCATGTAAATGAAGAAATTCAAGAGATGCTAGCTTCCCTAAAGCAGGCAATTGCAAGCATTGGGGGAGGTCCATCAAAGTCAGCATGGTCAAACTGGACAAAGATAAAATCCAATCGGGTAACTTGATTCCTTGATAATATTTTATTACCAATTTTTCCAAGTTTGTATGTGGTTGGAGGCCTTCTAGAATCCCCTCCATCCTCATCACCTGTTCTTCTTTTTCTTGTTTCCAACCAAAGTCCAGCACCAATGACAAAAGTTTTTCCTTCATCTTTAGCTCAACTTGTGCAAGATTACCTACATCAGCCACTTGCCCTAGCCCAACTATGTTTAAATGTCCTTGGAGATGATTTAGCAGATTAAGTTCTCCAATCGCGCATCCTTCTTTGTTCTTCTGAGCATCAAGAACACCCACAATAAATGTATCTAATGTTCGAAGACAACTCAGTTTACCAATCCCCGGTGGAAAATAACGTAGTCCCCCACCTGAATAAGGCCGAAATTCACACCCTTCAATTTCAAGATGTCTCAGGTTAGACAACTTTACGATACCTTCTGGGAGTATTATAAGAGACCTACACTGCTTCAGATTTAGAGACTGCAAATTATGTAGAGTAGAAATAGTTTCTGGCAATTCCTCCAACATAGAATTTTGAGACAAATCCAAGTACCTTAAATGCAGCAATCTTTCCACTTCACTTGGAAGTTCTTTAAACAGATAACCACGCAAACTCAACACTCTAAGGCATTTCAACTGAGGAAAAAATTCTACAGCTAGTGTTCCATACCGGGAGCTCCCAAGGAATGGTCTTAATGTGCGTAAATTCTTTTGTTTGTATATAGATGACCAATTTAAATCTTGTGCACATAAATGGCGAACTTTGACGCTACTGATGGTTTCACCTTTTTCCAAAATAATAGTTTCAGTTCTGGCGAGATACTGAACAAAATCATGCACAAGATTGTGCATTTTGCAACTAGTGATGTTACCTTCATCATCTCTTTGGAACTCCTGTAAAAATGAGAGCATGACAAGATTATCAAAATACTTTCCACCTTTCGTCTCAAGATCTGCACTTCCATCGAGCCCAAGATAACCTTGTGCCATCCATAATTTGATCATTTCTTTCTTTTGCAAAATTGCATCTTTGGGGAAGACTGCAAAATACATCAAGCATGACTTCAAGTACGAAGGTAATGCATAATAACTGAGCAAAATGGAAGGTAAAAAACCTTCCCCATTTTCTTCAACTGCCCAAATGTCGCTTGCTAAGACGTCTCGCCATTCCTTTGTTGTTCTCTTAGAGCGCATTACATTTGCTACAACCCTTGCTGCTAAAGGAACACCATTGCACTTTTTTGAAATGGCCTTTCCAATATCTTCAAACTTATACAGAATTTCTTCCCTTCCAGAGAAAGTTATGCGCTTAAACAATGACCAGCAATCGGCATCTGATAATTGCCCCAGTAGATGTGTATAGCTAGAGTCCATCATCATGGCGACCCTCTCATCTCTTGTCGTAATAAGGATTCTACTTCCGTTTGCACCGCCATCCAATGCTTGCTTCAATTGCCTCCACTCATTGCTGCTATAAGACCAAACATCATCAAGCACAAGGAAAAAACGTTTTGCACGGACAGATTCATATAACATTTTATGCAGCGCTTGCCACCCAACAATGTTAGAGACATTTCCTTGAGCTTTTTCAATAATTTCTTTCGCGACTTTTTCAAGATTAAAAGGGTTAGACACACAAACACACATATGCTTATCAAATTTGGTAAGCCCTTTTATTTGTTCTAGAATTAGCTGAGCAAGAGTTGTCTTTCCAAAACCGGCTGTTCCAACTATTGAGGTGACTGGGACGCGCAAATTTTGATGAGCAGTGTCATCCAATAGCTTGCCCAAGATAATATCTTTATCAACAACACGACCACATATCTCTGCAACGTCAACCACGTAGCTATTTATATCTCCCTGTTCATGAAATTGACTGAGAAGGTAGGAGTGTTCGTTTTGAACTCCAAAAAGACGTTCATTCAACTCCTTTATTTTATTACCAATATCATGATGGATGACAGTGGGTTCCAAAAGTGAAAAGGGTTTGAACAAATGGGATCGTACCTTCCTGATAACTGAAGCATTCAGATCCAATATCTTGCTCAAAATAACATTTTTATCACCAACACGGCCATGAATCTCTCCAGCATCAACCAAATCACTAGTTATTCGTGGATGTCCATTGATTGGAATTTCACTGAGATTTCTGAGATTGTACGACTCATTTTTTTTAAGAACTCCAGCAAGACGTTCATTCAACTTCTTTATTTTAGTACCAATATCATGATGGATGACAATCGGTTTCAAACATGAGAAGGGATTGGACAAATGGGATCGTACCTTCCTGATAACTGAAGCATTCAGATCAGGATGCTGCTGCATACTCCGAATGAAAGATTTGGTGTTCCATTCATCCAATATGTCCTCTGCATCATAGGCAATGTCTTTGAATTCTTCCAACAAAAACTTCACTGCTTCGTTATTCAGTTGCTTATCCTCTGCACCTTGAAGCAGCCCTTGGATGATAGTGAGTGTACCAGTCAGGCTTTCGATTTCCTTTTCAACACTCACTGTCAGCAATACCTGTTCTTCGATTTGATCAACTAATTTCTCCGAGACAAGAAAAACCAAAGCATCAGCCATAATAATCAACAAATAAATGACACAGTGAATACTGTAAACAAAATTACAAAAAGAAATTGTTCAAGTTGCAATCTCCTTTGGTAGTAATCACTTTGATTCAGCAATAATGTGTTTTGGTTTATTCGGATAGTTTAGAGCATTCCCAATTCTAAAAGGCTTTTAGAGAAAGAGAAGGTTTTAGGATAGACTTATGTTAAAATTAATTTATGGTTTTAGAGTTGCCAATGGTTGATTCAGCAATAATGTGCTTTGGTTTATTTAGACAAACTTGGTCATTGATCAATTAAATTAAAAATAAATATTTGATGTATTTAGACAAACTTGGTCATTGATCAATTAAATTAAAAATAAATATTTGATGCTTTTCCATCGAAATTTTGGCATCTTGAAGTATGTATAAGACAAATTAAACTTGGTCATTGACTTCAACATCAATTAAAAATAAATAGTCCATCTTGCTGTAATTGCTCTTCACCGTGTTCTCACCATAGTACAAAATATCGCGATATTTCGCGATATATCGCGATATATATCGTTTTCTAAGTAAAACGATACGATATTTTCCGATTCTTTCGGACTTAAATTATCTGTCAATTATCGCTCGATAAAATTCGATATATCGCGATATATTCTGATACATTAAAATATATCGATATATTTGGATATAGTTAATCAGAAAATGTGTTTTTTTAATTCTTTGTTCTCTATCTCTTCGCCCCTTTCTCTTCTCTCTTCTTCTTCACCCCAATTTCTTGTTTCTCAGCCATTGAAAGAGAAACTTCGTCAACAATTGAGAGAAACTTCATCAAACTAAACCATTTTCAATCCCTTATTCCAACAGAAGACTTCCATTCCAGTCTCTTCTCTCTCTAAATTTCTGAAAACTTGTTATATTTGGATGTACAATAGTTTTGATACAAAGATTTCTTCACTCTGTTTCTATTTCTTTTTTCTTTCTATACTGATTCTGATTGGATTCACAAATCAAATCTTTCACAAATTACGTATACATGGAATGAGATTTTTTTAAGTTGAAATTGGAGATTCTAATCTATTGAGAATTTGAAATTAGATCCGAGAATACCAGATTAAATGAGATCTTTTAGATATGAATTCCTTATGCTATGAAAGTGCCATAAATAAGACCTGCAAATCTAATCCAAGAGAGTGGTTTTTTATTAGAAAAGTTCTCAGATAAACATATTTATTTTGGAAAATATCGATAGATATATTTAGATATATCCCGATATATCGCTTTTTCAGAATTCGATAGATTCGTCTATATCGACATTTTGTACTATGGTTCTCACTTCACCAGCCAACTTATTAATTCTAACAGGTAGCATGTGATTTCAGCACTTGGTTATTTTATAGGGTCAATTTGAGAATACACCCCCTATGTTCCTCACGTTTGGCCAATACATCCCATTAGTTAAAAATTTGCCTTTTCCACCTATTTCACAGTTTGACTCTGTTAGAAGAAACAGTCAACACCCATTGACTCAGTCAGACCCCTAAACTACCCAAATTACCCTTATATTTAAAAATACCAAAATTACCCCCCCCTTCCCTTCCTTTTCAACTTGTATATCTCTTAACATGATTAGAAACATCTCCTGTTATCTCTTAAATCTGTTTCTCTGTTTAGATTACACCAATACTCAAATCCCCCCCCCCTCTTCCTTTTCAACTTGTATATCTCTTAACATGATTAGAAACATCTCCTGTTATTTGGTTTAGAAATAAGATGAAATGCATTTGTTTAAAGTTAGATTACACCCACTCTTAAATCTGTTTCTCTGTTTAGATTACACCAATACTCAAACCAATTTAAAAGGTGTAGAAATAGTTTGTAGTTAAGTTGAAGATCAATTTGAAAATAGTAAGATAGACTACAGAGGAAAGAGTTGTGAATCGGTGTTCATGGGTACACGTTTCTGGTAATGGAATCATATTTTGATGGAAAAATTAAATTCAATTGTAGACCTAGGGAAAGAATTTACAAATTGAAATCTAATTTTGATGAGGTAGTTGAGGTTCATTGACAAACTCTTTGAAGAGCAAGTATCTGAAGAAGCAAAATACAAAATATCGTTTCAACACCATACAAATTCATATTTTCTCATAGTTTTATCAACTTTTGCTTCTCAAATTATAAGAATTTATATCCCAATTAATCTTTTCTTTTTGACATTTTATTTGGTTGCAAACTTGCTATCTTTAACGAGTTTAAAGAGAAAGAAGAAGCAGCATCTTAATATCCAAACATTGGAGGCAGCAAACTTGTTTTGGTCAGGACGTACGTACGCTGTTAGGACGTTCGTACGTCCAAGCAGACAGATGACTTTATACGTATGAGGACGTACGTACGGTATTTCGACGTACGTACGTCCAATGTGAGTTTTGTCCATTCCGAGGAATCAAACATTCAAAGATTATCGAAAAATTGTTGAAACCCACAAGAAAATCGTAAAAACCCTAAATTTCTAGGGTTCTAATAACGGGAAAGTACAGAGCTTTGGGAGGGAAAAATTAGGTAGATTTAGTGAAGAAGAAGATGAATAGAAAAGTGTATTGTTGATATTATAACAAAAGGATAATATAGTCTATTCCAATTCTACGATCAACGGCTGCGATTAGATGTACAATTACAAATTTGATCTGACGGTATGAATCAAATCGGGGTAATTTTGGTATTTTTAAATATAAGGGTAATTTGGGTAGTTTAGGGGTCTGACTGAGTCAATGGGTGTTGACTGTTTCTTCTAACAGAGTCAAACTGTAAAATGGGTGGAAAAGGCAAATTTTTAACTAATGGGATGTATTGGCCAAACGTGAGGAACATAGGGGGTGTATTCTCAAATTGACCCTATTTTATAACACCAAACCAGTATAGTCTCAGAGGAATACCTTACAAGATGTTGAAGAAATGGATATCAGCCCATGCCATGTACTGGAAAAAAATGATACAGTAAATACCGAAAAGAAAATCGCAAACAGAAAATGTTCAAGTTGCAATCTCCGTTGGTTGTACTGACTTTGATTCAGTAATTGCTGTCCTTGGATTCTGATCACTTCACCTACCCATTTGTTAACTCTTAACTCTCTAAGAGCATCTCTAATGCACGGTCTAAATTTAGCATGCCACATAGGTGACACATCAGCGTTTATAGCATTTTCTAAGATTTTGCAACCTTCTAAATTTACAACTTTTATTTTAAGACTAATGCACATAAATTTTGCAACCTTGTATTAATATAAAAAGAATAAAACAAATGGGGAACAAAAAGACTATTGATAGACTATTGATGTACTTTCCAAAATATATAATAAAGAAATCATATGTTAGAATAAAGAAACCATTTATTAGAGATAGAAGGTTGCATATTTTGTTCTAAAATGAACCATGCTTATAGCAGATGCATTTATAGCATGACTTATAGCATGTGCATTAGGGACAAAATTATAGGAAATGCTATTTTTAGACCGTGCATTAGAGATGCTCTAACGTGCTTAAAGTTAAAAGTCTTCCAAGAATACCTTTCATCGTGGCCTTGGATGCCTAGTTGATTGCAGAAAGCTCGCAAAGCTGTTCAGACTATAAAATATAACTTTAATAATGTGTACATTTTCTATGTTACAATAACTGTGTTGTCACTTTGTCCATCACCTACATAAATGGTAGATTAAATAAGGGCGAATTGGTTAAAACCCCAGCAAAAATAGTTCTAATTTGCACTAACCCCAGAAGTTTTTTATTCTTTGAGCTACCCAGCACGTTACCTTCACTGTCAAATGTCCGTCTATTGGGCCCATTTAAAATCCATATAGCATCTACGTGGCAGATTCAATACAAAATATCCTTCTAATATACCTATCCTACCCCTGAATGATTAACGACTCAGATCTAATCGAAATAATAAAACCCTAAAATCTATCTTCTTCCCCTTTTTTATTCTAAACTGTTCAACCACCATTAAAGGTTCTTCTAGTTCATCAAAGGTCACATTTAATCTGGGCAGAATAGAAACTATTTTTTTCAGAGTGGCGTAATTACGACGAATCACCGCTTAGTGAACAGGACTATGGGAATATTTGGACAGATCCTCCATCATCTTCTTTTCCTAGTTATCTCTTAAGGTTCTATTCATCTCGTCTGACCGTGGAGTCCAAATCTCAATCCCCAACACTTTAAGCCTAGAAACTGCAATCTAGCATTCCACCTTAAAAAACCTAGTGCATCACTCTTGTGGGAATAAATAAGCTAAATTTCATCTATTGCAAGGTTAATTTTGATCTTTTTCATTTGAAAGAATTGGTTAATTTTGATCTTCAACCCAATAAAGAAGAATTTACCAATTTTTTTTATTTGAAATCTTACTAATTCTTCTTCTTTATTCTAAATCTCATTTCACTTAATTACTAAACCAATAAATTTGATGAACGAAACCAACTGGATCTACACGTGTTCAACTTGATGTTTAAGCTATTTCATTCACCAAAATTTCTCAACCCAAAATCAATATGAATGAAATTAGGCAAAAGACAAAAATTGGAATCTGACATGAGTTGATATAGAACTGTTTTTGCTGAATTGGAATCGGGTGTTTAAAAAATATGTTTTAATTGGAATTAACTTCAGCCATCAGTGTTGAGACTTGAGAGAAGAAGAAGAAGATAGATTGATAGGATGCAGACACGTGTTGAATATGCTACAGTTTTTAACAGGTAAAAAGGGCATTTTTGTAACTTTACTTAACATCCTAGTCAGCAGACGAGCGTTTAACAGCAGAGATAACGTGCTAGGGTAAACTCAAACAAAAAAAAAGTACTGGGGTAAATGCAAATTGGAACAATTTTGGCTGGGGTTTAAACCAATTCGCCCATTAAATAAACATTTAATGGGGGATTAATAAATAGGTTCCCCGAACAAGTTGTCAGGAAAATGGATCTGGTCCCCTGTAGAGCCGAACTAGTTACAGTCAAGAACATGATTGTGAACCATAGAAACATATTTTAATAACCATCCGAGTTGGACTAAGTTGTAACTTTTGAAACTGTAACTCAGTTTAGTTTGACAATCATTTTGTGACTAGGTCTAGTTGTGATCTTAGGTATCTCGCCTTGACGAGGCTACTAGGACGAACCTTGATGCGGTGAGTGAAGTCTAGCTCAACCTCTTTGTTCAATGAGGGGTTTAGAGCAATTGAGATGGGGGTGTATAGGATGAGACTGGACCTACCAGGTAGGCAGCCTACGTATCCGAGAAGATGAACTCGGAATCAAGTCACTGCTCTTCTAAAGTAATAATCTGTGAAAGACTCGTAGTTCAGGTGATCCAAACGACCTAGCAATAGAACATAATACTAAAAAGGAAGATGGAATCATGCATAAAAATGAAGAACAATGATATAGTGAGGAAGAAATCCTTCCTCTAGAGTGTTTCCTATTGCTCTTGTAAAACTCGAAGATTGTAATATGAGAGGCTTCTTGTTCCTTTTTTGATACAAGACCTTCAAAACAACTTACTAGATGGTTTTCTCATATGCTTATAGTATGCCCTAGCTTACAAGTCTATTGCTTGCTCCTAGATTCTAAATTGTGCTATAGAGCGCTCTTCTAGATGGTTTTGTATTGCTACTAGTGGCTTGTAGTAGATTTCTAGTGGCTTCCCCCTGTTTCTTCGGTGACAAGTCTTGTATTTATAGAGTGAATAGAAGTTCTTACTCTAATAGGGTTTCTAAATAGAGTGAGTACTTGTTTCTACAAGTTCTTACTCCAATAAGGTTTCTAAATAGAGGGAATACTTATTTCCTAACCAAGATAGAGTTCCTAGAAGGTCTTAGGATAAAAATAGAAGTCTTGGGCTCATTGTCCTTCATCCTTAATTAACACTTTAAGATCCTCTTAGATCATCAAGAGATGGCTTTCTCCTGATGATTTTATAGTGAACCGAAGGAAGTTAGTTCAACTAACTCCTCCGGTCGGCTCCATGATCCTAGGTATCATGAAAATACCTTGCATGATGCATGGCGATTACTCCCCATCTTGAATTCTGTTTGACATGGTCTGCTGTCACCAGGGGTGTAGCCAGGGGGGTCTAAGGGTACGCACGTGCATACCCTGAAATTTAAAATAATATCGAGTATATATATATATACTGAATATATTGTTCTTAAAACTGCAGCCTATGTTTTAGGAAGAAAATATATGTATGGCTAAATTTGATTGGTCAATATATGAATTATATCCAAATAATTAGCTACGAATAAAGATCTATGTATCCCTAAAAATCTATAATATGGATTACTTCATTATATTACTTTCCAATTTAACTAAACTCTTCCCAGATTTGCTTTAAGAATATCCAATAAATCTATAGCACGGAGAAAGAGAGAATGAAGATAATAATTTCTTAGAAATTTTATTTAGAGAAAATTCTAAGTCTTGGATTTTACTTCTTATTTTTTTTAATCACATTTTAATTTTACTGATTAGTTCAAAATATTGATTAAATAGTAGCCATCAATTTGTTAAAGATCTCACTCTTGATTCTTCGATTGGTTAAGATGCATATCTTTACAACTTTGTCTATTAAAAGTTGATTTGCTTGATTGAAGAAATTTGTGATGTAAATATGTAATTATAACAAGTATTTTGTAAACTATAAGTCTACAATATTGTCATTTTTATTAAGTGGAAATGTGTATACATTTTTTTATTAATCTATCTTTTGGTGGTGAAAAAATTACACATTCCTTTAGTGCGCACTCTCACCAAAAATCCTAGCTACGCCACTGGCTGTCACGTAGTAGAACCGGATTGGTCCCTAGTTTTGTTAGGCTTTATCCATGATCTTGAGCGGGCTACAAACCTGGGCTGGATTATATTGGACTGGAATCTTGCTGGACTTATCCAGTTAGTTAGCGCTTGGTTGACCAAGCCGTGAAAGCAGTAGAACTGGACTTGTACTCCATTGCTGGAGGCTAGTCGTTATCGTATACTCCTGGCCAATTGTTAATTGACCGATTGGGCCAGACTGTGATGAAAGCCTATTGTCGCTGTTAGGCTTCATGGGCCAAACCCCTGACCCCCCAAATTAGACCTTGTGTTGCCCAGTTTACCCCTGACCCCTCATATTTGAGTAAACCCCCTAATTTATCATTAACAGTGTACTAATAGATGTTAAATTCGTTCCCCCTTCCCCCCCGCGAAAAAATAAAAATGTGAAAACTAAGAACGTAAAATTTACTATCGTCTACTAGTCCACGTTGATCAGGTAGGTGGAAGTTGATTTTACTTTTGTTTTTAAGTATTTAACTATCGGGGGGTTACAAATATATGTTCTGTTAACAGAGATTAATAACTGTTAGTGAACTTCTATTACTTAAGTTTGGGGGGTTTAGTCAAATAATATGTAACAAGGGTATAATGGCAAATAAATTGCTGAAGTGAGAGTTTGGGGGGTTAACGCAAAAAATAAACAAATGAGGGGTTCTTTCCAAAAATGACCATAATATGGGGGGTTATCCCTAATTTTCCCTTCTGCAATCAACTAGGCATCCAAAGCCACCGGCCCACGATGAAAGGTATTCTTGGAAGACTTTTAAGCACGTTAAGAGTTAACAAATGGGTAGGTGAAGTGATCGAATCCAAGGACAGCAATTAAAGCATCTTGAAGTCAATGGCCAAGTTTATCTTACAAGCTATCTGATAATGTAAACTAAGACTCGTTATTACTGAATCAAAGTCATTACAACCAAGGGAGATTGTAACTTGAACATTTTCTGTTTGCGATTTTCTTTTCAGTATTTACTCTTATCATTCCTTTGTTGATTACTATGCCTGAAGTTGTCTCGATGAAATTGGGATTTACCAGCAGCTTAGTTCATCAAATTTTGGCATCTACTACCAACCCAGTTGATATCCAAGAAGAAATAAGGCTGACATTGAGTGTTAAAAAGGAAATCGAAAGCCTGACTGGTACACTCACTATCATCCAAGGGCTGCTTCAAGGTGCAGAGGATAAGCAACTGAATAACAAAGCAGTGAAGTTTTTGATGGAAGAATTCAAAGACATTGCCTATGATGCAGAGGACATATTGGATGAATGGCACACCAAATCCCTCATTCGCAGTATGCAGCAGCATCCTAATCTGAATGCTTCATTTATCAGGAAGGTAGGATCCCATTTGTTCAATTCCTTGTCATGTTTTAAACGCATTGTCATTCGTCATGATAGTGGTACTAAAATAAAGAAGTTGAATGAACGTCTTGCTGGAGTTCTTAAAAAAAGTGAGTCGTACAATCTCAGAAATCTCAGTGAAATTCCAATCAATGGACATCCA
Organism: Aquilegia kansuensis; assembly: GCA_020826895.1. NCBI lineage: Eukaryota > Viridiplantae > Streptophyta > Magnoliopsida > Ranunculales > Ranunculaceae > Aquilegia > Aquilegia kansuensis. The sequence continues at coordinate 9,097,064 of CM037007.1, read as the reverse complement.
CGAATAACTAGTGATTTGGTTGATGCTGGAGAGATTTATGGCCGTGTTGGTGATAAAGATGTTGTTTTGAGCAAGCTATTGGATGAGAGTTCTCATTGCAATTTGCATGTCCCAGTCATCTCAATAGTGGGAACATGCGGTTTTGGAAAGACAACTCTTGCTCAGCTAATTCTACAACAAATAAAGGGGCTTACCAATGTTAAGTTTGATAAGCATATCTGGGTTTGTGTGTCTCATCCATTTAATCTTGAAAAAGTCATGAAAGAAATTATTGAACAAGTTGAAGGAATTGTCTGTAATTTTGTAGGGAGGGAATTGTTGCATCAAAGCTTATATGACTCTGTCCGTGAAAAGCGTTTTATCGTTGTGCTTGATGATGTTTGGTCTTTTAACGTCAATGACTGGAGGCAGTTGAAGCAAGCTCTGGACAACGGTGCAAAGGAAAGTAGAATCCTCATTACGACAAGAGATGAGAGGGTGGCTATGATGATGGACTCCAGTTTCACACATTTGTTGGGCCAATTGTCAGATTCGGATTGCTGGTCATTGTTTAAGCGCATAGCTTTCTCTAGAAGGGAAGATATTCTATATAAGTTTGAAGATATTGGAAAGGCAATTTCAAAAAAGTGCGATGGTGTTCCCTTAGTTGCGACGGTTATAGCAAGTCTAATGCGTTTTAAGAGAACAAGACAAGAATGGCGAGACGTCTTAGCAAGTGACATTTGGGCAGTTGAAGAAAATGGGGAAGGTTTTTTACCTTCCATTTTGCTCAGTTATTATGCATTACCTTCGTACTTGAAGTCAAGCTTGATGTATTGTGCAGTCTTACCCAAAGGTGCAGACATAGAAAAGGAAGAAATGGTTAAGTTGTGGATGGCACACGGTTATCTTGGCTCTAATGGAAGTGGAAGTGCAGATCTAGAGATGATAGGAAGAGACTACTTTGATAATTTGGCGAAGCTCTCATTCTTCCAGGATTTCAAAATAGATGACGAAAGCAAAATTACTGGTTACAAGATGCACGATCGTGTCCATGATTTTGTTCAGCTTCTCACAAGAAATGAAACAATTATTTTAGAAGAGGAAAAAGTCAGTAGCTTCGAGGTTCGCCATTTATGTGCAAGAGATTTGAATTGGTCATCTATATACAAACAAAAGAATCTGCGAACATTAAGATCATTCCCTGGGAACCGGGGGAATAGTACAGTAGCTCTAGAATTATTACATCAGTTACCACGCCTTAGAGCGTTGAGTTCGCGTTCTTGTGGCATTCAAAAACTTCCAAGCTCTGTGGGAAGGTTGCTGCTTTTGAGGTACTTGGATTTGTCAGATAATTGTGAGTTGGTGGAATTGCCTGAGACTATTTGTAATCTACTGAACTTACAGACTCTAGATCTGAGTGGATGCAAGTCTCTTATAAGACTCCCAAAAGGCATCGCAAAGTTATCTTTAAGGTTAAGACATCTTTGTATTAAAGGATGTGATGATCTAAACTATATGCCGTTGGGAGTCGGGCAGCTGAGGTGTCTTAGAACGTTGGAGAAGTTTATCGTGGGTGGTTGTGACAAGGAGGGTAAAGAAAAAGTATGCACAATTGGAGAACTACAACTGCTCAATCATCTGGAAGGACATCTAGAAATAATTTGGTTGGAGGAAGTGGCCTTGAATGTAAGTGATGCTGCACAACCTGAGCTAAAGATGAAGGAAAAGCTTCGCTCCCTAAACATGAACTTTCGTCAGGAAGAAGAAGTTGTTGTGGGAATGGAGGGTGCTCTTGAAGGCCTTCAACCACATGCAAACTTGGAAAAATTGAAAATACAACATTTTCCTGGAATGAAGTTACCAGATTGGATTTCATCATTGTCCAATTTGACAGAGCTGACTTTGTTCAGTCTCCCTCAATGCTTGCAGTTACCTGCTTTGGGGATGCTTGCATCACTTGAAAATCTTGATTTATATGGGCTGAAATCTGTGAAAAGTCTTGGATGGGAGTTGTATGGGGTTGAAGAAACTCTTGGTGACCTTAATAGAAGCGGTTCAGAACAAGTGGTGATTTTCCCAAAATTGAAGAAATTGAAAATGTCTTCTATGCCAAATTTGGAAGAATGGGATTTGCCATTCCAAAACGGTATTGATTTCTTTCCAAACCTTAGTGAGTTAATAATCGATCAATTGAAGGGATTGCAGATATTACCAAGTCTTGGAAAGCTAAAGTCTTTAGAAAATCTTGAATTGTCTGATATGGATGGGTTGAAACACTCATTCCACGAGTTTTTTGGAGGAGGAAGAGGAGAATTCCCAGCCTTAAAATATCTTCGTTTGGATAGATTGTTAGAGTGGGAAGAGAAAATGGTGGTTCTGAGAAAGGAAGAGGAAGAAGAAAGTTGTATCATCATGCCTTGTTTGAGTAAATTATTGATCAAAACTTGCCCAAAGCTAAAAATTATTCCTATCTATTTCTTCCACGCATTGAGGGATTTAGAGATATGTAATTGCCCACAACTGATAGAGATGCAACCTAGCCTTCCTCCCTTTCTCGAGAAGCTAACATTGGGTTATCTTACAAGCTCATTGTTGCCTCTTCTCCATAACAACAAAAACAACTACCCAAATCTCAACTATTTTGAAATTTCTTATTCTTCACAATCGTCCCTCCCACAAGGCTTTAACCTACTCACATCAATTCGACATCTGAAATTTTCCAATTGCAAATTTCTCGACTTTAAACCTGACGATTTGAAACATCTCACCATGCTTCAACAACTGGAAGCTAGCAACTGTCCTATATTGACTAAACGTTTCAGAAAAGAAGATGTTTCAAGCTCTAGTTCACACTCTTACAAGATCTCCATAGGTACATCATTCACAAACCTTTTCTTAAATTGCATTCCATGTTTGGCTGTCATTTACTAGCCCTAATATTCTTTCATGCAGAGAGTTCACAGCCAGACGTCAATGTGCATATTGGAATTTGGTGTGACAATTGTGAGGTAACATTCTTCTTGTGAATTCATATTTGGATGATACTTCTTTTTTAGCATTTTATTTCATTACAAGTAAAACTCCAATCTCTACAGCTTCAAGCTGACATGATAATTTTGTTCTACCGATGAATCTTGTTTTCCTGTTTGGCCAGTTTAAATTTTTTTTATTGTGCTAAACAAGGATTATATACTCTTCTGGGAAATTGCTAATCTTGAAGCACTTTAATGATGATAAAGAGTCTGGCAAAATTTCGATAATAAGCAAAAATGAAATATGTAGCCACAATAATTTAATTTCTAAAGTTTTAGAACAGTACTTTCTTCTTAGTACCTTTATTCTTTCGTCATGTTCTTACCACCAAAATGAATCTCTACAGATGAATCCAATAGTTGGGAAGCGATACAAGTGCAAAGACTGTTATGATGATTTGTGTGAAAAGTGTTATAATACATTTGAGCTTGTCAATCAGCATCACAGACAAGGCCATACATTTGATCTTATTCCAAACCGTGGAGACAGTTCAGTCTTTCTACATCCAGATGATCCTTCTGAAGGGGTAAAAATTTAACTACGGTCGATTTAAATAAGTTGAAACCAAACTCTGAAGGCTTTTTTCAGACTGTAAATGTTTTAGGGGAGAATGTATTGTGACTGTTTAGTTTAGTGCTGCATGGTGTAGTTTCTTGGATTTTAAGCGCATCAATGTACTTGCCAAACTAGTTTAATGTGCATTTCTTACAGACTTCGTGATGTGTGGATTTGCTCCAAGCATCCAGATTGTCAATCAACATCACAGACAAGGCCATACAGAGCTTATTGCAAACCTGGTATGCCCTGATCCTTCTGAGGACGCCGAAGGTGGTCTTGCGGTTGCAAAATCAGCTGAAATTGAAGAGCAGAAGAAAGCATAAATTTCTGTTTGTTACTAAGTACATATGGGCGAGTGATCAAGCATATTGAGGTCGGTACTGATCACTTTTATTATGAGGCTGCAGAGGATCTAGAGATCCAGGGGATATTTTTCTCATAAATTCTGTCGTATTTCATTAGCTCTTTGACTCTTTAATTATCACCGTTTGATTCCACCATTTGTTACAGGATTGTTCAGATCAGAAGGGAGCTAAGGAAAACAAGAGCCTTGACTGACCGTGTGGGGTTGATGTTATTCTGGCAGTCCCTGATCAAGAAAGGGTGCATTTCCAGGGTATCGGTGTTAAGCACTTCTAATATCCTGAAAATCATAAGGATTGGAATATGCAGTATGTTACACATTTACAGGATACTTGTTGGATTATATATGTGGGCTGAAGGGGTAGATATTACTCCTGTGATCCTGCTACTCCTCTGTGGATAATGCCAAAATGGACACTTAGGTGGTGTTGACCATAACAAGAGGTGCATCTTTAGAACTGTTGTGAATTTAATAAATCTCTCTATACAAGATAAGTTGAAGCCAAACTAAGTAGGAAATTTTCATACTGTAAATATTTTGAAGCAGGTTCCAAGTACACGATATATATGCTGGGACTGACTTGACGTAATATATGTTTATAGGATAATCATTTCCAATGGAGACCATGCCTGCCTGACTTTTTATAACGAAGTACAACAAAATTCACAGAAGTTGGATACTATATGCATAGATGAATTGCAAGCCATGATGTGCACCTACATAATCCTCCTGGTGCGTTTCTTGCAGACTTCTTTATGTGTATCTAGACTTGCTCGTTTCTCAATTTCTCATGTAAAAATGACTGTAGTTTGTCGGATTTCTGTTACAGTGGCAGTATACAACATGTTGAAAACCTGGAAATTTGGAGTGTCTGACACTTCAAGAAATTCATCTCCTGTAGGTTTGAAGATAAGGACTATTCCAAAATAAGAAAAAACAAGAGGTATGCAACTATAGAGAAGGGTAAAAATATGTTTGTTATCACGATATGATTGAAAGTTGATATTCTCTGGATATATCATATTTGACAACTTTTTTATTTTGTGTATGTGAACCATATACTTGTGGGTAGATCGATCGATTTTGTCACTGTTGCTGATGGAAAAAAAAAAGAGCTGGTACTAATATTAATGTGTTACTTTCTTTATGTATGACAGTTAATTATATTAGATGGAACAATGACTAATTTGGCATGGATCATTTATATGTGTGCTAATGTGAGTGCTACAGGACTGGAGTAGGAATTTCAGAAGATTCAGTAGTCAATTCATTCAGCAGATGCAGTGAAAATGATATATAAGGAAGGTTGAAAGATGCAGTGAAAATGATATGTATTGGCACAACAAACAACCAGGTCACCAAGTGCCATTTGGGAACCCAATACTACTGTATATAAAATTCTGTGGTTTTGCTCATCTCACTGAGAAAAAGTAAGATTCTAATTGTACGTCTGAGAATTATATGTAATTATGTATAGTTCACTATGAAGTTTAATTTAGTTGTAGACATGAACTTTGGAGTTCCCTAAACATCTACAACATGAAATATCAAGAAACAATTTCAATGCCTAGCCAGCTAGGGATCATATATATATGAATTTCTTTGCGGGCATGCTTGGATGCACAATTATGAATTTGTTAAAGGAATGACAAACATAAAGGTATTTGGTAATATAATTAATTTTGCACAGGCTGAACGCACTTTGGTACTTTATCAGCTCAAGCCTCTAATCCTTAAGGACAAAACATTGGGGCAGATGCTCAAGTGGAAGAAAAGTAATTTGATATATCGTCAACACTCTCAGCGAAAGATTATTAGAGCACGTACTGTCAGCCGTGAGAGAGTTGTTGATCTATGTTCCTCTGCACAAGAGGTTGGTGATCTAGTAAGCTTATTATATTATCCTAATTAATACATAATGTTTGATTCCTAAACTCATGTGTGTTGATTTTATTTTGTTGCAGCAAATTCAGGCAAGGCGGTATAGACCAGGTACTATATACCAAGGGCACGGAAAAGTGCATAGTGATATGGTAAGCACAAAAGAATGGCCTAAATGAAATGTTGTATGTGATTCCTGAGCAACTAATTCTTACATATTTTTGCAGGCTAAACTTACTGAGATCAATTCTCAGCTCAAGCTTGTGGGTGTTAAGGACAAAATGTGAAAGATGTGAATGGTGAACACCAAGCTCAGGGGAGGCTGGGTAGAGAACGTACTACAACAAATGTGAGATCTGTTGCTACTGCGTCAGAGGGAGAGCATAATGATCTTGTAAGCTTCAAAGGAAATGGACACTGGTACAACCTAGCTATTACCATTTTTTGTGCCGTATTACTGACTCTTAATTGTCTGTGTGAATAGATTGGCAGTAAGCTTCATCAAATGCAACGTGGAAGCAAAACATTATCTGAGGAAAAGAAGACCGTTAGAGATATAAATATGTTTGTGAGTACTAAGGAGAAAAGTACTGCTAATGAAACAACAAATGCAGAGACCCAGTACACACAGCCACTATGTGGTGAATTATTGGCTCGCAAAAAAGCTATCGAGGATGGAATCAAAGTAAGCTTCTTTTTAAAATGATAGTTTTCTGTATATTCAACTTTATTAGTAAATATAGATTCGAAACAATGCTCTTGTAGTTGAAGGATGTTGATTTGGATGAAGTAAGAAAGGAGAAGCAGGTGGTCAGCATGAAAATCAAGTTTTTGGAGGAAAAAGTAAAGGCCATATATAGAAAGAACAACTAAATCGTTAATGGAAAGGCTAGAACAATTAAACAATTCAAGGAGTGACACATATGGTGTCCTTGTTGATATACGAAAAGCGTGCGAAAAAATGGTGTGCCAACTTCTTCCCTAGTCGTTTAGTCCCATTTTCTATCTGTACTTTGTCATAATGATCAATATTGAAGTTATTTAGCTCCGAAAATTGAAAAAAGTTAATTGTTTTCCTCTATTGCCCTATCGGTTTCTTCATGCTCTTTATACTCATTTATTGAGTCCTTCATTTTTGTTTAGAAGGCATACTACTACGAAAATGTTTCGATCTTGAAGAATTATATGCTAGACTTGGAGAAACTTTCTGCATTAGAGGTTCATGCAATTCCAGTTTTTGAGTTTTTTCTTTAATTGTAGGTCTTCATATTGGTGCTCTAGCTGTATCAGTAACTTGTAATTTTACTATGGAACCAATAGGTCGGAAGCTTCATTTCTCTATGGAATAGTAGTAGTGCGTTCGGGTCTGATTATGAGATAAGTCTGTTGTCTTCGCTTGACAGCCATCAAGTGATGGATGGACAGGAGAAGGAACCCTGATTGGAACCCTACAGTTGGCAAAAATGGAAGCATGGATAGAAGAGGCAATGGTGAAATATCTAAGTTCATTAGTTGTTACAGATTAGTGACTTGTTTAATTATTTTCCTCCATGCTGAATGCACCAGCATGGTGAATATTATAAAGGGTATTAAATGTTTAAAATAAAGTTTACTTTAGTTCACGACTTCAGGCACTCTCTTTTGCTATTCTCTCTTCCACACTTCTCTCATCACAGACTCTTCTCGTAGTCTCAAGATACTACTAGCCCTCTAATTTTAATCTGATCTTTCCATGGTGGAATTTTCAATTGCTCTAAATTCCATTTCTTAACTTGTTGGTATTTAACAAAATAACTGCTAGCTCAGTTGGTTTGTTACCTCTCATCTCACTCCCATGAGTGAGAGGTTGTGAGTTTAATTCCCATCAACTATGTTTGGAGGAATTTCTCATGTAATTCTTAGGTGTGGGTAACCTGGGGCTTGGATCGAGATTAGGAGGCCCATGCTCTTAAGATGATGGTATGGTTAGGTGTTCTCCTATGATGATGATGATCTGTCTAGGTGTCTTCAACGAAAGCAAGTCCCTGAGTAGCAGAATTGCCCAAGTTGCAAGGTTGAGGTTTGGACGCTTAGGTGGTAGCATCAGTAGCGTTTGGGCCTTGTCTTTGTAAGCCCTTTGGGCCATATCCTTGTAAGCCTTCGGGCCATGATTAATATATAAATTTTTTTTTTGGAGTTTGAGTTGTCAGCTCGACAGAAGGCAGTGATCGAATGTGTGTAGTTAGAACATGAAAAAGACTTCCTCTTTGCTATTCCTATGGAAGGCCTAGGGCAACATATGATGCCAGTAGAATACCGAGTCATCCTTCGCTATCGTCCAATGATTCCACTATATACAGATGGCAACCTTGTTCTGTGTGTAAGAAGAGCAGTGGATGCCTATATGGATACCACGCAGCTCACTGCAAACATTACTCGAGTTTTAAATAAAGACATGATCATGTGCGGGATATTCTGTATGATGTCTTTTGGCGAGCAGGAGTGCAAGTGAAAAAGGAAGCTCCGGCAAACTTCCTTACTGATCCTAGAGAAGGTAGACCCATATTGCGTCCAACAGATATTTTAGTATACAATTAGTCTGAAGGCAAACATCTTTGTGTTGGTATTACAGGGGCATCACCGTTGGTCGGATTCGGTAATGGGATCTTTGAGGTTGGTCAGGCAGCTAATAGTGCAACAACGACAAAAGAGGTGAAACACAGTGGAGCGTGCAAAACAAATCAGCATGGTTTCATCCCGTTTGCCTTCGACACGTTCGGGTTTCTGGCATCAGAAACGGTTGAGCTCCTCAAGATGGTAAAGAAATAATGGATAGCAATGTCATGACTGCTGGGGTTTTCAGAAGGATTGATTTTGCTATCCCGAAAAGACTTGCGACGCAGCTTGTAGCGCGCTTGTCCTCCACTTTTGTGTAATTCTTTCGAACTTATTAATAAAGTGAAATATTTTTTAAAAAAAAAACAAAAAAAAAAACTTGTTGGTATTTGTTGTGTTTATTACATAAAGGTCAATCCATTGGATGCATACGGTTCATTGCAAATTATAAAGGTTAATGTATTAGATGCATAGAGTTCTTTGTAAAACAAATAATTTAATCTTTGCAATGCATAGAGTTCAATGAATTAGATGTATAAAGCTCTTTGCATTTCTTAAATTGTATATAGCCATTGTACTGGTCACTTAAAGGTGAATCCTTAGATGCATAAAGTTCAGTGCATTGGATTCATACGGTTCTTTGCAAGTGAAAAATTTAGTTTGTTGCGATTTTTCAGTGTGAGATTTGTGGGACAACTAAAACATTGCCACGTATGGGTGATGTTAACCCTAGTAGGATACGGACAAGTTTTTTGAGTAGCTTTGACATATGTTGATCGAGTTGGTTGTGGAGATCCATTGGATCTCGATTCATCCCTAAGGAGGGATTCCTGGTTCACTGCTTCTGGAGATTCCCGGATGATTGACAATGGAGAATGGATCTCAGTCTGACTCCTAGTAACCTGGTTTTGCTAGTTCCTTTCATGTGAACGGGTAACTCGTTTCTTTCCTCCAGTCATTGTTGCAGCCAGTGTTCTAAATTCGATCTAGGTGGAGGCTTGGTGGTGCCTAGGCGACTGGACTAGCTCGGTTGAAAAAGTCGGTCATGACACCTAGGCAGATATAAATCGAGTTAGGCAGTGATTAATCGGTCTAGGCGGTGACTAATCGGTCTAGGCGGTGATTAATCAATCTAGGCATAAAAAATATGTCAAAATATAATCTTAATACTACTAGAAAAAAAATTAAAAAATAAAATGAGATTCTAACCAAAATAAAACTTAAATAGGATTTAAAAGACCTATGCCCCTATATGAAGAATTATACTCTTTGTTTTAGAGTTTTGATGATGAAAATTTCGCACTTTATATGTTACTTCTTGACAAATATTGATATATTATGCCCGATATTAAGTCGCATAAGAATAAGAATATTGTGACTTTAAATATATGTTATTATATTTATTTTGAAACTTGTTTATGATTTTATGAGAATACTTAATATATTGTCATTATTAAATAGTTTGCAATGCTAGAATTTTATTTTATATTTATTTATATAATTATTATTAAATAAAAATGCCTAGCACCCAACCGTTTAATCTCCGTTTAATCGCTCTAGTCGCTAGTCACTACCCAACCGCTTAGTTTCCGACTAGCGATTTTTAGAACATTGGTTGCAACTTGCTTTGGTATGCCTAAAAAAAAAAAACAAATCAAGGCTCTAGCGTTGATGGGAGATTCAACTCTTCGGTGGGCGCCATAGAGTGTGGGTCCAAAAATGTGATCCACAAACTCGAGATTCGTATTGATAAGAATGATGGTTACAATGAGAGCTTTAGAACAACTGAGATGGGGGTATAGGATGAGACTGGACCTACTAGGTAGGCTGCCTACGTCTCCGAGATGATGAACTCGGAATCAAGTCTCCGCTCTCACAAAGTAGGAAATTTACTCTATTAAAGACTCATAGTTTAGGAGATTGTTTTCTCCTGATTATAGTGGACCGGAGGTAGTTAGCTCAACTAACTCCTCCGGTATCAACTCTATGATCCCCAAGTAGCTTGATCTGAGGAGATGCCCCCCTGAAAGTTTCTTGCATACTGCTTGGCAGTTACTCCCCATTTTGAATTCCCTTTGACCTGGCTTGCTGCCACGTGGCTGTAACGCCCCTGAAATACAATTCTAGGTGATCAATCCAAGACCGGACTCCAAAGTCATAATGTTTACCATATGTCCTTCATGGACCGTAGGCTCACATTATTGTCACGTGATAACAAACCATATAGCCAACATCCATGCAAGACATGATAATAAAATAACAGAAATAACTAATAACAACAGCGGAAGACTAACAAATCTGAATATCTGAATAAATGAAACAAGAGTGAATCCAAATACTTAAACTAAAAGACAAACCGAAATAAAATAAGTCTCGCCACACAGGCTACACTACTATCATCTCCTGGATAACTACTGGACTAAGAGCAACGACCAACACCTAACTACCAACCAAATCATCCCCATCGTTCGCTCCGCTAGACGACTCACCTGCCGCCTTAAAGAGGAAAAGGGTTAGACATAAAGTCTAAGCAAGGTATACAACTTGGGTCTCGATCTTGACTCCAGGAATAGAATCTGCACACCCAAAGTTAATATAGAGATAAATATCAATAGTATATAAGCATGACATTAATATCAACAAGCAAACAATAATGAAAGACAAACATACAAACATGGCTACCCTGACTCAACACTACTGTCTCTACAGCCGTGTGATCAGGATACCAAAATGTTGACCAACCAGCTATGTGTTCTTCACACCCGTGTCCTTACAACACCAACATGCCAAGAGAATGAACATGCCATATCTCTACCCAAATGTTGGCCAACCAGCTACGTGTTCTTCACACCCGTGTCCTTACGACACGACCAAGAGAATGAACATGTCATATCTTTACCCAATACTCATAGAGTTTCAACATCATATCCATTGATACATGTCCTCATAGAGTTCCAACATCATACCCTTTGATATACACTCTCATAGAGCTTCAACGTCATATCTTAAGATATATATGTCCTCTAGAGCTTCAGTATCATATCTCCTAGGTATATGTCCAACAAACAAAACAAATACACAATTCAACATATTACATCATGTTTATTAATTAATGAATACATGCAAATCCATTTTAAATATAAATATTAAATAATTGCTTTAGGGTCTCAGTCTGTAACATGTCCAGTAAATTTAGAGTTCAATCGACTGGCCTCCAGTTCACTCCAGTCTTAATTTAAAATAGCAAATTCGATCGTAACATATAATACAGAGTAACATGATCCCCTCATTCAAACACGAACTCCAGAACATATAAACATATCTAAACCTTAATTCGGCATGTAAATAATCTCTAAACATATTTCCATATAATATATCATTGTTATTTACAACTAAAATTTATTATCATACTTTTAATTAACTTAACATGCTTTCAAAGTAAAAATTATAGCAATACCAATATTCCCAATTCAGCAAGATATCATATTTATGAATTAACTATCAACGTACAACAATATCGTCTATGATGACTAGAGATTATATATATATATATATATATTATTAGCATGTTAATACACAACATAAGCTACAATCAAGATGGAAACACAAGTTAGATAACTTGCCTCAATCCAAGCAATGAAATTATCTCTGAACTTCAAATAATCCAGTTCCAATTGCAAGTAATTCGAGCAAGCAAACCAAAACAAACCCTAGATGATGATTAAGCTTTTTCTTCTTATTGCGCCTCTTCTTTAAAGTTAAACAAGATGATTTTCGTGATAAAACCCTAACTGATATTATCATGCTTTATAATTAAACTATTTGCCGGTTTCCAAAATACACAACGAATAACCGTCTGAGCACAATGGCTTGCCCAGTCGACTGGACTCCAGTCAACTTAACACCGAAAATCTGCATCCTAGTAAATATAGCTAATACACGGCAAGCATATCAAGTACATACACACTGCAACTACACACCATATCACCAGTATGAAAATAACGGGTATTACAGTGGCAGAACCAGATTAGTTTATGGTTATATTAAGAGAACGGGCTATAAACCTAGGTTCTGTTAGGCTGGAATTATGCTGGAGTTATCCAGTTAGTTAGGGCTTCGTTGACCAAACGATGAAAGCAGTAGACCTAGCTAGGCTTGTATTCCCTTGTTGGAGGCCAGTCTTATCTATATACTCCTGGCCCATAATGAATGGATCGATTGGACCATTCCTATCGCCTCTGCTGGGCTTCGTGGGCTGGATCAGCCTGCCTAACGTGTGCATGTTTATGTCCCGGTGGATCTGGTCCAGCTTATTGTACATCAACCAATGCACATATACCCGGTTAAATTGCGCTATTCGTTCCCCAACATGCCCATGGCTAAACAGATAGATCCCATGGTATTAGATCTGACGCATCCTGACCGATGGATGATCCCATTCTCTCGGTTGATACAAGTGTATGCATCCCACTTGGGAACTTAGCAGTTCTTTTCCTTGTAGGACAAGGAAAAGAAACCTTAAAATATGTTTCCGTTTTTCTAAAATTTTATCCCTTATAGAACAAGGAAACCTTTTTTAAGTATTTCTTTTCCTTGTTCTACATGAAAAACTTAATACAAATTACTAGGTAAATATACTATTGAATGCGAAATTAAACAATAGTAGTAAATAAGATGAACAAAACACAAGATCTCGAAGAAACTGTCTTCTTTATTGAATATTATGAAGATTACAAGAATCTCTGCCTCACAATACTCTCTAGACAAACTAAAGCCTACTTGTCTCACTTTTAATTCTAAACACACTAAACCTTAATGGTTTCTCTAAGCAAGCTAAAATAAGCTATGTTTGGTCTATATTTTGGTTTATGCCAAAACATCAGTCTAAACAAACTAATTAACTAGTAGTTGTTTCTCTAAACAAGCTAAACACTATCTTGTTTCTATCTCTTTAAACAAATAAGGACTATATGTTTCTCTTTGTATATTTTGGTTTATGCCAAAACATATATTTATAGGCTTTGGACAACTTCTAGTTGCCAAAGATTTTTCTTTTCCCGAAACTTTATCCCTTATGGAACAATGAAACATATTTTAAGGTTTTCTTTTTCTTGTCTTACAAAAAAAAAAAAAAAAAAATACTAAGTTCCCAAGTAGGATACACCTGTATAATCTGTACAACCTCTTATACGGCTACCGAGGATACCTGACAGTATTTTAACTTTGGGTACACACAATAGTTTTGTATATTGCCAATCATTTGGTTCATGTCAACAAGGATGACATATCTCTTACCATGCTGCTGGTAGATTTTTCAAAATGCTTTAAATCTTGTTGATCGAATCGATATGCCAAAAAAGGTATGCATTCATTGTCTGTCCATTGGTCCATGGATCGAATATCTTCCTGCCAACCCGCACGATTGTATTTAGGGTGTACTCATATTTGGTCAACAACTGAGATCCTGCAGAGAGATCTTTTACGGCCTTTTCTTACGAAAATATTTTACATCCCTTGATACTCCGCATCCAATCAGACTGTCACTTGACATTATAGATGTGGTAATGTTTTTGTAATGCCATTTGCTAGTTTACATATTTTTATGTCTGATTTTGATCTCATTGATCTTGCCTTAAAAGCTACCATCCCTTTCAGACCCCAGCATGTCTTACCAAACCATTTTTTTTTTATGTGCAGTCAGAACATGCCAAAAAAGACTTGCTATCTTTATGGAATTACTTGGGCAACAGATGACGCCAATCGAATACCGTGCCATTCTTTGTAATTGGCTAATGATCCAATTATATACAAATGGTGATCTTTGTTAGGTGCGTAAGAAGAGCACACTTTACGCTTTTGGGGATCATGTGACTCATTGTAAGCCCCGACTTCAAGTACATGCATGACCACGTTAGAGATATATTATGTGATGTGTTTTGGTGGGTTGGAGTACAGATTAAGAACAAAACTCTTGTTTACTTCTTTACTAAGCCTAAGGAAGGAAGATTAACATTACATCTTGGTGATATTCTAGTCTACAACGTATCTGAACCTAAACATGTGTGTGTTGATGTTATAAGGACATCTCTGATTGTCAAGCTTAGTACTGAAATTTTCGAGATAGGACTAGCATCTAGCAATTTTCGAGATAGGCTAACCAACTTAGTTTCATCCTTGTAAAAATGATAATGTGAATGAAAGAAATATACTAAAATTTGAGAAAGAGTGGAGCAAGAATTTGAAGTGAGGTATGTTTTAGGTGGTGATGCAGTGTTTTTCCATTGGGGGTTTATTAAAGTTTTTATTTTCTTTTATAATAAAATAGTTTTCGTGATTCTTAATATTTAAAGCACATGTGGACTTATGCCAATTATTGTTATGTGGATCTATGTTAATTATTATGTGGGGTATATATACTCCAATAATTTATTTGGGTGGGGGTGTGGTGGGTGGGGGGTTATCTTCCAACTAGGAGCGTGCAAATACCTGGCTGAAACTAGTATAGGTTTATTAAAGTGTTGCAGCAACTAGTATAGGTTTATATATACACAATCCTGGACCATAGAGACAGTGAACCAATGAGGCTACATTGTGTTAACATTCAGAGTATTCAGAACACAAACCTTACATGCTACATACATACTATGCAAATCCTATCCTAATTACAACAACAACCTAACAGATTCTAATAATGATGCCATATCCATGAATTATATGATGGAAACTGTGAAGCAAGCAAGACAAGAGAACCAAGTCAAACAACTCATTGTGAGATATGTGAAGATCAAAGTGGGTTCAGTTCAGACTTCATAGTGCATACATCGACAACTGTTGGAACAGGTTTGCTGCTACCCAAATTGGGCAGAACATGACCTTTAGCTATCAACAACATCTCAGATTCGCCTGGACCCCACCCCCAGTGGATGGACAACACTCAATACTGATGGAGCGATGGGACAACACGACAGTACTGGATATGCAGGTGTATTGCGGAATGAGCAAGGGAAAGTATTACAAGCTTATATTGCAGGTTCATCATCAAATTTGGTTCTCTTTCTTGAGATGATAGCAGTTGAGAAAGCGCTTGAGCTAGCTAAGAATGTGGGACTGAAGAAAATCATGGTACAGACTGATTCTATGCAAGTTTCCAGAATTCTGAACGACTTAACACCTCCAACCTGGAGGAGTACTGTTAGCATGGTTCAGTATATCAACACTCTTAGGAGTTCTTTTGAAGAGGTAATTATCCAACATGTGTTTAGGGAATCTAATAAAGTTGCTGATGCTTTGGCTACAACGTACCCTGACACTGAGAACATTATCTTTTTTGCCTACCCCATGGGGG
The DNA here is from genome assembly GCA_020826895.1 of Aquilegia kansuensis. Lineage (NCBI taxonomy): Eukaryota > Viridiplantae > Streptophyta > Magnoliopsida > Ranunculales > Ranunculaceae > Aquilegia > Aquilegia kansuensis. The sequence goes on along the minus strand of CM037007.1, from coordinate 9,081,306 downwards.
ATGTAATTGACAAGTTCCTGGAAAGCGATGGCACGATGCCAATGGCACACTTTACCAAAGAATGTAATCTGTTTTTTCTTCAAAGTTAATAATATCTGGTTGGGGTCTGTCTAAACCCCATGCTTGCTTGTGCCAAAAAAAAAAAAAAACCCGTCTTAACAACTATTATAACCCTTTATTCGATAAATAGAAATTTATTAATATGTAAAAAAGATTTTTACATTCCTGATCAGCCTGCTTAAGATGGACAGCATCAGGTAGAGCTAAAATGAAATCAGAGCATTACAACCCAAAAAAGAGCAATACAAATTAAAATCCCGCTAATGGCATCGTTCGAGACATAGAGTCATACCTTATTGATCATTAAAGTTTATGTATGATGAGCTGAGCACCATATTGGGGGGTTACAGTTGGAACCAAACAAGGAGCATGTATATAGGTGGGTGAAAGCTCAAATGAGAAATGTTGTAGAATCATGGTGATAGCTATCTTAGTACTAATCCATGCTAAGTTTTGTCCAATGCAAGTCCGTGGCCCCGAACCAAAGGGAAGAAATGAAAGTTTACTATTGGTGGCCTTTGAAACCCCTTCTGAGAATCTATTTGGGTTAAAATCATCGGCATCTTTGCCCCATAGGTCATGATCATGGTGAACTAAGACTGTTAGAGGCCAAACATATACCCCAGGTGGCAGAATGGCATTTCCTAGTTTCACCTTCTTATTTGTAAGTCTCTTTGCAGTTCCAGGTGCAGGACAATATAATCGAAGAATCTCATTTAGAATCATGGACACCTGTAGCAAAGGTTAAGTAATAAACTCATGGTGAGTATATGCATGTAAGATTTGGAGTAACAATGGAGTTTTAGTTTTAAAAACATGTAATGCTTACAACTTTAAGTTGGTTTAACCGATCAAAATCTGGTTTGCTCTTCCCAAATACTTGTAAGACTTCATCCCTTGCTTTTTGTTGCCAATCTTGATGCATGCTTAACACAACCATTGTCCAAACAAGCCAGTTCCCAATTGTCTCCTTCCCCGCAAGCCATAAAAACTTGCATTCCTGTACTACTTCGTCTATACTTATTCCCACATTTTCTGGGTCTTTGTTGTCTTCACTTCCCTTGAAAGTAGATTGCACTAAGCAACCTAGAAGGTCGTTGTTATGTGCTTCTCCAGTTTTCATAGCCTTTTGTTTCTTGATTACTATATTCCTTATAAGAGTATGTAGTTCCCGATCGAGATACTTCATTCTTCTGTTTACTTTGGTTGGAAGAAACCTGAAAACCCATAGGTTGGAATTGAAATAAGATAATGGAGTAGATTTCTCTGTCGATAGATATCTTAATTCTTTATAAAAAAAAAAAAATATAACTTGTGGAACCTGAGGCCTGGGATGCGTGGAAATCTTAGAGTTGGTAGAATAAGATCAGCTAGTTCCCTTTGGACTTCAAGTATTTGCTTTGCTTCAGCATAACTACAGTTGAATATCGTTCGAGATATAACATCAATAGTTAAGTTGTGTAATTCAGGATAAACATCCAATTCACATGATTCTGTCGATACCAACTTCTGCCATTTGTTTACCATCTCACTGCAGCTAGCATGAAAGCCCGGTAGCATCATCTGTAACCAATAATACGTATACCATGGAGGTTTGAAATTTGTTCATGAATCTAAATATACTTTACAAGAATAAACTATAATTGTTAATATCTTATAACCTTCAACTTATCTAGATGGAAGGCTGGGGTAAGATGTTTTCTGTGCTTGGTCCACTGTTTTCCATTATAGCCTGCAACTGCTACCAACGTTTTCTCGTAAGTGTTATATCCTATGTCCAAGAAGTTGTCAGACGAGAGTATATCCCTTATCATATCTGGATCTATAACAACAACAATCGGGTTTGGACCATCCCAAGTTACAGCCACTTTACCTGCAATCAAATTAAAAGGTTTCACATAAGAGAAAGGAAAGTGGTAGGATTGGAAATATCTCTCTTGTTAAGACACTTGACAAAGTCTGAGCTGCACGCCTACACAAGATACAAGGTATAATAGCTCAACTGGACAACATCAGGATCAAGCAGTACATCTAAACTACTTAATGCAGCTGAGGTTGTAGCTGGTGCATTCCACTTGCATACATACTGTGATATGAACTCTGCTGCTGATGTCCTAGCTAAGATGACACACAACAGTGAACGAGCTAAGAGAAAGGTGTATTAGTGTGTAACATGCATCACCTATACAATGATGATTCCTTTGGTGCTATATTACCAATATAACATAGTTTACATATCAAAAAAAATTGATCGATTGTTTACATATCAAAAAAAATTGATCGATAATAAAGTTTACCATATTTCTGAAACATTAAATGATCGAAAGGCAAGACACGGTGGCCAATCCTATGTGAATGCTCCATAGGCTTAGATAATGCTTCTTCCATTGAAAGATCTTTTTGCTTGAGGTCACCATAGAACAATTTGTAAGAATTACCTTTGAGACCTTGTTTTCTCAAGTATTTTTCGAGCTTCTTGGGTTTCAACCATATCCAGTCAAAAAATTTCCAAACACATGAAATCAAAATGAAAATAGAAATCATAAGTAAAGTTTTTTGTAGTTCTCCCATTTCTAGAATTTTTTTCAAGATCATAATGTATTTAAAGGCATGAGAGAACCATTAGGTAGTATTATGTCACATAGCGCAATCATTATACATTATCAAAGACAGTTTCTAGCTAGCAATGGCAAAATACATTATTTTGACAACTTTTTGCCATGCATTGCCCCACCCATCATACCTTCCGGGAATAAACATTTTTCTTTTTGATAAAATAAGTCGTGTAGGATCAAATTTTATTTGGTGACAAACTACACCTATTCCAATACCTTTTTTTGTCGACAACCAACTACTCCAATACCTAATAAGATTTTTTTAAATACTATACCTATCAGTATAAAATTTAAGCATTTCCTTCAGGCTTTACCAAAAGTATTTTCCTAGAAGCTACCTTAACCTTCCCCTGTTCTTTTATGTCAGAACTGTATTCTCCTAAACCAAGTGTACCAATATTTACAAATGGTACAAGGTAAAGGACTGATTTTTTATTTTTTTATTTTGTTTGTAGACTGATCAACTGAAGGAGAAGCTATTAGCATGGCCAAAGAGAGGTTGTTAGCATGGCCAAAGAGAGGCTGGTAGCTTGTAGATTTTGTGGAGCTGGAAAGGTTGTTGCTGAGTGGACTGCTAGGTTTGTGTTTATTGTAATCCCCAAATTAGTGCAATCTAATAATAAACAATAAACAAAACACAAACACTAAAGTAAAATGGAGACAAGAGATTTAACGTGGTAAAACCCTAAACTGGGAAACATCCACGACCGTCCTCAGACGATAATCAATCCACTATATTAATAAAAGCATACACTCATAGTTACAAACTCCGATTAACTCAATCCCCGATATTAACACCTGCAACTGCACTCCGGGTAGCCTTCTAATTGATATAACCATGGTAAACACTTCGCAAATTCACTCTCTGGAAGTAGCACTCAAATCTCTGATCTTGTTGTTGATGATGACTTGCGATGAAGAATAGTAGAAGAAAGAAGATGAAGGATTCTCACATAGAGAAACAATCTCTCCAATGGTAGAAGGAGGCTAGAGATTGTTTCTCTATGTGAGAATCCCTCATTTTCCTTGGGCTGGTGGCTTCAGCTCTAATCCAGGAATTGTGTCAGCCTTGTAACCTGGGGGTTAGAATCTCCCCCTTGACACATTTCGTGACAAAACCCTATGGCTCTAATCTCTCACTACATGAGCATCCTAAACTCAAGTAATAATGCATTATGGTCATAAAGCTATTACATAGACACACTCACTCTAAACTAAACACATTTGAAGAACTCGAAGAACACAACAGAAGGAAATGCAGTAAGGTCTTCAAGAAGAACTCCCCCTCAATTATTTGTAGAATCCTTGAACTTTTCTCCCCCTCAATTGTTGCATACCTGAAACATTACACAACCAAGAAAGAACACTTTGTAAAAAAGATTGGATTAGAGTCAATATACATCTCCCCCTTTTTGTAACAAATGGACAACGGTAGGAACCAACACAGAAGTATAAAAAAGATAGAAAGTGAAAGAGATAACACACAGTAAATAAAATGATAACAATAATCATCAACAATACTATAAAAGATAAGCATGGAAGATTATCATTAAACTTAAAATAACCTAAAAGAAAATAAACATACAAAGCAAAACCTTTGTAACCACACAGAGAACTAAAGAGTAATGAAAGCTCACAAAGAGAAAGAAGAACAACTTATAGAAGAAGAGAGTAAGGAATATCAAAAAAGCTTCTAACTAATGAAAAATCAGAACAGATTTTTGGACATACCCCCCATTTAAAAGTCAAAATTTGAGATACCTCCATTTGGAAAAAAAATTTAAGATACCCCCCCCCCCCAATTCAAGATGTGGTGTTATGTTAGCCGTCTATCATAAAACTCACCTACGGCTGTAAAGCTCTTCTATCTTGAAATGGGGGGTATGTCAATTTTTTTTTTCATATTGGAGGGTATCTTAAATTTCGACTTCCAAATGGGGGTATGTCCAAAAATCTCAAATCAGAAATTCTACCACACAGGAAGAAAAACAAACTTATAACTAATCAAACATTAAAAAAAAATAACCGAAGAAGAAGGGAGAACACACAATATACTTACAATCTATGTAAGAAATAACCTGGAGGAATCAAAGAAATCCAGAAATAGCCATTTATCTTCCCCAAAGCTCAAATGATGCCAACACCAAGAGATTAATTAACATAACCAAAGCTCAAGAACCTAACCAAAATTGAAAAGAGTAAGATTTAGGCATAACATAAACATACGCATAAGACAGACAAAACGAACTTGGAAGATCAACTAGAAAACATATAACTCGTCTTGCTATTAACTAAGGGTCAAGTTACTATCAAAGCCAAACCATGCAAGAACAAAAAATCGGCCAAGAGGATCACGAATATAATCTAGCAAATTCAAGGAAGACTGATGCAGGAACTAGATCTTGGAACACAAACAAACTCACACCAATATTAAGAAGAACACTTCTTTTTCATTATTAATAAAAAAAACCAAGTCCTTTACATCTAAAAGAGGCCTTTATATAGGCTACAGTTTCCAAACCCTAATACTGTATAAAGGACACAACTAACCTCTGGACTCTACTCATCTCTAGGAATCCAAGGCCACATATAGCATGCAAAACAGAGTTCTCTAGAAAGATATATAAATACAACAAAACTTTCCTAAAATAGCAAAATTGGCTTTTTGAAGGCCTAAACGATGTCAGAACCCCGAAAAACACAACAGCACATGAGCTTTGCTCGTGTGTCCTGATCGTTGGCCCGTTTTCCTTCAGAAAAAGGGATCCTGATGCCACTTTGGCAAACTGGACAAAATCTTAACTTGCTCGCGGGCGAGCCTCGAGCTGCTTCTGGTGTCGGGCAGTCGAGCTACGCTCCCATTTCTCTTCAAACATATCAGCTAACTCCTGTATGCTATCATACTCCCCCCATTCGATGAAATTCGCCCTCGAATAAGGCAACAAATGACGACTATAGAATACATCAGAAGTACGAATGTGATTGGGTAACCGCAACCTGTAAGCATTAGAATTTATCCCTCAATCTCCTCAAAAGGACCAATTTTTCGAGCACCCAGCTCACTGTATTCGCCAGCAGGGATGCGATCTTTAGTCAGAACAGCCCATACAAATTCACCAACCTCAAACTCCACAAAACGCATGTGACGGTCTGCCGCTTACTTGTACTTAGCATTAGACTCAAACAAATTTTTCTGAACAGTAGACTGAATATCTTGAATCTTCTGCAACAAATCATCTGCCTTAACATGACCATTCTTGAAATCTGGAAAAGACAAATCAGTAGACGAACGGGGATTAAACCCATAATTAATTTGAAATGGACTAAACCATGTACTCCTATTCACAGAACGGTTAAAAACAAACTCTGCCTGAAACATCAACTGATCCCAGCTTGTCGCATGAGCATTAACCAAAGTTCGAAGTAGGTTGCCCAAACGGTTGACAACTTCTGTCTGTCCATCAGCCTGTGGATGATATGCACTACTAAAATCCAACTCAGTACGCACACATTTCCATAAACTCTGCCAAAAGAAAATTTTGAGTCACGATCAGAAAGAATTGACCGAGGCAACCCATGAAGACGGTAAACTTCTGCAAAGAACAATCGAGCAACATTAATTGCATCATCTGTTTTCTTGCAGGCAATGAAATGCGCCATCTTAGAAAACCTGTCAACCACAACAAAACAGAATCTTGACCCTGTTGTGTGCGTGGTAATCCAAGCACAAAATCCATACTGATATCAGTCCATGGCTGTAAAGGTACAGGTAATGGCATGTACAATCTCGCATTTGTCGCATGTCTCTTTGACACCTGGTAGATATGACAACGATCAACAAATTTTTGCACATCCTTAAATAAACTAGGCCAGAAATAGGACTCAGAAAGGAGCTTGTAAGTCTTATCACGCCCAAAATGTCCTTCACTATGCAATTCCTTGATAAGCTTCAAACGAAGGCTACAAGCAGGAACACAAAATCGTTTTCATTTGAAGAGAAACCCATCTTACAATAGAAACTCAGAACGCTTTGCAGCTGCAATGTCATCCAGAATAGCAGAAAAATAAGGGTCATCAACATATAATTCACGAAACGAATCAAAACCCAAAACCTGTGTACGCATGGTGGAAAGCAAAGAGACACGTCTACTAAGAACATCTGCAATTTTATTCTAAACACCAAACTTGTGCTTCAGTACAAAAGTATAATCCTCCATATATTGAGGCCATCTCATATGTCGAGAACTTACTTTATCGTGACTACCGATATACTTTAATGCATCATGATCAGTATATATGACAAAAACAGAATGAATAAGATAATGACGCCAATCCTCTAGAGTTCGAATCAGCGCATAAAACTCTAAATCATAAGTGCTACAATTCTTCTTCGCACCAGACAACTTTTCACTGAAATAAGCAACCGGTCTTCCATTTTGGCTAAGAAGAGCACCAATACCCACTTTTGAAGCATTTGTATGTACTTCAAAAGGAACAGAAAAATCCGGAAGAACCAAAATTGGACTAGATACCAATTTGTGTATTAATTGTTGAAAACTTGCCTCAACTGTGTCAGTCCAGCAAAATTTTCCTCCTTTCATACAATCTGTGATAGGTGCAGTAACCGTACTGAAATGAGGAATAAAACGCCTGTAGAAAGATGCAAACCTATGAAAGCTATGAACATCATGCAAGGTCTGCGGAGTAGGCCAATTAACAACAACCTCAATCTTTGACTCATCGACAGAGATGTCATCCTTACAGATCACATACCCAAGGAATAAAACACGATCAATACAAAACACACACTTTTGAGTGGCTGCGTAAAACTGTCGGGAACACAAAACTGACAGAATCTCCCGTAGATGTTGGAGGTGCAACTGTAAATCTGCACTATAAATAAGAATATATATCATCAAAATATACAACCAAACAATGACCAATAAAAGGCTTTAAAACCTCATAATACACATGAAGGTACTAGGCACACTGGAGAGTCCAAATGGCATCACAAGCCACTCATACAAGCCCTCACGGGTTTTAAAAGTCGTCATCCATTCAACCCCCAAACAAATTCGAATCTGATGATACCCACTCTTGAGATCCAGCTTACTAAATACTGCAGCCCCATGCAATTGATCAAGTAAATCATCAAGGCAAGGAATTGGGAAGCGGTACTTAATAGTAATTTTATTGACACACGACTATCAACACACATACGCCAACTACCATCTTTTTTTGGTATCAATAAGGCAGGAACAACACAAGGGTTCAAGCTTTCACGAATATATCCCTTCTCAAGTAACTCAACAACCTGTCGTTGTAATTCATCATACTCTCGTGGACTCATACGATAATGGGGACGATTAGGCAGACTAGATCCTGGGACAAGATCAATCTGATGCTGAATATCTCGCATAGGAGGCAAACCCTTAGGTAACTCATCAAGAAAAATATTTGCAAATTCGTCAAGTACACCCTTGACACACTCAGGCACTAACACAGATTCACTCCGATCTTCCCCCATAAACAAATACACCATACCAGTTGCTTCCATCTCCTTAACAAATCGTTTTGCTGTTAAAAACGTTGAATTGCCATGTGTTGTAGGTTTAGAAAAAACATCTTTGCTAGGCATTAATACAATACGAACAGAGCCAACCATAAACCTATAAGTATTTTTATGACCATCATGGTGAACATAACGATCATACTGCCATGGTCTACCTAACAGCAAATGACATGCATCCATAGGACAACATTACACCAAACTTTATCCCGATATTTTGCACCAATAGAAAAAACAACCAAACAACGTTTAGTGACAGATACCTCCACTCCTTTCTTGAGCCATGAAAAGGAATATGGTTCAGGATGCTTCTCAGTTGCCAGCTTCAGCTTTGAAACAGTTTCATCAGAAACCACGTTTTCACAACTACCAGGATCAATAATCAGTTGACAGACTCTGCCCCCAATAGTACAACTTGAACAGAAAATATTGTTTCTCAACCATGCATCTCATTCCGTGTCTTTAGGAGTAAGACAGATCCTGCGAATGATTAAACATTCACCTCTATCACCATGAACAACCTCTTTTTCAACCTTGTTATTGTCAAACAGTGGGTTATCAAACAATAGAGAACCCTCAAAACCCTCCATTCCTTCATCTGCACCATCATCACCATCAATAAATAAATTTTTTCCTTGCCTATCACTCTTTTTACAAGCAGCAGATTTATGTCCAGGTTCGCCACATTTAAAACACTTAAAAGTTGGTTCTTTAACTGGTTGTGATCCTCCACCCTGCATGTTTATGGGCCTGTTAGTAGGTGTTGCATTGTTACAAACACCAAACTTATTATCAGGACTTGCAGTGTAACCACCCCTCCTTTGCAACTGCCTTTCAAAAGTCAATGCTCTCTGGTGTACTTCAGAAACATCCCAACAATCAAACAAGTTCAGTGTATCCTGGAAATTCTGACGTAAACCCCCAATATAACGAGTAACCAACTGTTCACCCGTCTTTGCAGTATCAACCCGATATACTAATTGATACAATTCTTTAGTATATTCTTCAACCATTTTAGAACCCTATCGTAGATTCTGCAAACGATGGAAAACCTCTCTGGCGTAGTTGTAAGGCAAAAAATCTGTGCGCATGTGCTTTTTCAGTTTCTACCCATACAGCAATATTAGCTTTCCCTTGCCTACTAAGAGTTGACTTTAGTTGTTGCCACCATGCAGCAGCCCTTCCACGAAACCGTGCAGCAACTAAAGGAACTTTTTTGTTTTTTGGAACTTCTTTGAACTCCAAAATTTCTTCAACCGTACCCAACCAATTAATTAATTCATCAGCCTGTAGGTTTCCATGAAACTCTGGAATTGAATATCAATTTTCAATCCAGCCTCCCATCTACGATTTTCATAAGATTGTCTACCAACCTCACGATCAACTTCTGCAAAGGGGTTCTCAAGCCCTTCCTCATCATGTCTCCAATATCTGCATCTTGCGGTTCTGGAACACGACGGCGCTCTTGCTGATTTTATAAACCAGCCATCTGACGGGTGAGCGCTTCAACCTGTCGGGTAAGCTCTGCAATCCTATCTCTCGCATACACATCATCTAAAGGGGCATCTCGAATCACTGCAGCACGTCCTCTTCAACCACCGTAGGCCATTGAAATAGGATAGTAGCCTAGAAATCTTATACCAACTGATGCAGGAACTAGATCTTGGAACACAAACAAACTCACACCAATATTAAGAAGAACACTTCTTTTTAATCAATAAAAAAAACCAAGTCCTTTACATCTAAAAGAGGCCTTTATATAGGATACAGTTTCCAAATCTTAACCAAACCCTAATACTGTATAAAGGACGCAACTAACCTCCAACCCTAACATAAGACGGAAATTACCAAAAATAGAAAGATTTGAGTTATGATCAAATCTGGACTCTACTCATCTCTAGGAATCCAAGGCCACAGATGGCATGCAAAACGGAGTTCTCTAGAAAGAGATATAAATAAAACAAAACTTTTTTAAAATAGTAAAATTGGCTTTTTGAAGGCCTAAACGATGTCAGAACCCCGAAAAACGATCGTTGACCCGTTTTCCTTCAGAAAATGGGTCCTGATGCCAATTTGGCAAACTGAAAAAATTTTCAACTTGCCCGCGGGCGAGCCTCGAGCAACTTTTGGTGGCGGGTAGTCGAGCTACGCTCCCATTTCTCTTCAAACATATCAACTATTTCATGTATGCCATCAAAGACTAAATACGTTGTCCCTGCAAGACAAAACCTTCACATAGAAGAATTAGACATAAGAGAATAACAATAAAAAAAATAATGAGATAGAGAAGATTCTTGATCAACCACACAGTAAATAAGCATACATGCAATAGCCTTCATGCCTAAACAATCAATGAGTCTTTTCATGGTGAAAACCGAAAGGAATCTAACCCATACATGTTCCTGAAACAAACAAAAACTCATCCAACCACACAGATGTATTAGGGAAGCTCATATTCAAGAGAAGAAGAGAGTATTCCAAACATAAGCCAACTTAATGAAGACGAAAGATGATTGCAATAAATGCCAAGCAAGATAACTAATAGCCAAACACTTAAAAGAATCATTTATCCAAACAAAATAAGGAGCATGTAAATACCTGCGTGAAAGCTATAATGAGATATGTTTTAGAATGTAGGGGTACTATATACAACATACATGTGGCACCATCTCTATCGTCCATCATGGTGCCACATGTCATCATCTAATGGGCTCTCTCTTGATGGCACAAGTTACAAAGTTAAAGCCAATTACTACAAAGATATTCTCTCATCATTACCTATAAATATGAAGGCAAATCACTCATTCCTAGGATCTTCTCATAGTCTCATGCTCTCAACACTATCTCATAGTGAGGTCTCATGATCAATGACCTCCCCACTCTCTCATGATGAGACCTCATCTCTCAGGTCTCCTCTCTCTTGAGCTCTCCTCATCATTGAGCCCCATTTTGTATCACCACTACTATAATAAACTTTTTTTTCTCTCTCCGTGTATGTAGGCACAATTGCCGAACCACGTATACAATGGTGTTCATGTCTTCTTTACTTTATTATTCATGTTATTACACATTTATCTATACATCATCTTTCATTAATGTATTGACCAACCTCACAAATATGGTTAATACATAGAATGATCATAGTTATTGTTGTCTTTACTACTATACCAATGAGTTCTAGTGCTCCGAGACAATCTAGGAGTAAACTCCAATGATGGATTAATATATAAATGTTGTGCCATAGACACATTTATTAGTGTTGCAGCAACTAGTATATATAGGTTTATATATACACAATCCTAGATATACCCTACGTTATGGCTATATGTATGATGACATGTACACCATTTTTGGATGTTACAGTTAGAATCTTACAAATTAAAAGTTTATGTAAGATGATCTGAGTACCATGTTGCAAACTACACATGAACATGTTAGAGTTTTCTAGTGCCAGTTTCAAATTGTGGCTTTTGTGGCCACCAAAGCATTTGATTATGATAACTCACAAAGTCGGACCATAGAGACAGTGAACCAATGAGGCTACATTGTGTTAACATTCAGAGTATTCATAATACAAACCTTACATGCTTCATATACTATGCAAATCCTATCATGGTGCCATATCGATGAATTATATTCTAGTGCTTGGAGACAATCTGTTAATAAGATTTATATGACGGAAGTTGTCTTAACAACTATTAATATGTAAAAAAGATTTTTACATTCCTGACCAGCCTGCTTAAGATGGACAGCGTCAGGTAGAGCTACAATGAAACAGAGCAATACAACCCTAAACAGAGCAATACTAATTAAAATCCCATTAATGGCATCGATCGAGACATGTATATATGGCTTTTTTGCAATCACTCCTGGGAATAAACCCCAATGTAGGATTAATTTATATAAGTGTTGTGCCATACACACATTTATTAAGCCATCTTACATAGCAACAAGTTTTATATAATCCTGGTTATACCTTAATCTTAAGGTATGACTATGTATTGATCATTAGAGTTTATGTATGATGAGCTGAGCACCATATTGGGGGGTTGCAGTTGGAACCAAACAAGGAGCATGTATATAGGTGGGTGAAAGCTCAAATGAGAAATGTTGTAGAATCATAGTGATAGCTATCTTAGTATTAATCCATGCAAAGTTTTGTCCAATGCAAGTCCGTGGCCCCGAACCAAAGGGAAGAAATGAAAGTTTACTATTGGTGGCCTTCGAAACCCCTTCTGAGAATCTATTTGGGTTAAAATCATCGGCATCTTTGCCCCATAGGTCATGATCATGGTGAACTAAGACTGTTAGAGGCCAAACATATACCCCAGGTGGCAGAATGGCATTTCCTAGTTTCACCTTCTTATTTGTAAGTCTCTTTGCAGTTCCAGGTGCAGGACAATATAATCGAAGAATCTCATTTAGAATCATGGACACCTGTAGCAAAGGTTCAGTAAACTCATGGTGAGTATATGCATGTAAGATTTGAAGTAACAATATAATGGAGTTTTAGTTTTGAAAACATGTAATGCTTACAACTTTAAGTTTGTTCAACCGATCAAAATCTGGTTTGCTCTTCCCAAATACTTGTAAGACTTCATCCCTTGCTTTTTGTTGCCAATCTTGATGCATGCTTAACACAATCATTGTCCAAACAAGCCAGTTCCCAATTGTCTCCTTCCCCGCAAGCCATAAAAACTTGCACTCCTGTACTACATCGTCTATACTTATTCCCACATTTTCTGCGTCTTCGTTGTCTTCACTTCCCTTGAAAGTAGATTGCACTAAGCAACCTAGAAGGTCGTTGTTATGTGCTTCTCCATTTTTCATAGCCTTTTGTTTCTTGATTACTATATTCCTTATAAGAGTATGTAGTTCCCGATCGAGATACTTCATTCTTCTGTTTTCTTTGGTTGGAAGAAACCTGAAAAGCCGTAGGTTAAAATTGAAATAAGATAATGGAGTAGATTTCTCTGTCGATAGATATCTTAATTCTTTATAAAAAAAAATTAATAACTTGTGGAACCTGAGGCCTGGGATGCTTGGAAATATTAGAGTTGGTAGAATACGATCAGCCAGTTCCCTTTGGACTTCAAGTATTTGCTTTGCTTCAGCATAACTACAGTTGAATATCGTTCGAGACATAACATCAATAGTTAAGCTGTGTAATTCAGGATAAACATCCAATTCACATGATTCTGTCGATACCAACTTCTGCCATTTGTTTAACATCTCACTGCAGCTAGCATGAAAGCCCGGTAGCATCATCTGTAACCAATAATACCAGGCATGGAGGTTTGAAATTTGTTCATGAATCCAAATATACTTTACAAGATAACTATAATTGTTCATATCTTAACCTCCAACTTATCTAGATGGAAGGCTGGGGTAAGATGTTTTCTGTGCTTGGTCCACTTTTTTCCATTATAGCCTGCAACTGCTACCAACGTTTTCTCATAAGGGTTATATCCTACGTCCAAGAAGTTGTCAGACGAGAGTATATCCCTTATCATATCTGGATCCATAACAACAACAATGGGGTTTGGACCATCCCAAGTTACAGCCACTTTACCTGCAATAAATTAAAACGTTTCACATAAGAGAAAGGAAAGTGGCAGGATTGGAACTATCTCTCTTGTTAAGACACTTGACAAAGTGTTATGAGCTACACGCCTACACAGGATACACGGTATAATAGCTCAACTGGAAAACATCAGGATCAAGCAGTACATCTAAACTACTTAATGCGGCTGAGGTTGTAGCTGGTGCATTCCACTTGCATACTGTGATATGAACTCTGTTGCAGATATCCTAGCTAAGATGACAAATGAACGAGCTAAGAGAAAGGTGTATTAGTGTGTAACATGCATCACGTACACAACGATGATTTCTTTGGTGCTATAATATTACCAATATAACATAGTTTACTTATCAAAATAAATTAATCGATAATAAAGTTTACCATATTTCTGAAACATTAAATGATCGAAAGGCAATACACGGTGGCCAATCCTATGTGAATGCTCCATAGGCTTAGATAATGCTTCTTGTATTGAAAGATCTCTTTCCTTGAGGTCACCATAGAACAATTTGTAAGAAGTACCTTTGAGACCTTGTTTTCTCAAGTATTTTTCGAGCTTCTTGGGTTTCAACCATATCCAGTCAAAAAATTTCCAAACACATGAAATCAAAATGATCATAGAAATTGTAAGTACAGTTTTTTGTAGTTCTCCCATTTTCTTTTTTGCTGAATTTTTTTTAAGATCATAATGTATTTAAAGGATTAGAACCATTTCGTAGATCTCACATCGCACAATTATCATACTACACTATACATTGATGTAAATGGGGAATCATCTTAATTAAAAATATTTCATACCATACCAATGACAGTTCTAGCTAGCAATGGCAAAATACATTATCAAGACTAACTTTTACTCTTTTAGCTCTGGATTGCCCCCACCCCTCATACCTTCTGAATTTTTTTTCTTTTTGATAAAATAAGTCGTGTAGGATCAAATTTTATTTGGTGACAAACTACACCTACTCCAATAAAAAAAATTTGTCGACAACCAACTACTCCAATAAAATGTAAGCATTTCCCTCGTGCTTTACCAAAAGTATTTTCCTATAAGCTCACTTAACCTTCCTCTGTTCTTTTACAAGAGGATACTTATATAGAATATCCATTTTATTTATAATATTAGTATAGGTTGTAAAACCAGATAGATATAAGTCAGAGTTTATGTAAGATGATGTAATACCCGGTATTTCTTAATAGAAATTGGATTTCAATTTGGACTTCTTTGACTATATAAATAGGTTTTATAAATGGGATTAGTATTAGGCCTTTGGGCTTTATTTTAAACTCATCTTAGGTCCACATAAATAAATATTAGTA
Organism: Aquilegia kansuensis; assembly: GCA_020826895.1. Lineage (NCBI taxonomy): Eukaryota > Viridiplantae > Streptophyta > Magnoliopsida > Ranunculales > Ranunculaceae > Aquilegia > Aquilegia kansuensis. Next base: position 9,066,161 of record CM037007.1, on the reverse strand, counting down.
TATATAATATTCTTAGTTATTAAATCAAAAAGAAAAACCCTAGATCTTAAACTTGAAGAGAAATATATGGATTCCCGTTTTTGATAACACCCTGTTAGTATTTCGGCCATAACTCTCTCTACAGAATTCGGAATGACATGAATCTTACGTCATTAGAACCCTATTGAAAATACGCATCTGAGCATATAAAGTAGAGTATGTGAATTGTAAATGTTGTATGAATTTGTGATCGGAAGATTGGGGAAGATGATCGGAGAAGGGAGAGTTTGAATGAATGAAAGTGGCTGAACTATCTGAGCAGTGATAGCTGCCTACGTATCTGGAAGGGGTCGATCCAGAATCAAGCCAAACGTAGTTCCTTTTATAGGTGGCTTAGGGTGTGGATCGTATTTAATGACTCAACGTTCGAATCATAAAGTGGGCGGATATTTGGGGATTCAATGAGAAAGATCTATAACTGCAATAAGATTTGGAGTTTGAATGTATCGAACTCGGTGTTCAAAGTGAGGTAGCCCCAAGTCGGACGTGCTCGGATGTTCTATGAGATTAGGATTGCAACAGAAGTGGGTGAAATGTGGTTTTATACGAAGTCGGATGAAATAAGTGCGATGTCGGTGTTTAGTGTACCGAGTTAGAGAGATTAGGATTTGGATGGAGACGGGTGAAGTGTGAATAGATACCAAGTCGGATGAAATGGATGTAAAGTCGGTGTTTGACATTCCGAGTAGGAGAACTCGGTAATGGGTATATACATAGCCCCTTTTCATTTGGGCTGAAGGAAGGTAACTGGCTTTAGGGTAAATGAAAATGAAGTCGGATGTTTAGATATGGTCCATGTAACGCCAAGAGGCAAAGATTCCGTTGTGTGCCGCTTTGATTGCTAGCTTATATTTTCGAGGCTCAGGGCATGATTGTTCCTTGAGATACGTGTATTGTCTGCACACGTGGAAGGTATTTGCGGTTTTTGAATTTGGGAGATCGAACGTGGTTTGGTGGGAGAGTCAAGGGTTGGGCGGTTAGATTAATGGGTTGACATCTGACCGTCAATTGTTAAGGAGATGTGCGGTTGAGATTGTGCACATGTTTTTATAAAACACTTTGCTTGTAACTGCTGGAAAAAAAAAAACCAAGGGTTTTCGTACAGGTTTTAAAGCTGCTGCTGCTAAGTCTTTTCGAAGGTAATTCTTTCTTCTCTTCTCCATTTTCTGTCTCTCTCTTTACAGTTCTTGCCTGATTTGCGTTGAAGTTGTTGTTGTTTTTCCCTTGAAGTTGCCGGAGTTTGTTGCCTGAACTTGTTCCTTGATTTTGCCTCTGCATTTTCGTTCTTTTTTGTTGCTCTTTCTTTGATTTTGTGTTTTGTTTTCTGCTTTCCGCCATTGTTGTTTCTGCAACCTTGGTGAAATTAAACTTGTGAGGATGAGAGGCGGTAGTGAGAGAATCAGTGAGAATAGTAATGAGTCGGAGGCTAGCACTAGCCGTGCCGAAAGTGTAGACCGAAGCGATGAGGCTGTCAGCCGACATGCCTTAGAGGTTGAGCGGGCTCGGAAAGCCTTCCCGAAAGTTAGGTCTGCTTACGATATCAGGATACCCGACCTCGAGATGTATAGAGTAGATAACAGATTAGTCGACTTGTGTGGGGATGACACCTCGACTCTGATATGTGAGGGCCAACTGCGAGCTGGGATGCGACTTCCCTTCTCGAAATTCGTTTGTGACCTCCTGAACCATTATGATAAAGCCCCCATAATGATGAACAGCAGCTTCTGGCGGGTTATGTTAATATTTGAGGAGCTGAACAAGCTCGGCTATGACATATGCAAGGCTGATGTCGTAGCGTATTTCACCTGTGTGGAGGGTCGGTCTGGTGATTTTTCTTTTTCGCTTAATAGGAGGGCTGAGCATGTTCCTCACGACCTTTACAATGCACCGAGTTCCAATGATAATTGGAAGAAGTCGGCCTGCTATAGGATTAGAGGCTCATTCATCAAGCCTAGTGCCTATCTGAACCACTTGCGCATTCCCTGCATAGGTACTTAGGTCGTTTGCTTTGTATCTTGTACTTACTTTATTTCCATGTTCCTCCATGCTTTCTGACTCGTTTTTGTTAGGTACTGTAGATCATACTCGGGATTATAATCAAAAGATTGACGGGCGCCTCCTTCCGGGTAACATTCTCGAGTTTGCAGAAGAGTCTTGGGAACGCAAGCGTGAAATCCTGCCTCATCTTGCGCATCTGTTTAAGGATCCCCGTCCATAAAAAGGTGTTGGTGGTGCACGTACCGAGCCAGCGGTCTCGAAGGTAAAGAGAGTCAGAAAGAAAAAGGACCTACCTACCGCTGAGGCAGTTGCCACAATCGCTGTTTCTCGACCCGGAGATCCACCTATTGAGGTCCGAGCTGCTCAACCGATGCCCCCAAAGCCTATTCCTGGTCCACCACCGAGCCAGTTCGGTAGGGGGGATATTGAGCTGGAGTCCTCGAAGAAGAGGAAAACTGCCAAGTCGGCGGGAGTGACCGTGGCTGCTCCTGGCGTAACTATCTTGAATGACGCCGAGAGAGCCGGGAAAGAGAGGGAGGCTCAGCGAGCTCGTATCCAGAGAGAGAAGCAGCAGAAAGGGAAGTCGGTCCAGCGTGAGGATGAGGATCCTCCGACTTGCCCTGCTGATGGTCATTTTGCTCCTATCTTCCCTTATAAGGACACCTATGTGAAAGCCAGTGATGCTGCCTGGGAAAACGAAGACATGTGTATCACCCTGATGGAACACATGGCTCTAGATTCCGATGGAGCTCGGGTTTGCGGACGTTCAATCATGGACGACCTAAAAGATCTGAGTTCGTCCATGTACAAGGTAGATTCTGTTTATTTTTTAGTAATCCTTCCTTGGTATTTCCGTTGTATGACCTCGGTTGGTATCTCGTTTCAGATGAACATTATTCACTGTAAGTGGATGGCTCTGCTCGAAAGAGCTAACGAGAAGGAGAGGGAGGCCAGGAAGGCTAAGGAGGCTCTTGCTGCCGAGCGTGCCGAGTTGAAGAAGCTGCGCACTCAGCTAAACATGGAGGAGAAGAAAGTAAGGGCCCTCAACGACGAAGTGTTGGAGGTCAACAAGAAAAATGTTGAACTTGACACCGAGTTGAAGGCGACCAATGAAAGGTATGAGGCTGACAACGCCCGCTCGGTTGAAAGCATTACTGCTTGGCAGAAGATGGCTTACTATTGGCAGCGGCGTGGGATTTGTCAGGAGTTGAAGCTTAAGGAAGTCATCCCCGACTTTGATCCCTTAGCCGATAATGCTCAGATTAATGCTGAGGCCCAAGCCCAATTCGATGCCGATCAGCAAGTGGAGAGGGAGAGGGTTGCCAATCTGGCCAATGAACTCGAGGATGATGATGAAGAGGTCGAGGCTGTTGCGCAAGTTGAAGAGGTCGGTGCACGGGAGGGTCAGGAGGCTGAGGCCATGGATTATGAGGCTGCTGCCTAGCCTTTTTCTCTTTTTTTTTTTTTTTTTTTTTTTGAGAGGTGTGAGGTTTTTGTTCATTTCTGAAACAAATATTTTGTTGTATGACAGTAAAAGTTGTATAATCTCGACTCGTGTCGGTTCTTCGAATATGAATAGTTTAAATATATCTCACGTTTTGGAAGAAGTTGTTTTATTAATGTAGGTATTCTTTTGTATGCCTTAAATATTCTTATTATAGAATTGATGCCTTAGCTTGAAGTGTGTATTCTATGGAATGTACGCCTTAAGATATTTTCCATTCCATGGTCTATCGACTCGGTTTCCTTCATGATCAATTAACCTGTATGCTCCATTACCCAAGTCGGATTGAATAATGTAGGGTCCTTCCGAATTGGGATTGAATTTTCCATCACCCGCGACCTTGGTGTTCTGAAAGGCTTGTCTTAAGACCAAGTCTCCTAGTCGGAAAGTCCGTGGCCTTACTCTTTGATTGTAGCTCCTTCTTAATATTTGCTGGTAACGAGCTGTTTGTATGATAGCCCTATCTCGCCTTTCCTCCAACATGTCTACCTCATGTGCTAGGAGATTCTCGTTTTCCTCTGATTCTACCAATTCCGACCTAGTTGTTAAGTATGTCAACTCGGTGGGTATAACAGCTTCAGTACCATAGCATAGTGCGAAAGGTGAAACGCCTGTCGAGGTGTGCGGAGTCGTTCTGTAGGCCCATAGGACTCTATCTAACTCCTGTATCCACTTATCTTTTTCCGCTTCTAACTTTTTCTTGAGTGTATTCATTATTGTCTTGTTAGTGGCTTCAACTTGGCCATTACTTTGCGCGTATCACGGTGTGGATAACGCGTGGTTGATCCGCCAATCCGAGTAAAATTCCTTAATCGTGCTCCCACAAAATTGCTGGCCATTATCAGTGACTAATGTGTGTGGTAGGCCAAATCGGGTGATTATGTACTTCCAAATGAAATTCTTGACTTCTTGTTGTCTAATTTTTCTGAGTGGGATTGCCTCTACCCATTTAGTAAAGTAATCGGTGGCAACTAAGAGATATCGCTTTTTACTCCGATCCCTCGAAAGTGGACCTACTATATCGAGCCCCCACATGGCAAATGGCCATGGGCTAGATATCGTCTTGAGGTCTCTCGGGGGTTGATTTTGTAGAGGTGAGAATCGTTGACATTTGTCGCAATGTTGCACAAAGGTCTCCGAGTCGGCTTGCATGTAGGGCCAGAAGTAGCCTTGATTTCTTGCTTTCTGTGGTAGGGAACGAGCCCCGGCATGGTTTCCACACTCTCCTTGGTGGATTTCTGCTAGGATCATCTGAGCTTGTCTAGGTGGTAAGCATCTGAGGTAAGGTCCTCGGACCGATTTTCTGTATAGCCTTCCATCTAAGATCAAGTAACTCTTAGTTTTTCGTTCCAGCTTTCTGATTTCCGACTCGTCGTCTGGATAGACTCCCTTGATGTAGTTCATTATTGGACCCATCCACGAGTCTTGGATTTCTTGTTCAGTTATGTCAATGAAGTCTGAGATTGTATTGACGTGATGGAATTTTTCTTCGTATGCTGGAGTGCTTCTTATTTCGACCTGTATTTCCCTGGTTGTTTCTGTGTCGACTTGGGATGCCAGGTATGCGAGACTATCTGCGTGGCGGTTTTCGTCCCGGGGAATATGTTAGATTTCCCATTTCTCAAAACTGCTTAGCAAGCACTTCGTGTATTGAAGATATAACTTAAGTGTTTCTTCTCTTGTTTCATAATCCCCAAGTAATTGGTTTATCACTAATTGAGAATCACTGTAGATCTTGATTTTTTGCAAGTTAATGTCCCTTGCCATACGTAAGCCCATTACCAGGGCCTCGTATTCCGCATCGTTATTCGAAGAGGTGAAGTTCAGCCGTATTGACTTCTCGATTATTACATTCTCGCGGGATATGAGTGTGACACCTATCCCGACTCCGTTATTATTTTTGGATCCGTCTACATATAACTTCCACATGGGTTCTCCTTGTGGAAAATCGTCCCGCGGTTCTTCCTCGGGTATCCAGGTGATATCTTCGATTGGATAGTCAACAAGCAGGTCGGCCACGACCTGGCCTTTCTTACTATTCCGGGGCGTGAAAATGAATTCGTGATCCCCCAGCTTTTGGGCCCATTTAGCCATTCGGCTTGATTTGTTCCTGTTTTCCAACACTTGCCTCAACGGGGCATCAGTTATAACTCTAATCTTGTGCGACTGAAAGTATGGTTTCAGCTTCCTAGAAGCGAATAATAGAGCCAATCCTACTTTCTCGAGGCTAGAGTACCTAAGTTCGGATTGTAGTAGAGTTTTACTAATGAAATAAATGGGTCGTTCGTTACCTTGTTCATCTCTGAAAAGGACATCGCTGATAGCATGTTCGGAGCTGCCAAGGTACAATCCGAGTACGTCCCCTGGCTGGGGTACTGTTATGACTGGCGGAGTTGCCAAGTAAAGTTTCAGTTCGTCGAATGCCTGTTGGCATTCTGTCGTCCACTCGTATTTGGAGCCTTTCTTGAGTAGCTGTAACAATGGTCTCTGCTTGTCGGATGCACGAGCAATGAACCTGTTTAGTGCGGCTAACATTCCGTTTAACTTTTGGACTTGCTTCTTCGTTGAAGGACTCGGCATGTCTAATATTGCCCTGATTTTCTCGGGGTTAGCCTCTATTCCTCGTTGCGTAATTAGATAACCCAAAAATTTGCCTGATGCTACTCCAAATAGGCATTTTTGTGGGTTCAGCTTCATGTTGAAGTCATGGAGCCTTTTGAAGGTTTTCTCCAGGTCGGATATGTGAGATGATTTGAGTTTGCTTTTAACTATCATATCATCTACATATACCTCCATGGTGTCACCTATCATGTCCTCGAACATTCGTGTCGCAAGTCATTGATATGTAGCCCCGGCATTGCGTAGCCCGAAGGGCATGACCGTATAGCAATAGGTACCACGTTCCGTGATGAATGCTGTTTTTTCCTGATCTTCTTCTGCGAGCTTAATTTGGTTATACCCTGAGTAGCCGTCCATCATCGAGAGGAGCTCGTGGCCAGCGGTAGCGTCCACTAGTTGGTCTATCCTTGGTAGTGGAAAGCTATCCTTTGGGCATGCCTTATTTAGATCTGTGAAGTCTATGCATACTCGAATTTTGCCGTTTGGTTTCACGACGGCTACTATGTTCGAGAGCCAGTCGGGATATTTGACTTCTCGTATGAATTTAGCATCAATTAGTTTCTGGATCTCGGTATTGACCGCCTTAGCTAAGTGGGGGGCCAATTTCCATGCCTTTTTGTTTTACTGGTTTTTTCGTTGGATCGACATGAAGTTTATGGCATGCAATATTAATATCTATTTCGGGCATGTCAATATACGACCAAGCAAAAATATTCTTATTCATTTTCAAAGTTGCAACGAGTTGTTTTTTTACAATAGGATCTAGATTAGCTCCTACATATACAACTCTAGGTTCGGCTTCCGTGCCTATGTTGACTGGCTCACCCTTCTCGATGGTTGGGGAGTCGGTGACAAGCTTGCCTTCAGGGGCATCAGCGAGTGGCTCAGAAATGGCCTTGCCGTCAGGGGCTTCAAAAATTGGCTCAGTACCGACCTTGCCGTCAAGGGCTTCAAAAATTGGCTCAGTACCGACCTTGCCGTCAGGGGCTTCAGAGGTCGGTTCAGTAGTGGCCATGCCGTCAGAGGCTTCAGAGGTCGGCTCAGTAGTGGCCATGCCGTCAGAGGCTTCAGAAATCTGGTTGACAGTGAGCTTTTCAGGGCTAACGACTGTCACATTCGTTGCTTCCTTGTTGGGGAGGGGTATGACCTCAGGAATGGCATGGCAGCCATGCGCCTCAATTTGGTCACCCCGGAGTTCCATTATACCATTAGGTCCAGAGAATTTGATGACCTGGTGGTATGTAGATGGAACAGCTCTCATCTTGTGAATCCATTTCCGACCCAGGATAGCATTGAACTGCGTCGGGACATCGAGGACATAAAAGAGGCATTCAACTGTAACCTCATCCTCATTCTCTCCTGTAGTGACAGGGAGGGTAAGCTGACCTTTTGTCGTTGTCTCTGTCGAGTTGAAAGTGAAGAGAGTGACATTGGGGGTCTGCAAGACCGAATCGGGCATAAGCATTTGAACGAAAGCTTTGTTAAACAATACGTCACAAGAGAGCTTCCTGGGTCTATCAGCACCCTCTTAGTGGTCCATCCACCAAGTCGGATATGGACAACTAGTGCATCATTGTGTGGCAAGCATACCTTCTTCAAGTCGTGGTCAGAAAAGATAAGTGCATTCTTTCCTTGCACCTGCTTGGCAATTATTGCCTGATGAGTGAGCTGAAATATATGGTGAATATGGTTCACCTTCTGTCGTTTAGCTCGGGATGTCCATTCAGGTGGACGAGTATCCATGATCATGTTTATTGTTCCTTTTGCCTTAGAGGCGTTGTCTGTTCTCTTGCGCTTATCATTAATCTTCTGGCGGAGGTCATCAGACTCCTCTGCCAAGAAATCATTCAAGTGTCCATCCATCCTGAGCTTGTGGCAATAAGTTCGGAGATACCGACAGTCTTCTGTTGCATGATGTCGGCAATTATGCAGCTTGCAGTACGGGTTTTCCTCAATGGGTTCAAGCTCATGAATTGTTGGTTTGAAGTAATCTTCTTCTTTGATAAGTTCATATAGTTGCGTATATGAACATTTGAACGGGTTAGGAAACCTGTGTTTCACCGAGCTGTTAGATTGCTTTCCTCGGGAGGTACCTTTTGTTGTTTTCGGCTCAGGATTTTTGGACTTGACCGTCTGTACGGCAGAGACATGTTCTCTTGTTTTTGCCAGTGCCTCTTCAAGTTTAATGTACTTATCAGCACGGACATACAGGTCCTCCAGTGTTTGTGGTGGGTCTAAGATGATATTTTTCCCTAAGGCAGTTTCGGGGTGAACGGCCGAGATGAACGCTAACAGGCATGCGTTCTCATCTGGGCTGTCTGCCTTGAGGCATTCCTTCTTAAAGCGAGCCATGAATTTTTTGGTTGTTTCGGTGTCACCCTGCTTAAGTCGGAATAATGCGGTTACCTCAATTTTTCGCCGCTTGTTGTGAATATATTGGGTGACAAAGAGTGCCTCGAGCTGGTCGTACGACGTGATTGAGCGTTCTGGAAGTCGGTGATACCAGTCGATAGCACTACCTCGGAGTGAGGCAGAAAAGAGTCTGCAGAAGATGTCCTTGTACTTGGGCCACAGTGCCATGCTTGTTTTGAACTGTAGGACGTGGTCCATGGGGTCACCACTTCCATCATAGGTTGTGAACTTAGGGGGAATGAAGTGTGGGGGTGGTTCCTGATGAAGGAGGTCATCGTGTAAGGGCTCTGTCCTATATTTTTCTAAAGTGGTGTTGGCCACCTTTTGGGCAGTGTTGGCCTTACCAGACTCCTGGTTGTTCTTATGGAGTTGGGCTGAAAGTTGCAGAAGGCGGTTGTGAGTTTCTTGCATTTCAGCCAGGGTGGGGGCGGTGGTGTTGCTGGAAGTGGGTATGACGATGGGGTTGTTGGTGTTAATTTCATCAGTTGCTTGGCCAGCTGCCGGAGGGATGGTGGAGCTTTTCAATTGAGCATTTTCGGATAGTAATTTGTTGATCTGCTCTTGTTGCTCATTGAGTTGTCGTTGGAATGTCTCAAATTGCTCTTGTGTGATTCCAGCCATGGTCTTCGTCAGGTTATGATTCGTTCACAGTCAGTCGGCGCCAATGTAAATGTTGTATGAATTTGTGATCGGAAGATTGGGGAAGATGATCGGAGAAGGGAGAGTTTGAATGAATGAAAGTGGCTGAACTATCTGAGCAGTGATAGCTGCCTACGTATCTGGAAGGGGTCGATCCAGAATCAAGCCAAACGTAGTTCCTTTTATAGGTGGCTTAGGGTGTGGATTGTATTTAATGACTCAACGTTCGAATCATAAAGTGGGCGGATATTTGGGGATTCAATGAGAAAGATCTGTAACTGCAATAAGATTTGGAGTTTGAATGTATCGAACTCGGTGTTCAAAGTGAGGTAGCCCCAAGTCGGACGTGCTCGGATGTTCTATGAGATTAGGATTGGAACAGAAGTGGGTGAAATGTGGTTTTATACGAAGTCGGATGAAATAAGTGCGATGTCGGTGTTTAGTGTACCGAGTTAGAGAGATTAGGATTTGGATGGAGACGGGTGAAGTGTGAATAGATACCAAGTCGGATGAAATGGATGTAAAGTCGGTGTTTGACATTCCGAGTAGGAGAACTCGGTAATGGGTATATACATGAATCTTCCGGATGTGGCCTGTACAACTTATTCTTTGGAGGTCAGAAAATCTGTGACTGGATTGCAGTATGGTGGTTTTGAGTTGTGTTCTTCGTATATTTGGTGTTTGGTGGTCTTCTTATGAGGCAAGTTATATTACTTGATGTTTTCTCTTAATTTTCAGATTAGGTTGAAGTGTTAGTTTGGTTATTAAGTTTGGGATAGTAGAATAATAATTGATTCTCATGAAAATGCATGTTTTAATAATTAGAATTTGATAAATATGCAAACTTGTTAATATTTAGTTATTAATATTGCTGAAATTTATATTTTAAAATATGTTATTATTGGATTTGAATGTTTGACTTGGTATTGTAATGTTTGATTGAACTCATTGGTTATGGACTTTCTTACTTTAGAAATTTCTGAACTTGACATCATACACGTTTATGTTGTTCGTCATATATATTTATATGGATAATGATTGGAATAGAATGGTTGGATTGAACCATGTGTTGGATTAGATTTGGGCGTGTTAAACAAATTAACACCGGACCCGTATGATGGGGAGACGTCCCGGAGTGTTGTCACATGACATAACTCAATAAGTGTATGGCGTGAAGCGTACGACTCGGTGCTACTGCACAACTTTATATATGAATTTCATGTGAGTGTATGGCGTGAAGCGTACGACTCGGTGCTACTGCACAACTTTATATACGACTTTCATGTGAGTGTATACCTGTGATGCGTACGACTCGGTGCTACTGCACAACTTGGCACTTGATGCATGGATTTGGATTGATGTAATATGATGGATTGGAATTACTGGATAAGAACTTGATCTGATATTGCAGACTGATTAATTGATTGATTGAGTAATTGAAATAGATTTTGATTATTCGATTATTGGAACTGGAAATATGATTGACATTGCGGATTACCAGAGAATGATCTTGTTGATTTATTTATCATTGTGTTAAATGTTAAAATAAATTAATTATTATTTAAAATTGTTTATCTTTAGGATGCGCGGATTCCTTTTCTGGGAATTAAGATCGAACCTCAAGTTCTGTAACTTGCTGGCGTTTAACGTCTTCCCTTTTCCCTTTTAAGGATACAAGTGTTTTAGAGATGAAGTATTCGATAAGAGCTTGGTGGAGGTTGTCTTGAGTTGCTCATATGTCTAGTTGGAGTTTGATGAGTTGTAACCTTCGAGCATGACTCTGATGTATATTTATATTTATATAGTTTGTATTTTGTTTAGTCTTCCGCTGTTAATTTATTATTTGTTGTTTATTTTATTATGTTCTTCTGTGGTCTAGAGGTGTGATATCACGTGACAGTAGTGTGACCCTACGGTCCATGGAGGACATATGGAGATCATTATGACTCTGTTGCCCGATTTTGGCCTGGCCAGCTAGGATCGGATTTCAGGGGCGTTACAGATGAACTGAGCACTGTATATAAACATATATTCGAGCTCCCTCGAGCCCACATAAAGATCACTTCGTAAACCACTATAGACAAATGTATTGACATGAAACAAGATGAAGCCCTTTTTACTCAATTTCACCCTGAGCTCACCAATTATGATCATGATCCGACATGGATCCTAATCACAACCGACCTCACTCGACGTGAACCTTTTTTCACTCGATCTCACTCGAGTTGGGGTATATCCTACTTGACCTCACTCGAACTCATTATGTTCCACACGTTTATTCTCTTTCGGTTACAAGATCTTTTCAAACTTGATTCGTAACGTCTGCTCATTAATTGATCCCACTGTTGGACAATTAATGAACTAACCGTTGTCTCAAATCACCTATAAATATAAACTATGTAGGGTTGATTCTGGGACTTGGTCAATCTAAGACATGTAGGTAACTATCTCTCTAGATATATACCTCAACCATTTCTATCTTCTAAATCTTCTCCTCCTTCACTTCCGATCATCTTTCCCATCTTTTTGACGACCTAACTACTTTATGTTTACATTGTCGACGACTGTCTGTGAACGAATATTATCCAGATAACATCCATGGCAACTCACACAAGATCAGTTTGAGCAACGTTATCCTCAAGCAGATTGCAGATCAGCATAAGCAAATCAACAAACTTGCAACAAAAAATGCTCAACTGAGAAGTTTTACCACCGCCCCTATCAATGGAACCACCACCAATGGAATTCCGATCAATGCCATTACCACCGATGAAGTTAACAACACCGTCCAGACTAACCAAACTGTGTTACCCACGTCCAGTAACACCACCGCTCCAACAATGGCTTACATTCAGGCTGCTCACGACCGTATCCTCTAGCTTTAAGAAAATTTGAATATGAATCCTCAGGACTCCTTGAAAGCCAACGCAGCTCAGAAGATAACATCTACCACACTCAAAAGGTACAAAGAGTTGTGGCAAAGGGTGCAAAGTCCAATAAGTTGTGTTTGACAAAGAGTTGTGGTAAAGGGTACAAAGCCAATAAGTTGTGTTCATTAGCTAAGTCGGAGAATCTACAACTAGAAAAAAAATTGGATGCATTGGCTATCCAGGAAGACAAACTAGAACAAAAGGCTAACAGAAAAAAATCTGCCATTGAAAATGATAAATTACCCAACTTGAATGAGAATTTATGTAACACCATGAGTTGGTGTTAGTCCCACATTGCAAAGGAAGTGGTTGTATTGGTAGTATATAGAGCTTAACCGTGTTGTATTGGTAGTATATAGAGTTTAACCATACTTTAACTAATGTCAAGGTCTTTTGGGGTAAATATTGACATTATCGAGCTGTATGGTGCTCGACGCACAGGGAAATAAAAGTTATTTTTGGACTCTGGACCAACTAAAAAAAGGCTTCATCTATAAAAAAAATGGTTGGTTTTGTATACTTACTAGAGTGAATAATTCCACTCAGGTTACTAATTTTAACTTCAATATATATAACAAAGTCGTAGAATGAAATCTGACATGTATTGATTTTTTGTAGGCTTCTCAAGCATTGGAAGCAGATTTGGTACAACAACAATCAAATAATAATCAAAACCTCCATATGCATGACCAGTTATATTCTTAACTCCACATGCTTAGGTTCTTATTTTACCTAAAACTTTAGAATAAAATGTTTAAATACAATTCTTGGTATAACTTTTATCGGCTTGAACCTCATATTACTTGGTATATAGGATTCATTTTTGTTGGCGCAAGGATTAACATATCAACACTCATATAGCCACCAAATTCTACCTTTACTGCAAGACAACTTCCCTTCGTATTCTTATGTTATGTTGGATATTCTGAAATGTATGGTTCATCAGTCATTCCTTGCTGAAGATATGGCTAGCAAAAAATGGATAAACAAGGCCCATGCATGTCTTGGACAAGATGATTTATGGATAGCTAATTTGATAAAGATATAGCTAGCTTGAATTTTCTTTTTTGTTGTTCTTAATGTGGGTTTTTTGCGATATTCTCAAGTTGAGAAACTCTAGTTTTTGTGTTTCTTCAGATTTACATATGAACTCAATACAAACTTCAATAATTAACACTAATGTTTTGTTGATTCTGATTTTTCATGAAGTAATTCTGAAGTACTTGTGGTTAACGTTCATAGCTACGAAAACCTGTGTTGCAGATCGCTTCAAAACTGTTAGTTTCGCTGCAGAATATATGTCTGACCATACTTTGCTTGCTGCAGTCCTTGTTTGTGCCCCCGTCATTGTGACAATACCATGGTGCAGACCAGACCTTGTTAATGGCTTTAATAGAATGAAGTGAATCATCTGCTAGTTGAACTCAATGAAAATTTCGTATAATACATCCCTGCAAACCTTTTCAATCAGATGCTACTAGACGACACTTTGTGTTTGTACGACAATTAGTCTATTTGTGTTTGAAAATCACAATGCAATTACAATAGCACGACAATTAGTCTATTTTACAAACTCTCAAATATAAAATGGTATTAGAAAGTTTTAAACATTGGATCTAGATGGATTCAAACCATCAACCTCTCAACTAATGAAGGAGTTCGTGTGGAAGAAAAAGCTTAAGGAAATTCATTGTGAATGATATATAGAATGCTATTCAAATTGAATAATTTGAATAGATCAATAGAGTAGCTTGAGCTACAAATAAAATCGTCTATAAACTGTTAATCCAATTTAAACTACAGCTATGAATTGGACTGTAAAACAACATTAATCTGCCTATGGTACTTTTTTTTTTTTGGAAACTATGGTACTTAAACACACTAGGAAAGGAACACTAGTCCCACTTGTATTGAGATTTGTATTCCAATCAATACTTTGATTCTGTCTTTCTCCTCTATATAAGTCCAACAAGTCTCAATGGATTTCTCATAATTTTCAAAACAATGGCGCCTTCATCCACGATGCTTTCGGTTTTCGTTTTGTTTGTGATATTGTTGAATCCATCATTCATTGTTTCCAAAGCTGAAGAAAGTAGTAACTCATCATCCACTGTTTTCACTGCTCAAGCTAGGAATATTTGTCCCTTCCAGTCGTTGTACAACTTTGGTGATTCCATATCTGATGTTGGTAATCTCATTCGAGAAGGTCCTGCAGGTGCTAGGTCTTACGCTGCACGTCTTCCCTATGGTGAGACAACCTTCCGTAGACCGACTGGTCGATGTTCAAATGGCCTGTTGATGATTGACTACATTGCAACAGCTCTCAGATTGCCACTTCTTAATCCATATCTCAACCCCTCTGCAGCTGTGGACCATGGTGTAAACTTTGCTGTGGCTGGAAGTACAGCGCTTGATAGTTCGTTTTTCAGAGAGAGGAACTTGCATGTTCCAGCAAGTAATAGTCCACTTAGCACACAGCTAAACTGGTTCAGTAACCATCTCAGTCGTGTGTGTCACAACCCAATTGAATGTGCAAATAGGCTTGAACGTGCACTCGTCTTTGTTGGAGAGATCGGTGGCAATGACTACAATTATGGCTTCTTCCAAGGCAAGTCAATGGGGGAGATTCGGACCTACGTGCCTGAAGTTGTCCAAGCAATAACAAATGCTGTAAGAGAAGTGATTCATGCTGGGGCTGTTCGGATAGTCGTGCCAGGGAACTTCCCTATTGGGTGCATACCAATTTATCTTACTGCGTTTCAGACCAGTGACCCTAGAGCATATGATGATATGAGATGCCTTGCAGGTCTCAACGAGTTCGCAAGATATCATAACGATTATCTGCAGAGTGCTCTGGCTGAACTAAGAATTGAGTTTCCTAATGCTGTCATTCTATACGGAGATTATTACAGAGCATTTGAATCAATTATTCATCGTGCTTCTTCACTTGGCTTTGATGCAGCTAATGTGGCAAAAGCATGTTGTGGAGTTGGAGGCGCATACAACTTTGACTCTAACAGGATGTGTGGAAGTCCTGGTGTTCCAGTGTGTCTTAATCCAGCTCGACGCATTCATTGGGATGGTGTTCATCTCACACAAGCTGCTTACATGCACATGGCACAGTGGCTCCTTGCTGATCTTCTTCCTAAAGTCCAATGTTAGAAAGGGTGTCTGTGTTTCATAACTTTTCTATATACATTACTTGGTTCTTTCTGGTTAGGTTAATTGTTAATCTGTACTGTAAGTCAAGTTTATTCAAGATTGACGATTTCTTTGCGTAAATTAAATTTGTTAAGTTTATGATTATTGCTGCCCTGCTACTGTTGTTGAATGCTGATTCCTGGCTTTGAAAATTACTTTGATTAAGTATGATTTGGTATATAAACTTCTCTACATTGCATGCAATTTTGTTCCCATGGTTTTTCCCTGGGACATATATCACTCCATCCCACCAACTTTCAAACAAGCTAGCTAAAAAAGGTCATAGGATTAAATCTTTTATACAAAGAAAAAAACTCAGAACAAATTCAACCATAGCAATCACCACCCTCTCACATCCAATTCATTCCCGCTTACACTTCCTCGCAACTTTTTATTGAGCCAATGGAAAGCAAAAAGATCAATGGCTAATTGTACTCCCAACATCTGGTAAACATACACAGCCAATATAATGAAAAATGTAACAAACCATTGGGAAATCACCACCATGCAACAACTAAAATCACCCCCTGAATACTGTCGGCTGTGATACTTGCTTCTGTTTTATTTTTGGTTCTCGTCGGGTACCCAAATCCTTCCTGACAGTTGCTTGGCATAACACTAGTTGAAAGGAAGATAGTAACAGAAAAAAGCAAAAGGTGGATGTGCTATGAACACATTCAGGCTCTTTCCAAATAATGGGCAACACATTTTTGTGCCATCTTAAATGTGGTCGAGCGTTTATAGCACTGCTTTCTTGTTCAAAAGCAATTTCGACAACAGTTGAGAAATAGATTACAATTAATCAATTTGAACCTATCAAATGCAGCACTCAGGTCCTTGAAAGGATTTAGTTAATTATCATGACGCTTCACAAATGTCAGCGCCCAAACATCTCGCTACAAAATTTAATCCTACAACAATAGATTCTAAAGACACAAGTACCAGAAAAGATTGTGGTAGAAATTGTATAAAACATAAAAAGTGACAAAGGTAACACCAGTTACAAACCCGTGCAACATAATTGTCCCAAAACTTCTGCTACTGGAAACTCTTGCATTTCTAAGGTTTAAAGGCCAGTGCTTAATTGATAGTCGTCTGTTGATTGGAGTGTGCATTCGCTCCAAAATCCTATTAACAGCATCTCGTATCATTACAAGAGGATGATGCAACAGGAAGCTTTATACATTCGAACCCTGCACAGAACAGCTATATATGAGTATGTCACGTAACCAAGAGTGATCCCTATCTGCATATAGCAGTAACTGGTTCTCATATTTCTGATTTTTTTTTATTATAATGGGATGGACGCACATTACCAGTTTACCTTTGTTCATTGTAATTAATCTTCTGCCTCAACATTAGAAAAACAGAACAGGTAACCTACTATTAGACGGAAAACGTTGACATAATGAAGGTTTTTGCATGAATAAAGCATGAGCACTTTGGGTGTGCATTGACGCTGGTCCAGACCCATTGGACTAATAGAGTTGGTGACAGTGAGCAAGTGCTCGCTAGGCAACGACACCTAGTGCATGGGCAGATTTTGTCGCGCACATGAGTAAGTCTTGACAAGATACTGGATTTCGAGTTATTCTAGTATCCTGGTATACGATTACAGCTAAAGAGTTAAAAATGATAAATCAAGGAAATTAAATTTAATTTTTGAAAAGAGTGGTAGTTATTGTTTTAATTCCTACTTGATCTATTGCTATGTTGAAACTCCTAACTAATGCTATCCTTGGATAAGCTGATCAGGTGTACTTGCTCCCTTGTTCTAATAAAAGTTTGACTTGTCAGAAATACAACAACAAAATATATATAACCCTTACTTATGGCAATCATTAGCAGTAGCAAATATTAGCTTGGCAATAACCGGCTTATTTTTTAACACTTTTGATTCGTCCGTCCTCAATCTTTGGCTATGTTTATGAAAGAAAGTTTCAAGTTGTGTCTGATGAAACATTTAAACAATTCGTTTGTCCCAGACTCCCATCACAAAATTAAGATAGATATAGAATCTAATTGTTTATCAGTTAATAAATTAGAATATGGTAGGATCCGACCTATTTTTTAATTTAATTTAATATTAAGATCCATATCTAAAAATATGGGTTTCGGTCTGGTCGGATTCGGATCGAAACCCCGCACCATGTCCAGCCCTACCCAGGACTAGGAGATCCATATGAATAAATAATGTACATAGTGGCAATCATTGGCTTGATGTGCAAGGTAACAAATCAATGGTCTTCCGTAGCAAGCAAGGAAATCCAACGTTATTAACTGAAATATGCAAGTGTCCACCCTTTTCAATCAGACCATCTTAAACAAATCAACAAATTATTATTCAAGGAGTACATGTACAGTTGACCATAGTTTAAAATCTCGATTTAGAGCCAAAAAAAAAAAAAAATAACAGCACATGCAACGCGGAAAATCACAGTGCAAGCCGAGATTTGTGAGATTTCGTGGTACCGAATTTTTAAATATCTGCATATATCGTCGAGATTACGCGAAATTTTAAACTATGGAGTTGACTATAAGTAAGCCAGGGTGTACATTAAGAAAAAAAGTCCAACCTCAAAAAGTTTATGTGTCTCTCTCTAAAAATGTGTCTATTTATAAGTTCTCTATTCAATTTCAATTTGATTCACTTCCAAACTTGGAAAAAAAAGGTTAACATTTGCCATTCATAATGTAGTTTTTTTTTTTTCCATGAAATATAGTGAGTAGCTCACATTATGTCACCTTTGGGGAAGAAAAGGGTGGTGGGATTAGTTCTTTCTAATTTATTTTATTTATATAGGTTATGAATTTCATGATTTTATTATTGTCAGTTTGATCAGTTTTTTGAAATGATTTTGTTGTTATATGTTTCAATCAGAATTTGACAATTTCCCAACTGCATTTCAATTGTTTGTTGAAATGATGGGAAGCGCCAACGGAGTAGACATTGTTAAGGAAGTGACAAATATCAGTGAAGAGCTAAAGATAAAAGAGGTAAATCATATCTATGTATGCCTGGATGCATCCCATAGTAAATGTATTTGATTAAATGGTATTCTCCCCTTTGATTATTTTTGAGCAGGCTGAACGCACTGCGGTACTACTTGATCAGCTCGAACCTCTCATCATTAAGGACAAAAGATTAGAGCAGATGCTCAAGTGGGAGAAAAATGATTCTATAAATCATCAACATTCTCAGAGGAGGTTATTTAGAGCACGTACTGTAAGCCGTGAGAGAGTTGTTGATCTATGTTCGTCTATGGAAGAGCTTACCGTTCTAGTAAGCTTACTGTTCTAGTAAACATATCATTTATTTAGGGCATTCTATTGTCCTAATTAATACATAATATTTGATTCCTAAGCGGCTAAGAACCTTATTGGTTGGTTTTTTATTTGTGTAGAAAATTCAGGCCACGCGGTATAGACCACATTGTATATACAGAGGGTACGGAATAGCGTCTGGTGATGTGGTAAGAACAAAAGAATGGCCTAAATGGTATGTTGTTTTTGATTACTGAGCAACTAATTATTTGATGATTTTGGCAGGCTAGACGCACTGTGATCATTTCTCAGCTCAAGCTATTAAGCCTCAAGGACAAAAAGTTAAGGAAGATTTTCAAGTGGAAGAAGAAAGATGTGGAAACTGAGCAAGCTAAGGAGAAGCTGTGTAGAGAACATACTATTACCCATGAAGGTTCTGCTGCAATAGAGCGTGAGCCTAATGATCGAGTAAGCTTATTTCATGATCTAGGAAAGGGACATTGGTAAACGTTTTAAACATTGTTTGTGCCATAATACTGATGACCTTTAAATTTGTGTGTGGTCAGATCGGCAGTAAGCTTCATCAAATGCAACATGGGAGCAGAACATTAGCTGAGGAAAAGAAGATCCTTAAAGAAATAGACAAGTTTGTGAGTAACATAGAATTAAGTACTCCTAATGAAACAACTAAAGCAGAGACCCAGTACACACGGGCTCAGTGTGTTGAGTTATTGGCTCGGAAAAAAGCTATTGAGGATGGAATCAGAGTACGCTTCTATTGATTTTACTTTTTATGCAAGTCGCTATAAATTGTTAGTTTTCTATCCATTCAACTTTGTCAGTTAATATAGATTCAAATCAATGTTCTTGTAGGTTAAGGATGTTGATCTGGAAGAGGTAAAAAAGGAGAAGCGGGCTATCAGCATGAAAATCAAGTTTTTGGTGGAAGAATTAAAGACCATACATGGGACAATTAAATTGTTAGTGGAAAATCTTGCACCTCTAAACAATTCCAAGACCGAGGCATATGGAGGCGATGTGCAGTTGCAAAAATGGCGCGAAAAAAGGGTGTGGTAACTTCCATCACATGTTGTACCACTACTTTATTCTTGATGATCAATGTTAAGCTTATTTAGTGTTTTACTTATATTAACTATTTGGAGAGTAGATGAACTTGAATTTTATTACTTAAATTCAAATGATGATCATCAGGGTTTTTTTTGTTTCATACTCAGTTATTTCTTTCTTCATTTTCTTATAGAATTCATGCAACTCCCAAAACCTTTATATCTTGATGAAGGCAAGGGAACTTGCTGCAAGTGATATATTGGACCTGGAGAAGTATGCTGGCTTAAAGGTTTGCTAAATTCTTTTTTAATTGTTTTTCTGGTAATCATGTTCCATTAGCTGTATCAATAATGGGTAAGGCGACCCCTTTGATAGGTAGGTTTAAGCATCATGTATTAATGGAATAGTAGTATCGAGTTTGAAGATGGCAAGAGTAATTTTTTTTTTTTTTTTTGAAAAAGTTAAGCTGGGGTTAAGGCGATCCCTTCTGACTACATTACATCATAATTTAATTCTTTCCTCCCTCTCTAGGAGTATAATCATTAGAAGGAAGTCCTATCTAGTACAAACCAACAAGGTTGCGAGCCTTGCAAACACGACTATCATGACAAAAGACAACACAACCGCAATGGCTGTAGAAGCTACACATCAAGGGTCTAAGAAACTCTAGTACTATGTTCAAACATTGAATAGTTTCAACAATTCAGGGTGATCCTTCCTTAAGTGGCCTTGGGCTTTTCCAAACTTGCAAAAGAATCTCTACAATCACTAGAAACATAAGTCAATCAAAAAGAATCATCCCAAACCTCTCCAATAATGTAGAGTGTAGGTTCAATCTCTCCATATGTCTAATCTTCTTACTAGATTTGGACACTTTCTTGATTATGTAGAGATTAGGTTTGACTCTCCAGGAGATAACTCAATAGACACCTCGATGTTCTTAGTTTTCTTGGACTTCACTGTTCTTCTTAGTTTTCTTGGACTTCACTTTGATCTACAACTTTTCCTAGTTTCCTTGATCTTATTTCCATAGTGAAGGGAAATGCATGCCTATGACAGTATTTTGCACATAAAAGTTGATCGATTGTAAACAATGGATAAAATTCAGAAAATGGATGATACACAATATTTTGCTTCAACACATTTTTTTTCTTGTTCTTGTGTATAGGTGCAACGACAGTATCCGCTTTCACATAAAGATGATCTTTAAACCACTCCACCTCTGTACATCATCTCCACTGTCATTCAATTCTTTATTTTACGAAAACAACTAGTTTCCGCAATGTCTTTCTGACAAACCAAAGAAACTCATTAAAGGATTTATCGAGGAAGTGGAACTGTAGTTCCATCAAGAAATAAAAACCAAATCAAACTCAAGTGCAATGCTCCTTCGAGTAGGTGAAAGTTACTCTAAACAGACTGATCCAAGCCGAAAAGGAATACATGAAAAGAAGAGGCAATGGTCAGATTTGTAAGTTGATTAGTTTGTTCATGGCTTTGTTTATTCTATATGGCGATTTTATTATTGTCAGTGCATTTGTTGTGCATATTACAGTTATTATCAGTGCATTTGATTTTCATTTTCCCTTTCTTTCAGATCATCAAAAAAATGAAAAAAACTGTACTATTTTCATCTTCAAAGAAATATATTATTGTTGGTTCATATACATTGGCTAACAATTTAGGATTTTAACCTATCCATGTCGATATAAGGAATCTTATGAAATAATCAGATGGAATTATTGGTGTTGAAGGTTTATTCCCTTGAGAAAGAATAAGTACCACTAGAAATTTTTTAGATAAAATACTTCATGTAGTTTACGAGAACCTGTTGGATACACTATTCATCTTGAAAAGAAAAAAAAAAACATTTTCCAAATAAGACTAACTCTAATAGAAAATGAGTAGTAGTAACTTAGCACAAATGTACACTCAAGTCAATTACTAAAATTCAACTAAACAAAGTTGAGTAGTTTAATTGTCTTTAGGCATGGTACTGGTCCAGGAGTTGGTGCTTTTGTCCTGTAAAGAAACTGAGTCGTCACTCCCTACCCCCGCACTTGGAAGAGTACTATACTCTGTTCATGTTGAACGATGCAAAATTACTTGGAGAAAACTTGGAATTTGAGAGGTGGGAACCTCAGAGACTCCCTCTAATACTGCAATGATTTCTCCCATTGATGGCCTATCCTTCTCATCATCCTGAATGCACCAACAAGCTGTGAGCTCTTTAATATCAGCATTGCCCTGTACTCTGTGATCTATTAAGCTATGAACTTCTTCCCCTTTGTCATCATTGCCCATATCTAGGTTTCTTCAACCCGATATTATCTTAAAAAGCATCATCCGGTAGCTGTAAACGTCAGCCTTCGGTGTTATCGGAACCCCTGAAATTCATTCTGGAGCAAGATATCCTCTAGTTTATCTCATTGTTGTCAAAACTCGACTCAAATCCCTACCTAGCAGCTTGGCCAGACCAAAGTCGACAACCTTAGCATTTAGTTTTGCATCCCACTGGAAGTTCTCTGGCTTTACATCACGATGTATAATGCAAGCTCTGCATTTTACAGGGAGTTAGGCCAATCCTCGAGCTATTCCAAGTGCAATTTGGTACCTAGCTTTCCACTCCAAAATTTTCGAATTATTTCGAAATAAATAGGAACTCAGAGACCTGTTGGGCATGTGATCATTAACTAACAACCTTTCACTACCTTCAGCACAAAATCCACGGAGCTGAACTAAATTCAAATGTTGTAATGGTATTCACTTCCAATCGAAATTGCTTTTCTCCTGCAGAACACACTAGTCTCTTGACAGCCACGACAGAGGAATCAACGGTGTTCCTTTGAAAACAGAACCGTAACCTCCTTTTCCCAATTCCTCTGAGAAATTCTTTGTTGCTCTCTGTAGAATGTATATATCCATATATAAATGAAACCAGAAAACCTACCCCTGAAATCACATTAAACTTTTTCCTCTTGATCACCCAGAGGCCCACAAGAGATGAAAAATCCTTTTCAGGTTTAGAGGATTTTACCTCAGCGTGTGGAACTCGGATATAGAGAGTTAGAAAGTTATTATCAGGTGCCGCTTTTTGCAGAGAAAACAGTTCTCCAAGCAAATTGAACAAAAACTATTGTAGGCGTATGCTGCACAAGAACAGGCACTCAGGCAAGTCATTTTACATTCATTTATGTTCTGATCTTCCATTGCATAAAACATGTCATTTCCTTGAGACTGGCATTGCAATTCTTTCTTTCTCTTACACCCAAATAATGAATAAACTGATAGCCATAACTCTGCTGATCCTTTTACGCATGTACATGTCCAACAGAGAAAGTGTTGCCTCGGGACATAGGAACTGTACTTCATGAATGGAGTCCACAGTTGCTTTGCTTGGGGAAGACCGTATGCCATTTTTCATAGTCATCCATATATGTTTGATGTGTAAATATTGAGTCCATCTTTTTAAGTCTTCGTTCCATGTAAACTGCTGCAGCCTTCCAAGGAAATCCATCACTAGTGTATGGAAGTGTTATGAGCTGAATATGTGAAGTATCGCTCCTTTTCACTCGAAACAATTAAACAAAGCTGAAGTTTACATATTTCGAATTTCGATAAACTTGAGTTCATTAAACTAAAGTTTTGTCCATTCCATGACCAAGTCAAATATGTCCAACACGAATGGTAATCTCTAACATATATATACCTCAAAACAGGGGAACCAGAATTGTTAGTATTTGCCTCTAGAAGAAAGTTCCCTGTTCTGGGTTTAACTGGATTTTGCCGGGAAGTGAGAAATATGCCATTTGTTCTTGTTTTAGTTAACCTGAGCTTCGCACCAGGGAGCCATGTATCAGTTGGGTTATCAAAGCTCTGACAGACTGGACTAGCTAAGTCTATTCCATTTTTCAGAACAAAAATTCCATCATCAAGAAGCACACCTACTGTAGGGGTAGGAACGGTCGTATATATCGACCAAACCTTATATCCTGATTCATCCATAAGAACTAGCCTACCATCATATGAAAAATTCAATACTGAATAGTTTGGGTCTTTGACAGGATCTCTGTTTACAACCCAAACTGCAGTTCGAATACCCCACCTTTGGAGATAATAGTGTGGTTCCTGCTAGCGTTTGGCCGAAAATAATGTTATTAGTTCCAATGGAAAGATTGGTATTGCAAGAGAAGAGGAGCACATAAAAAAGTAACAAGGGCATATTACTTTTGATTCTCATCCCTGCTAGAATTGCAGTACTGAACAAGAGGAAGAAGAACTGCAGCAGAAGTGTCTAAGGATGCCACCTTATGTGAATAAAAGTTCGCGGAAGTAGTGAGGTATGTATCATTATCTTTAATTACGATAGTTGATATAATAAAAAAAAAAAACAAATATGGAACCTTCATTTCAATTCATAGATTAAGACTTACAACTATAATTTCCAAAAGTCTTCGCACATTAAAAACAATGCTTGTAATATGTTCATGTGTAATTAGCTTTAATCTTGTTTTTTAATTAACCTCATTTTATTTTAGGAACAAATGAATTTTTAATTTGATTCTTTATCGGATATGTTGGGATTTTGAGTTCATCTCAAAATAACTAAGTTTAGCAGTGTGGAAAGGCTAGCTCCCAGCTGAGATGGAAGGGTGCTTGTAAGTACTTCTTTGCAAATTTTAATTACCATCTACCGAATTATTGAATCCTTTGAACTACTTGTATTTCATTTCAATGCATGGAAATATTTCAAACTTACAAAATCTATAATATGAACATATTTTGATTGAAAGAAGATAAACGCATAAGAAGACCAAAGAAAGAAAAAATGAAAAAAAAAAAAAATTCATGAAAATTAGGGACTATGTACAATATTCACCTTTATGAATTATTTCTTGAAGGAGAACCAACCATAGTACCATACATACTGGAGCTTGTCCAAGAACTGATGCTTTCGTTCTCAGAAGTCGAGATATTTTTTATTACTGCCATATGTCCATCACATAGACTGTTGTCTTGGTACTTTGGAAAATCTAGAATTTGTTGGAGATAACTTGGGATTGGAGGTGTACTCGCGTCTAAGCCTCCCTCCAAAACTTGCACGATTTGTCCCATCGATGGCCTATCCTTCTCATCATTTTGAATGCACCAACAAGCTACTCTGCAAACTCTGACAAGCTCTTCAAGTTCAGCATTACCATCTAACATAGGATCTAACAGACCACTAACATCTTCCCCATTAGTTATTTTATTTGCCACCCGAGCAGGCAAGTAGTCAATCAAGTCATCATCGGTCATGTCTAGATTTCTTCTACCCGAAATAATCTCAAAAAGCATCATTCCGAAGCTGTAAACATCAGCTTTTGTTGTGATAGCGACTCCCGAGAGCCATTCTGGTGCAAGATATCCCCGAGTGCCTCTCATACTTGTCAGAACCCTACTGAAGTCCCTGCCTAAAAGCTTTGCTAGACCAAAATCTGCAACTTTAGGATTAAATTCAGCATCAAGTAATATATTTTCTGGTTTGATGTCACAATGTATGATGCAGTCTCTGCACTTCTCATGCAGATATGCCAATCCACGAGCTATCCCAAGTGCAATGTCATACCTTGTTTTCCAAGCTAGAGTCTTGAAATCCTTTTGAAACAAATACTGATTTAGGGAACTATTAGGCATGAAATCGTAGACTAACAACCTTTTAGTACCCTCAGCACAAAACCCTCGAAGCCGGATTAGATTTTTGTGGTGTATCATCCCAATGGTATTAACTTCTGCTCGGAATTGCTTTTCTCCTGATAGCTGGCAACCAAGCATCTTCACGGCTATGGCAGTGGAATCAGGCAGTGTCCCTCTGTAAACACAACCGAAACTTCCTTTTCCTAACTGTTCGGAGAAGTTCTTTGTTGCTCTATGTAACTCCATGTATTTAAATGAATGCAAATAATCTTCTTGTGTCCCTGCAGATGCAACCTTGATATTCTTTCTCCTGCATTTCCGAACAATTAATAAGAGTATACCCAACAGGATTATAGCCCCTATGGATCCCACAACCATGTAAATTTTTTCCTTTACTCTGTTTCCTGAACCTGTCAGCTCAACAAGGACATGAAGATCTCTTCGGATGTCATTACGTTTGAGTTGTTGATGAAAAAAAAGATCGTCACTCCAAATCATACACAAACTGCTATAAGCATATGCATATGCAGTACAAGAACAGGTAGTCAGGCAGAGATTCTTACATTTTCCTATGCTTTCGACGACATAGTTATTTGAGTTGTTTGCAACCTTAATGCTGCCCATCACAAAAAACTTGTTCTTCCCTTGATACGGACATTGCAGTTTTTTCTTTCTCACACACCCACCTGACCAGGAACCTGAAATCCATTCTTTTGGAAACCTCGGTTCAAACCCTGTCAAGCATTGACAGTCATGACCACCATTCTTCCAGCTATTGGATCCACAGATGTCTATATGCAAAACAATCGAGTCCCATCTTTTTGAATCCTCTGCCCACATGAGGAGGTTGACTCGCCCGAAGAAATCCATAACTATCCTAGTAGGTATGGAAGGATCATAAACTGAATAAGAGAAATTGCTAACATTTCCATTCGAAAGAAAACTGAAATTTACATACTTCAGTATGCTTGTGTCCATTAAGCTAAAACTCTGCCCGTTCCAGGACCAGGTCCAGTATGTATACGCGCTACTATTGTGTACATTCCTTAAAACCAGATTGGTCCTATTTGAAGCTGCTTGTAGAAGAAAAGTTCCTGCTCTGGGATCATCTGAACTTCGCCATGAAGTGAGACCATTTCGATATCCATACTTATTGGAACCAAGCTTTGCACCAGGAAGCCATGTTTCAGTTGGATGGTTAAAACTCTGCCATAAAGGGGAGTCTGACCTATCTTTTAGAACAAAATTTCCATTATCAAGAAGTACTCCTAATGTGGGTGAAGACAGGCATGAAGACCATAGCCTACTGCCTGATTGGTCACGTAAGACTAAACCAAAATCTTTTAAGAATGCAAGTTTTGAAGAAGATGGATCTTTGACAGGATTATTTCTATTTGCTACCCAAACTACAGTTAGGACTGAGATTTTCTTGTACCAGATGCCTAAGTAGTAGTTATTTGAAGAATTACCTGGTTTAAAGAATCCAAGTTCAAAGATTCCTCCTTTGGAGATAAGAGTTTGGTTGCCAGATAAAGATTGACCAGGAGTGATGCTATCACTTGCAATGCTCAAATTGGTATTGCAAGATAATATAAACACAAAAGAAAGATAGAACCATGGCTTGCTTCTGATTGCCATATTTACAAGATAATCAACTAAAGAAGATAAGTTGGTATTATCACAGTCTCAGCATGCATAGATAGAAGTCTTGTTTGTCCATAGCATGTTTATTTATTGCATTTGATTATTCTTATTTATAATTTGAGTTTGAAATGAACAAAGTTGAGAAGTTTCATCATGTCTTTCGAAGTGGACTTTTTCAGGTGAGAAAAGTTTGCCAATAGTTTGAAAAATTGTCACTGAGTACAAATGGCTACTGGAGAAGCATACAAAAAATGAACCATGGCCTACTCGAAAGGTCTTCCAAGGAAATCAATCACTAATCTTATTGGAATGGAAATGTTATTATCTGAATATGTCAACTGGTGTTGAATATTGTTACATTTCAAGAAAATTTATATGGTGTGCATCTTATTTGTGGGACCTATGCGACCCATGGAAAATTGCCACGTGTCTATAAAATTGGTTCACTGCACCCATACATGGTAGTGTTTTATTGGTCCCACAAATAAAAAGCACAACGTATAAAAATCTTACAGGAAGATCCCACTAAGATCAAGTCCAATACATCCACGGGTACAGTATTTTCTTACAGGAATCCCATTTTCAACCCTAGTTGAAACTTCTATTGTTCTGTTCCTTTGTTGATATCATTTGAACTGATTTATTAGGAATTTGAGTTCCTAATTGTGCTCACCCTCATCTCCGCTTTTCCTTTGTAGTGCTCACCGAGGAAAGCAACCTAGGTTGAAGATAGTTGAAAGCCTTGCACCCAGCTGAGATTGAAGGGTGACTGTAAGTACCTTTATCTTTAATATCATTTAATTTCTATTTTCATAAGTGATGAACGTTCTGTATTATTCGTGCAAGATGCCTCTTCAAAAGAATTCTGAATTTACAGAGTGCTATCATAAACAGATAAGTCTTGGACCAATCTTAAATAAATATTCGAAATCTGACAGAGAATCAATAAAAATAAATCTTAAGGACATACGTAATAGGTTACCAAACTCCTGCATAAGAATTACTTAAGCAAACATAATAATGGTCAACAGTTGATTGTTGATTTAAGTTTCCACACGTAATTTAAAAGGGGTAGGGGTCCCCTCAACCCTGCATGCCAATCAAAAAAAAAAAAACAAAAACATAATAATGGTGACAAACCATCTGCTAAGTGCATTTATAAGATTCTTCAATACAAACTCAAATCACCGAGATATTAATGTTACACATTTCACTGAAGGGACAGTTCACGTACATAACATGAAGCAAAGTTCATAAACTCACTGTACAAGAAGAAATAAGCAGCAGTACATAATACGTCTGACTGCATCCTTGTGAAAGGGATAGTGTACAATATTCACCTCAATGAGTTATTGTTGAAGGGGAACCATGTATACAAACTGGAACTGGTCCAAGAATGGATGCCTTCGCCTTCGGAAGTTGACATGTTTCTTATTACTGCCATACAACGTCCATCAGGTGTTGAGATGTGTTCTTGATCTTTTGGAAAATCTAGAAGTAGTTGGAGAAAACGTGGGATTGGAGGTTCAGCTACATCTAATCCTCCCTCCAAAACTTGCACAATTTTCCCCATTGATGGCCTATCCTTCTCATCTTCCTGAATGCACCAACAAGCTACTCTGCAAACTCTGACAAGCTCTTCATGTTCAGCATTACCATCTAACGCACGATCTAACAGACTAATAACTTCTTCCCCATTACTTACTTTGCTTGCTGCCTGAGCAGGGAAGTAATCAATCATGTCATCATCTGTCATGTCTAGGTTTCTTCTACCTGATACAATTTCAAAAAGCATCATTCCGAAGCTGTAAACATCGGCTTTTGTTGTTATAGCAACTCCTGAAATCCATTCCGGTGCAAGATATCCTCGAGTGCCTCTCATGCTTGTCAGAACCCTGCTGAAGTCCCTGCCTAAAAGCTTTGCAAGACCAAAATCTGCAACTTTAGGATTAAATTCAGCGTCCAGAAGTATATTTTCGGGTTTGATGTCACAATGTATGATGTATTCTCTGCACTTCTCATGCAGATATGCCAATCCACGTGCTATCCCAAGTGCAATGTTGTACCTTGTTTTCCAATCTAAAGTTTTGAAATCCTTTCTAAACAAATACTGATTTAGGGAACTATTAGGCATGTAATCATAAACTAACAACCTTTTAGTACCTTCAGCACAAAACCCTCGAAGCCGGATTAGATTTTTATGATGTATCATCCCAATGGTATTAACTTCTGCCCGGAATTGCTTTTCTCCTGAGAGGCAACCGACTGTCTTCACGGCTATGGCAGTGGAATCAGGCAGTGTCCCTCTGAAAACAGAACCAAAACCTCCTTTCCCCAGCTCTTCAGAGAAATTCTTTGTTGCTCTCTGTAATTCTCTGTACTTATATGAAAGCAAATAATCTTCTGGTGTCCCTGATGCAACCCTGATATTCTTTCTTCTGCATTTCCACACAATTAATAAGAGTATACCCAACGGGATACTAGCCCCTATGGATCCCGCAACTATGTAAATTTTTCTCTTTACTTTGTCTGTAGAACCAGTCAGCTCAGATAGAACAAGGACATGAAGATCTCTTCTTTCTTTTTGTTTGACTTGTTGACCAATATAAAGATCGTCACCCCAAATTGTACACAAGCTGCTATAAGCATATGCAGTACAATAACAGGTTGCCAGACAGAGTTTCTTACATTGTTCTATGTTTTCAACTTCATAATTTTTTGAGTTGTTTGCCACATGGATGCTGTTTATCATGAAAAACGTGTTCTTCCCTTGACTGGGGCACTGCAGTTTTTTGTTCCTCGCACATCCACCTGACCACGAACGTGAATTCCATTCTTTCGGAAGCCTCGGTTCAAATCCTTCCAAGCATTTACAATCATTACTACCATTCCTCCAGCTATTAGATCCACAGATGTTTAAATGCAAAAGGACCGAGTCCCATCTTTTAGAATCGTCTGCCCACATGAGGAGTTGGATCCGCCCAAATAAATCCAACACCAACCTTGTAGGGATGGAACTAGCATAAACAGAATAGGAGAAATAGCTACCCTTGTCAGTAAAAACATGGCTGAAATTTACGTACTTTAGAATGTTTCTATCCATTATGCTAAAATTCTTCCCATTCCAGGATGAAGTCCAGTATGTATACGCATTATAGCTGCCATTGAGTACATTTCTTAAGACCAGCTGCTTCGTTTTATTTGTCTCTGCTAATAAAAGAAATCTGGCTGCAGAGGGATCTTCCGGACTTCGCCATGAAGTGAGACCATTTTTAATTCTATATTTATTGCAACCCAGCTTTGCACCAGGAAGCCATGTATCAGTTGGGTTATAAAAACTCTCCCATCTTACTAAAGAGGTCTCTGATGACCCATCTTTCAGAACGAGATTTCCATTATCAAGAAGCATCGCCACTGTCGGTGAAGGCACACATGAGGCCCACACTCTAATGCCTGATGCGTCAAGTATGCTTAAACCATATTCTTTTAAGAATGTAAGTTTTGAAGAATATGGATCTCTGACAGGATCATTTCTATTTGCTACCCAAACTACAGTTAAAACCGAGATTTTTTTGTACCAGATGCCTAAGTAGTAGTTTGAAGAATTACCTGGTTTAAAGAATCCAAGTTCAAAAGTTCCACCTTGAGAGATGAGAGTCTGTTTCCCAGAAAGAGATTGACCAACAGTGATGCTATCACTTCCAATGCACAAATTGGTATTACAAGATAAGAGAAGCATAAAAGAAAGAAAGAACCATGGCTTACTTCTGATTGCCATGTCTACAAGATTAGTAGCATGAACAAAAGTCTCACTGTCTCAGAAATACTGTATCGCGATAGTATTTGTATGTGACGCAGCCAATAGCATTTTTTTTTTATTGCAGTGATTATTATAATTTACAACTGACTTTGAAGTTTGAATTGAACTAATTAAGTTGAGCAGTTGTATTATACTTCAAAGTGGACTTTTGCAAGAGAGGAGATTGGCCACCAGAGAAAGAAGGAATATGGCCTACTTCTGAAGATTAAAGAAGCTAAGTGTCTCAATAGAAAAAGTCTGCGGAACCAAATTACACTACAAAGTAGACATTTCAACAGTGGGAATTATAATTGTGATGCAGTTTAACATTATCTGTCGTAGTCGTTGGACAATAAAAAAGGATTGCAGTATTATTTTTGTCAGTGATTATTTAATCTCGAGGGGAATTTAAAATAAGTTGTGAAGCTAAGTTGAACTATTCTTCGAAGTGGACATTTTCATCACAGAGGATACTGTAGTGTAATTAACACAATATGTCATCAGAGGATATTATAGAGTAATTAACGCAATGTGTCACACTTAGAGCGTAAAATTAAACTGACTTTGAAGCTGCATTATACTAGTAAATGGACATTTTCAACACAGAATTTTATATTCTGCACTTGTGGAGTAATTGTAATTCCGTAAACACAAACCAGAGTCGAAAACAAATTAAAGTTGATTCAAGGCTCATGCATACTCTGGTTAGTTTGAAACTTGAAGTTTTAGAGCTTAAGCACCACAATATGGTGGCCAACTTGGATCTGTTCTCTCAACTTGGGATCTGTTTTCGATCTCCGTGTGCTTAATATGTGAGCAATCAGGGTTCGATCAAATAAAATTGGATATGCCTCGTACGTAAAACAACTTACTCACACTTAAATTTACCATACATAGACCAATATTGGATGACGCTTTACATGAAAATATTGTTGCAAATGCCTGTAACACTGGTTGGCCCAAGTGACGAGTACTCTATCAGTTTATATATAAGATTGTTTAGCTGTGTAATGGCACCACAAAGTAGCTATGCAAATAACCCAACCACAGGCCACCTTGGGTGTTAAGATATAGGAGTAGACTAAATATTAGGTATCGTTCCGGCATTTAACACCAAGAAGTTTGTAATGTATGTTCACAAGTAGCATTGTAATAGCAACTATGTATTCATAATAGAATCTCCCTCCCCCACAAGTTTGTTTCTTCTTATTCTTATTATCACAAAAAAACTCGGTAGTTTATGTACAACACAAAATGATGTAAAATGTACACCAGGGAACGAGTTTTGCACAAAATAAAACAAAATGGAAATAACACAATGTGCCACATTTTTTGTTGCTGTGATAACTTCAACTTTTACACTAACTTTATTTGATTTCGGCACACAAATCTTAACACTACACTGAGAGTCTGAGACCAATAACATTTCTGGGCACAAATTCAGTTACTCACATAAGTTTTACCTGACACACACTCATGGTGCATTCATGAATTAAACAATGCAGATGCCTATAACAATATTTGTTTAGCTTTGTAATAATGTAATGGCACAACACTGCATCCATGGCAGGAAGTACTTATGTGATATCTGCACCTTACTTTGTCTTTCTCTCACTCTCTTAAGAAATAGGAGAAAACTAAATAATGGCTACATATCTACTAAACTTGCCTAAACCCAATAATGGCAAATATATTGGTTTCTCTTGATAAAATTGGATTGGTTTTCCTTGTAATGTGGTCTCCTCTCTCAATTGTAATATATTTAATATACAGTATTGATTTTAATTAAACAACTTAATCAGGACCTATTGATTTTCGTACTTATAAAAATCGTTTTTATATACTGAAAAAAAAAACGCGTCAAAAATCTAATCCAACGGTTAAAGCCAAGTTAAAACCCTATTAAACCAATAACAGTTTTTTCGGATTATGCACATTTAGTTTACGTGCATTTTCACATAGTATCATCGAAATCGGTTAATCTATGATTTTACAATTCTCACATTCAATTTTCTCATAGGTTGGCTAACTGATCTTGGCACTGTAACATTCTGATGAAATACACACTGATCTTAGTGACCAAACTGGTTCAATCAAAATAAATTAGATATGTATGGCTCAACATATTGGATTATATGACTATTCAACATCAATAAAGCAAAACAAGGTTTTGTGGCACAATTAAGTTACACCTAACCCATCACAGACTGATTTGCATGACTTCTTTCATGAAAATATTGTTGCAGAAATCACAGTGATTAGCAGTCGCCCTTTGTCTATCAGCTTATATATATGTGATTGTATGTGTATTGGCTTATAATTACCTACTAGTTGTGGAATGGCTGGCACCAAACTGTCTGTAAAACAGGAAAAAACTACATAACTGTATCTGAATTTCGGTTGGTGTCTTAGATAACCCAACAGATAGTAATCTGTGTAGCACATTTTGTTGCACAAACCCATTTTGGATGATGTCCTTAATGAAATTATTATTGCAAATGTCGAAAACACTGACTGTCACTTGACTATATATATATATATATAGGCTTGTATATAAGATTGATTGTTAGCTGTATAATGGCACCAAGTAGCTACCCACCCAACTTGGGTCTTAAGATATAGGAGTAGACTAAATATTGGATATTATTAAGTTAGACTAAATATTGGGTATTATGGAGGTTTTAGATATTGGGTATCGAAAATGTATTGGTTGATAATGTCGAATCAATACAAATTTTATTTACAAAATTGGAACTATAAAACTCAAGTTTATATTTCTATAACTTTTTTGTGCAACATACCACATAATATCAATTTCAAGAAGAATAATTATAATTGTTTTTCTTGAACTGGTATTATTTTAAAATCTACAAATAAGAAAATAGTAATTTTTTTTACTACTTGAGTTAGTTGGCTTTTGGACTCTGGCATGAAACAAAGGAGCTTTGGTTGACTTTGATTCATCAAGGGTCCAGTCACAGAGCTTCCGTCAAATGGGCTTGCCTCGCCGGAAAGTTGTTTACATGGGGCTGGTGAGACATAGTAGTTACAAAGTATCCTTAGGGTGATGATTAAATTTCTCAGGTGTGTGATATTGGCTCATGCATACTAGTAGGACTTTGGGATGTTTTAGAGCATAAACATCATATAACTGCCAACTTTAATCTGCTGTATACATATAAGGATGTGATTTCAGCAAAATTAAAACTAAAAATATAATAAGGAAGTGGTTATAAATTTCACTTATTGATAGTAATCACCACAATCCCCAACTTTTCATTTTAGATTTCAACATTCCATTTCGTCGTAGGTGTGTCTGACAACTCATTTTAACGCTGAAAAGCTGATGAAATAAACATAAAATATAAATTTTTATCTCAGTGTTTGACAGATCTGGTTCGAAATAATAATATTAGCTATATAGATTTGGCTAAACATAAAGCTTTGGGGAGCAAATTAGTTACTCACACCATTTTAACCCATCACAGGCCGATTTAGATGACGTGTTTCATAAGGTAGGCTATCACAGTTGGCAGTTGCACTCTGCCTATCTGCTCTGCCGCTTATGTATATATAAGTGATTGTATGTGTAAATGTTTAGCACTGTAATGGCACCAACTGTCAGTATATATAACATGAAGTAACTGGTTTGAATTTCGTCTATGTTAGATATAGGAGTAAACTAAATATTGGGCACAATCCAGTAAACTGTGGTTCTATGGTGATAAAAACAGACAATGAGGAGTTGATCTATGCGCACTATGCATCCATTAAACTTGGTTCTATGTTGATAATTAGATACAAAGAAGTTCATCTATCATCTATGCCCTCATAACAACTTTTAGCGTTTGAGCTGACTGACGAAAAAGTAAATTAACATTTTGAGAAAGGTGTAATTTCACACATAAATATAAAAAGTAAAAAACAAGATTATTTTATTCTCATTCAGCGTCTTTATGTTATTTCATGCAACAAACTCTACCGCATACAAATCCAAATTAAACACAAGTCGTAAACACAAGTTGTAAACACAAGATCATGTTTAACGAGGGCACCAGGTTGACTGAAAAGCAAAAGGCACAACAGTGAACAGAGCACATATATATATGGAGAGTAGGTTTTGGAGTACTCTTAGGGCACTCATACCTCAAGACTACTCCAGTCTCACCTTGATGAAGATTAGTGGGCATTCGGCAATCGGCATGAATTCAAAGATGGGAGACTATGGAAGCCTTGCACTTGTGGGTTCAATAACTTGTAAGCTTAGTTATGCATGGGAAAAAAAAGTAGTCATTATTGTCAATCTAGGCTTGTTTTTTTTATACGGATTCTAGTTTTGTGGCATTGTAATTTTACCACCTGACCTACCAGATAAAAATAAGACCTTAATTTGTTGACGAGATCATAAAACAAAATATTGTCTCTAGCGCTTGGGACCGAAATATTGTCTAAAGCATTCATCCACCACTCATTTTAATTATCTATGTATAACTCGGGGACTATCATAATAATAAATCTCGAGATTTACATAGATCTTTGTAATGTGTGGTTGACAGATGTTTTGGACTGGGTTTGGTCCTAAGCGCTATGGACCGAAGTTTTTCTTAATCCTTACACATTCAATATATTACGGTTTTTTTTTATAAAAGGTAAAATTTTATAAAAACTCGAACTGTAACAAAAATACACCCTGATCAGCATGCAAAAAAACATCGTCAGGTTAATGAAATGACACAACCATGACAGAGTTGAAACCCATAACAGCGCATTCACTCACAGACCAGACTAAACATCCCTGAAGCAACACTGTCAGACATAAATTTTCCCTGCAGTTGTGGCTTGCCAGCCCTAGTCTAGTAGTAGTTCTGATTTCCCTGTAATTGCATTGGCGTAGTCTAGAAGTAGTTCTGTAACTGCATGCTGTCTATGCAGCTCTGTGGCCACCTCCAACCATGCCCACACAGTCAACTTGATGAGTTTAATCAGTTTTCCCAGGTTCACTGCTTGCCCTCTGAAAATGCAATTGTTTCTTACCTTCCACGTACGTACACCAGATAGCCGCATAGGGAAGAAGCTGCCAAACTGCATTACAAAATCTGTCACTTCTCAGATCTGTAATACAATATATTACATATGAACAAACATTTAGAGTCGAACTATAATTAAACAAAATAAAATTAAATGAAAAAATGGTCATGATATATTGATATGTTGGCAACACCAGTAATTGGTGTAGCACAGTTTGTTGCAAATTGTGCTAATTTACACAGACCATTTTGGATGATGCCTTTCATGAAAGTATCGTGATAAAAATGCCTATAATACTGACTGGCACGAGCCTACACAGCTTTGTATATAAGATTGTTTAGCTGTGTGATGGAAGTAACTAGCTATGTAAATGACCTATTCAGTAGCGACCTTGGGTTTAAGATATAGGAGTAAACTAAATATTGGGTATGAGTGGTCCTAACTTGGTAGCTAAAATCGTTCTATGTTAGATTCAATAAAACCACTTTTAACTCTCCGCTAACAGAATCCAAAAATTATTATATACCAAACTAGTAAACTGAAGTTCAGAAGTTCCGCCCCCAAACTGGTATGGTCTAAACGAGTTATCTTGACCTTTGCTACTATGTAATGGGAAAGTATAGGCCAGGACTAGTTTTTTTTTGATAAAATTAAAATTTTTCATTGATATCCATGAAAAATATACATACATTCATTAGTACAGAGGACTACTATTATTATTATTATTATTATTATTTTATTTTTTGTCATATTTTTTTCGGATACAAAACATCAATCAGTAATAAATAAGTCCAATAGCTTTTAGAGACTTTTGGCAATCATAATGGAATTAGGCCCCGAT
The DNA here is from genome assembly GCA_020826895.1 of Aquilegia kansuensis. Taxonomy (NCBI): domain Eukaryota; kingdom Viridiplantae; phylum Streptophyta; class Magnoliopsida; order Ranunculales; family Ranunculaceae; genus Aquilegia; species Aquilegia kansuensis. The sequence goes on along the minus strand of CM037007.1, from coordinate 9,029,499 downwards.
AAACCTAAATAAAAGAAATAGAAAGGAATTTTAATAAGTCGGAAAAATATTTTTTTTGAAGTTTTTTATACTAGCTTTCTCTCCTTGGGTGTTTCCTCTTCACTTTCACGGGGATTCATTCATGACTTCCACTTATTTGTCAAACGGGCCCTTACCGTGCTTCTGGCATGAAACCAAAGGTGATGATTCATTTTGTAATAGGTAGGTGTCAGGATTGTGATATTGGATTATTGCATACTCTGTTTATACCTGGTAAGTAGTAGGAACTTGGAATAAAATAGAGCATAAGCACTTGAGCAGTAAGCACTATAATATTGCCCTAATTACTTTGATATGTTTGTGCATATGAAGAGGTGATTATTATTTTTTACCACAATCTGCAATATTTCATTTTGCAATTCAACATTCCATTTGATCATAAGGTGTGTCTGATTCATTTTGGCACTGAAATGCAGGCCGATGAACTATATACACATTGACCTTAGTGTCTTTGAATTGTGACCGATCTGGTAGATCGAATAATATCAGATTTGGCTTAACACATATTAGATGATGGAATTACGTCAATAATTTGTAAAAATATTTTCCGGAACAAAATATAAGTTACTCACACCAATTTATCCCATCACAACCTGATTTGGATGTTGTGTTTCATGAAAATATTGTTGCAGTCGGTGGCTATCACAGTTACTGGCAATGACACACTGTCTGTCAGTTCATATATAAGTGATGGTATGTAAAATTGTTTAGTTGTGTGGAAACTAAGTGTCTGTAAGACAGGAAGTAATTATGTACGTAGTAACTGGATCTGAATTTTGTCGGACTTAGATATAGGAGTAAACTAAATAATGGAAACAATCCATCTAATTGTAGTTCATATTGATCAACGCATCCACGTTTCATATGTTGATCTATGCTCAATATGCTTCTGCGTGTCGGTTTGTGTTAACAACAGAATTTCCACCAGAATTCAATCTAGCGAAGCAATATACTCAAGAACTGTAGTTTTTTATTTCTCAGGTTATTGGAACTTCAAGTTTCTTCAAGAACCGTAATTTTTTATTTCTCAGTTATTGGAACTTCGAGTCTCATGTAAATGTACCTTCTAAATACAAAATATAAAAGCAACTAAGATTATTTATTTTTATTGATGACCGTCTTTATATTATTATCATACAACAAACTGAACAACATACAAAGTACACAAGATGTAAACACATGATGATGTTTATTACATAATTAATGGGGGCAAGAGGTTGGCTCAAAAGCAAAAGGTCCAACGGTGAACAGAGCATATTGATTAGGTTTTGGAGACGGGCGCTCATACCTCAAGACTGCCCCAGTCACACCTTGATGAAGATCTGTGGGTGTTCTGCATGAGTTCAAAGGTGACGAGACTATGAAAGCCTTGCACTTGTGAATTCCATAGTTGCTAAGCTTAGGTGCTGTATGGAGAAAAAAGTAACCATTTTTGTCTGTTTTTGCTTGTAATTCAAAAGGGATTCTGGTGTTGTTGCACTGTAATCTCACCACCGCACCTAGCAGATCAAAAACAAAAGAACAGAAGGACTGTCAGAGCTACAATTTAAATGTGACATGTTTTTTTTTTTTTTAATGCTAAGTGACATGTTTTTATTGAAGATCTTATAATTAAGAGGAATAAAATGAAAAAATAGAAAAATAAAATAGTTATGATATTTAATGTAACAGACCAGTAATTGGTGTAGCACCATGAAGTGTATCAACTCCTTTATGCTGGCATGGTTTGCAAAAAACAACACCTTGAACAGCCACATGACTTCTCAGTGGTAAGACAGGACTAGGTGGTGCTTTTGGAGTAGGGATAATAGTTTTCGGTGAAGGTGCTGGAGCTGTAGGTATTGGGATAGTAGTGATCGGTGAAGGTGCTGGAGCTGCAGGTTTAGGGATAGTAGTGATTGGTGAAGGTGCTTGAGGAGTTGGATATGGAGTTGTCAGTGAAGGTGCTTGAGCAGGAGTAGGAAAAGAAGGGGCATATGAAGGTGCTTGAATAGGAGTAGGGAAGGAAGTGCCCACGGATGGTGCTGGAATAGGAGGATTTGGGAAGGAAGTGTCCACTGAAGGTGCTTGGGCAGGACTAGGTAAATAAGGGGTCTGTGAAGATTCTGGTGCAGATGAAGGGGTAGAAGAAATCAATGATGTCTGAAGCCTATCCATACCAAGTTCTTCACTACAAACACTTAAAGGCCCCATAAATATGAAAACAGCCATAACAATTTTGAACAAGAAAATAGAAAGAAATGCCATTTTTTTATCTTCTATCTTCTAATACAAGGAACTTGGGAAGATAGTATGGTGATGTGAAATGAAAATTCAGATGGTGGTGTTTATAAGAAGAAAAGGTGACAAACTAAAAAGATAAGTATTAGGTGTTGGAATTAAGCATGTATGAATGTGCAGGACAAGTGTTGCATGGTTTGACATGCAATGTTGAATTAGCTTTGGTATTTTGCACAAGTTGCAAGATGCATGTGCATGGTAGAAAGCACCAAAAAACTATGATTATGATACAAGCAAACAACACTATGTATGAGTATGAGACAAATGGCTTTTTCTCAAATTATATTTCTTATTTGAACTTTAAGTTTATGTTGATTTTCTCTTCTTATTAGAATCTCTAATGGAGAACGTCATCTTCTTAAAACTATTTGTAATTTTGCCCACATTTGGACATTTTTCTTGTATTGAATCTTTTTAATGCAAATATTGGATTTATTATAAGTACGCTGTTTATCACTAAATATCAGACGTGAACAGCATTCGGCAGATGGCACAAAGAGGCTGTGAGCTCGACACAGATGTCCAAGGATGAAGAAAGGATTGATGAGGTATAGGTAATGTGTCTTGAACTCCTGATGCACCTGTGATGAACCAGTTCCATGAAATGAGCAAGCTCGGATGACAGTGGATTAGTGGAGAAATATCATGGATTTTAATATAAAAGTCCAAACCCAATTTTTGATTAACAACGACCCTTCGCCAGCCCAAAATCTAAACTCAAAAATGAGGTAAAATCCAACCAACTTTAAAATTACTAGAAGCAGGTCCTATTTTACACCAATGAATCTGTAAATTCCTATAGGATCAGTCAGAACTAATTGTCCCTCTTACCCTTAGTTATCACATATCTCGTCTGAAATACATATACAAATGACAAAGCTCAAAAAGTCTTCCACTCCATGTCCATATCATATTAACCTAGCTAAGTCAAATTTTACAAGATTTGCCGATAGAGTATTTATGATTGGTATGTAGTGACATATGTGCCAAATTTTCAGTTTACTCCATTATCTTATGGATGTAAATGCGTTCAAGTTTTGATTTTTTGAGTAAAATAGATTTTGAATTCATATAAAACTAGAAAGTTGTATTGGAGGAGACTGCAAACAATCATAGGAACTGATATAAAGCATAATAATTGGAATGCTATAAAATAGATAAATCATATGATCCATACCTTCATGTAATTTGTCATACAAAACGGTTATATTAGTCATATGGAATGTATCTGGTAAGTACCATAGTTTGTGGTCTGACGTGGCGGAGTTAGGAGACAGAGTAGCGAGAAGAAGAAGGAGCGAGAAGCATAGGATAAGATGTAGAGCATTCTAGAGCCTCACGTACTTGGCACGTGAAGCTAGGCCTGCAAATTGGGGCGGGTCAGGCTAACCAAGCCCTCAAGCACCCGACCTTTAGAACTAAAGAGGGTCGGGTTAGCAGGGCTAACACAAAGAATCATATGACCCTCACCCGTTCTTGAGCCCTATGTTAAAAGGGTTGAGGGTCGGGCTTATAGGGTCGGGTCATAGGGTCGTGCTTTATTTTATAACATATGTATTTAAAAAAGGTATTCACCATATTTATTACCACAAATTTTGATACAATATTAATATAAGGTTGATAACATATACATAATAGAAAAATGACATGTATGTCTAACATATAAAGCGTTTTATTATTATAACTCATATAAAAATTTATATAAATTATAAATATACAAAAAAAAAAAAAATATATACCTTATCTATATACTATATAATAGTGGAGCCTAACAAGTGCCACGTGGCGTGTTCTCAATAACTTGAGAATAGAACTTAAGCCCAACTTTAAGCCCAATTGAAGCCCAGTTGTAGTTAAAAAAGAAATCCACCTTTCATGTCAAGAGAGATTTATAGAAACTTTAAAACCCTTTAGAACTTGCTTCTAAATCTCTTTTTCCTACTAAATTCTTCTTCTATTTAAAATCCTTAATTCATATATAAAAACCATACTAAATACAAAAAATATTAATTATAAATCTCTACAAATTTAGGTTAAGAAGAGCATTAAAAAAAACTCGGTTCAACAAATCACTTATAAAGTCATTATAAAATCTCTACAAATTTAGGTTGAGAAAGGCATTAAAAAATGTTCGGTGATTTTCCATTTTATTGAATAACACAATGCGTAGCACGGGTTCAACAACTTGTTATTATTAATGAGGGCCATAGAGGGCTTTGGAAGGGCTTAATTAGGGTCGGGCTAAGGGTCGGGTTTATATTGTTAGAGATAGACCCTGACCCTACCCTCAAATGTTTGAGGGTCGATAAGGACATGGCCGACTATTTTCCAGCTCGGGCAGCAAAAATGACAAACAAAGGGGAAGAACTTCTTTGCTTATTAGATCAGAGACTTGATGGTAATGCTAATGTGCAAGAGCTCACAACAGCTTGTAGAGTTGCTTGTTGAATTGGGGCATTCAAGATGATGAAAAGGATAGGCCATTAATGGCCTAATGGGACTTGTCGACCAACTACTAGAGGGATTGTCTGAAGTTGGCAACCTCCTATGCCGAGTTTTCTCCAAGTAATTTTGCATAGTCCTGCAAGTTCAAGGAATTCCACCGCTTGCAAGTGCTGGGATGCAGAGGAATGACTCTGTTTCTTTAGAGGATGAAAGCATATATTCTTGGAAAAAAATCGATATCCTGACCTAATTGCATTTATCTACTCAAAATTATACAGGTAAGTATACAATATGTTTTCACGAATGTACATTTTAAAATTTGGTTGGAATGGCGTTAGATAGCATGCTCCTCGTACACAATATGTTTAACTTAATAAAAAGTTCCGAGTGTTGGAGACATATATTTTTCTGTTCATTGCAGTAATTATTTTCTGAAAATCGGGCCTAACTACATGATTGCAACAAATATTAAACAGAGTGTTCGAGTACATGGACTCATAGTGATCTATTTTATTGATAAAATGCATGATTATATTGCAACTAACAGAATGATAAGTTCGTATGTGTATTTCAGTTATAACATCATAGACTCTGACTTGAATCTGTTTTATCAATTTTCTTCAATCTCTCACATTAATGTAAATACATTTGAGGGTACTACATTGATTTCTTGTTTCTCATAGAAACTAGAATGCTAGAAGACAGTAGATTTATATATCTTAGCTGATATGATTGAGTTCAGTTTAAAGCATACATGATTGCAACAAACAGCTTATTATGAAACAACATTCCTGCATATTTCTTATCCAATCATACAGATTGTGATTACAATTCTCCAATTCCTACTTGCATGGTACTAATGGTGACATAGAAACTTTAACCCGTTAAGGGTTAGGGGTTTTTACCCGAATTTTTTCGAATTGGTGGGGGTGGTGCCCTGAAAGGAGCCCGTGAACCTGTAATATATAGAAACAGTTTTTGTTAGAAATCCTGCATGCATGAACTATATATTGTTCCAGAGCTGCATCATGAGATTGTGAAGGATTTTATGTATAACATTTCTATAATAAAACCATATAAATTAAAAGAACTTACTCACAACCATTGTCTCTGAGAGCAATAATATGGCAATTGCAAAGAACATTAGAAACCGTTTAATCATTGTTTGGAATTCCATATATACTGATCTTGATCTTCAAAGTTTAAAGATAGCCAGATGATTATAGCTATTATAAATAGAATTAGTTGTGTGATACTTGTATTTATAGGCTACAGGCTCAATATATATTTCTCAGTTTGTTCTTTGCAATTGCCAAGAAGACTGGAATTGCATACTAAACTCAGGCAACTTTGAAAATTATTTGAGGTCACAACACATTTAATGAAGAAAACTAATTTTCCTTATTTTTTTCTTTCCAGTCTCATCTATGCCGCGTTGAAGACTCAAGTTATTTCTTCTTAATACAAGTCAAGACCTTCCTGGTTCAATCACATTAATTAAAGAAAAATCTGGACCTGGCAACACACTTTCCTTTCCTGATGTTCATATCTATGCATATGGATACAAGCGTGGAACCTTACTAGTATTTAGGACTTTGGGAGGAAAAAGTTTTATGTGTAGCCTACTTGTATGTGGGTGTGTACCCAATCTTAAGACGTTACGTGTTTATAAAGTGGTTGGGTACCTGCTCAGACCCACTAAGGTTAACTAAACCCATACATAGGTTATATTGTTCTTGCCACACGGCGATTTGTGATTGGGTGTACACACCCACATACAAGTAGGCTACAATATAAAATTCTATGCTACAACACTACCAATTTTATGAACACGTGACAATTTTTCATTGGTCCCACAAATAAAAAGCATAAAATTGGCTGAGTTACCTATTTAAATCTCACTGGTGGTTCATTGCACTCATACGTGGTAGCGTTTTATTCGTCCCACGTATATACACAACACAACAGATAATTTTTTTTTTATAGCCTGACCTTAACAGATCTCTCGTTTGGTTCAAACTCTGAAGACCACCACAATAACATGCATGTCACAAACATGATCAGCTGCTTGCAATTGTTCCAATTAATATCTCTGATAGAGAACATCATCGGTCATCCTCTCAAAATTATTTGAAATCTTGCTTGCGACAAACTATAGTTTTTTTTTTTTTTTTTTATACAAATACCGAACCGATTTATTTATTTGCTCTTGATGCACTTGTAATGAGCCCTTTTCAAGAAATGATGTAGTTTGGGAGTTTAGTTTGATAGTCTAGTATTTAAGTTACAACCCAAGTAGATTAGTATACAGATTTTAAGATGAAAGTCCAAATTCTTAACTCAATTTTTGATTAACAAACATTTAAAGCTCAAAAATCATATTAGCCACTTCACCTGCTTGTCGAAATGGAATCACTAGGAGCAGAAGAAGGGGTCTTATCTCTTATGTGTGAAGATCCGATCATTTCTTGACTTGCATAAGACCCACATCATTGCATATGTATAAAACAACTCTGTCAAATTAAATTTTTTTTTTATCTCCACTGCAAGAATATTTTTATCAACACATTTTTATTATTAGTATTCTCGTTGGGTTTTGATTATAGTTGTTCCTCATTCTCATTCAAAGTTTCGATCCATTAATTCTTGGCCGGATATTTTTGATCAACTTTACATTCCAGATGGGCATTCTAGTCAAATCACATATCATCCTACTCAGCAGACTGGTTGATAACAGAAAAGTTGACGGCTTGGGGTAAACTCAAATAAAATAAAATGTCTGGGTATATGCAAATTCAGCTAACGTTTCTTGGGGTTTTGACAAATTCTCCAATCTTCTTGGATCGGGTTTTGACAAATTCTCCAATCTTCTTGGATCGGGTTTTGACAAATTCTCCCATCTTCTTCGATCGAGTTTATGATTACTAGGTTGTGACAGATAGGTTAAATATTCAGTTTACTCCAGTATCTTAATATCTTATGGATGTAAATGCGTTCAACTTTTTATTTTTCGAGTAAAAATACTTTGATTCTAACTTCACACATAAAACCAGAAAGTTGTAGTACTATTTACTTTTAAATAGGGGATTTGATATAAAAAGCACAACAAATGAAATCCATCTTTTTTATCTTCATGTAACTTCATGTAACTTGCATGTATTCAAAACAAATTTGTTTCATATGAAATGCAACTCTAGATCATTGAATACAACAGATTTCATATTATACAACAAAATGAATTTGATTTTAGTTTAAACCATATGTACATTCTACACACAGAAAATATCAAATCTCAAATAATCTTGGTCCTCTATAACATGAAATTAAATAAAGTAATCTGTAATCTCTGTTCAGCTTGTCTAAATGAAAAGTTGGCTTATGTGATTTAAATTTGGGCATGGATATATAAGTATGGACATGAGGATATCCAGCCCATTGATATATCTTATATATGAGTTGCATATGTGCTGCTAACCTGCAACTCATACTGTTGTCATCCTGAGACTTATTAATGAGGAGAGTTTGCAAAGTAGTTGACATCTTAATTTACAGGGAAAAAAGGTTTAGTGAATGATATTTACGTCACAATGATTACAAATGCCTGATCAACGCATAACAACAGTTATACCGTCAGGTTCACCCTTCTCATACAACACAGAGTACAGTAATGCAAAGACAAAGACTAAACGACCAGTAAGTAAGCAGATATACCAGTCAGACCCCAACAGCTCAGGACCCCTGCACACGCATAAACAGGAAGCTGAGTTTACCAATGCTCCACCATGACAGTTCTCCAGCCAAACAATAAATTTGTGAACCTGATTTCCTCCTGAGTTCCATTGCCTTCTTGCTCATGTTTAACCAAGCCCACACTGTGCCTTTTATATCCTGTACAACCTTCCTGCTGTCTGCTTTCCCATCTCTGAATATTATCCCATTACGTGTTTCCCAAATCGACCAGAGAACCACATAGGGTAAGATATCCCAGATCATTGCAGAGACTTTCTTGCTATTAAACTCTGGCCAATTTTCCAGCAGTTCGCTAGCAGAGTTCCAACTGGACAGAGCCTGCCTCGCTCTATTGTTGACCACCAGCAGTTCTTCCCAGATCCGCATAGAAAATTTGCAGTGAAAAAATTACTTATATTTGATACAGTATGGATTGAACATTAACAGTTGGTACGTGATAAGCAAACTCGCAACTGAAACCGACATTCGGTTGTTTGACATTATTTTGTGACTCCATGTGTCCGTGGTTATCTCGCCTTGATCTCATTATTAGGAATACCTTGATGTATGAGCGTCGTCCCGAGTATCCCTTCTCTCATCATGACTGTCAGGTTGTTGTTTGGTACAGGACGTACGTACCTTGAGTTGGACAGATCTCTTGTTAAGGTTTGGACGTACGTACCTAGTTAGGGCGTACGTACGTCGAGTTGGTCAGCAGACTTTCTTCTTTCAGGGACGTACGTACCTAGTTAGGGCGTACATACGTCGAGTTGGTCAGCAGACTTTTTCATTCAGGGACGTACGTACCTAGTTAGGATGTACGTACGCCGTCGTCAGATTTCCTTGTTTCGGCCCATTTTCTCTCTCCTCCAAAACCCTAACTATATATGGTTTTTCCAAAAAAGAATTGAATAGTTCTTTGGCCGTCCAATTGAAGTCTTCTTCTTGAGTTTGTTTAGGTTTGTTTAGGTGATTGAACTCATCCTCTTCTTCCCCTATTCATCTTCTTCTTCCTTATTGAATATTGAGATCAGCTTCGAGGCTTCTTGTGTGTTCATCAAGAAGTCGAGTATCTTTGTGTGTTCATCAAGGAACTCTGGTGTAAGCTTGCTTCATAGATCGGCTTCGAGTCTTCTTGTGTGTTCATCAAGAAGTCGAGTGTTTTGTGCGTACATCAAGGTACTCTGGTGTAGTCAAGGTGTTAGAGATAACCAGTAGTGTCAACTCGCAGTGATTATTGCAGGTAGTTGATAGGTTTGTACATCTCTTTTCATCTAGTGGATTTATTTGTTGTCACGAGGACAACCGTGGACGTTTCCCATATTGGGTTTTACCACGTTAAAAATATCGTGTGTTCTTTACTTGTTTATCGCTTTATTGTTTGCTTTACTATTGTTATATTGCACATATTGGGTTTTCAATTGGTATCAGTCGCAGGGCGCTTGTTAAGGAGCGTAAAGGCTCACGCGTAGATCCTTAGTGCAATTTTAATAGATTCTGATAAATATGGAACACTAATTTGTCCTCCTAAATTTAATGGAACTAATTTTCCCTATTGGAAAGTTCGTATGGCTGCGTATTTGCAGGCTATCAGTGAGGATGTGTGGATCGCTGTGGAAGATGGTTGGTCCCCACCGACAGTTATTATAGGTAGTACAAATAAGGCTATTACAATTGCAAAGCCACGAAACAGATGGAGTGCGGAAGACAAAATTGCTTCTACTAACAACCAAAGAGGACTTAATGCTATATTTATGGCTTTGGATGCTAGTGAATTTCGGAGAGTTCATGGTTGTATAACATCGAAAGAGGCTTGGGATAGGCTGGTAAGAACTCATAAGGGTGACACTGCTGTCAAAGTGAGTAATCTTGAACTTCTTATTAGTCAATTTGAAACTATGAAAATGGACAATAATGAATCTTTTGATAAATTCTTTATTCGTTTGCAGGATATTATCAACAATAGTGCATCTTTAGGTTTAGTGTACACCGATACTCAAATAGTGCGTAAAGTTCTTCGGTCTTTGCCATCTAGATTTCATTCTAGGAAATATGTCATTTGTAGGGGTACTACATACTCCAGCCAATCAAAAGCAGCCACGTGGCACAATCATCCATCCATCAGGTCGCTACGACGCCGACCTCCTAACATCTCGACCACAACGACTCGACCTCCAGACCAGCAGCGACCTACTCATACGTGCTACCATTCAATGCACAGAATATCTTCGTCAGTTACATAATTAATTCACAGAGACGCTCCTCATTCGTTACACAATTAATCCTCATTATGATGGCGGATAATCTGCAAGATCCATGATCCACGCCCTTCTATCTTCTATATAAACAGAACTACGATGGCTTGATCTCTAAGTTCAATTCCCCCGAGCTAGAGTACGTAGGCAATCTCGATCTCAACGAGGTGCAGCCACCCCAATCTCAAACATTCCCATTTGGTCAAGTCTCCCAAGCGACCTGACCCTGTTGATGCATTAATCTAGAAATAGGTTAATACATTTGGCGCCGACTTAAAGGAATTCGATCATATCGAAAATCCAACCCTCCCACCCAACTCAAAAATCAAAACCCTTTCCAAATTCATCCATCTCAATGACTACCATCCAGGACCTGCAAGACCAAATCAGAAGTCTTCAGGAGGAAAACGCACAGCTAAGAGCTGCGCAAACTACCAATCCCGCACAAGGTGAAAATGGCGGACATGGAGTCATTCCTATTGATGACTCCAACCAAAAGTACGAGCAGCTAAGCCAACAACTGGCAGAATTCAAAGCCTCCCAGGCTCAATACCGCTCCAAGAACCACACTGCGGAGCAACTTGCTGTCCAGTCCCTTCAACAGTTCCAGGAATCTCCTTTCTCCAAGGAGATCCTGGAGCACGATTTGCCTAACAAGCTGAATGCTCCCAAGTTTGACCAGTATGCAGGAGTCGGAGATCCAACCGACCACGTCAAGGGATTCCAGAAGTCCCTTCCATTGATCAAAGAAGATCACCTTTTGTGTTTGCTGTTCCAGTCCAGCCTCACCGGACCGGCTCTCGACTGGTTTCACCGATTGAAGCCAGGATCCATCAGCTCGTTTGCAGAGCTCGAGAAACAATTTGTCATCTTTTACATCCACAACAAGAAACGCCCCGTCACCATCGATTCAATATTCAAAGTCAAGCAGCAGAATGGTGAGTCTCTTAGCACATTCTTTGTTCGATTTAAATCTGAATTACATTCCATCCAGGATTTCGCGAAGGAGCACGAGACCTTTGCAACTATTGCTTTCTCTCACGGTCTGATCCAGGGATCGGACCTCTACAAGTCTCTAGCCATGAAGAGACCATCATCACTGGACGAGCTATATCTGAAAGTCGACCGATACATCAAGCTCGAAGAAGCCCTCACTGGGAGGGAAAAGAATCACGTAGTCAACAATGTGGAGACTGATTCAACCAAGCGACCTCGTTCTGACGGAAAGAGGTTTAGAGCTAAGTCGTTGCCCACTGAGCAACGAGAATATCACCGGTTCACGCGTCCAGCCGGTTATATTTATGAGTGGATCAAGCACAACCATTGGTGCAAGGTCCCCATCTCCACACAGCTGGAGGATACGTCTGGTCGCCCGTACTGCAAAGTCCACAAGGTACGGTGTCATCAGACAGATGACTGTCGCGTTTTGAAACGCGCACTCCAAACATGGGCCGATGAAAAGAGGCTCAACAATTGGATCCTCGGAAGGAACGAGGATGCAACAGCCAAGCGAGCAAGGAAGCAATCCAGAACGCCTTCCCGCTCTCCCAAAAGAACCAACAGCAAGGCCAGAACGGCCTCCGCAAGCCCAGTCCGCAGCAGAGGGCGTAGCCTCTCACAGCGTCTAGGTCCAACAGGTGACCTACGCGACCAAATCAACAAAAAGGTCGCAAATAAAGTGGATAGTGACAGTGAATCTAATGATCATGTGGTTTACATGATTGATGAAACCTACTCCACCCCGGTTTCAAGAGACAAGAAGCGACGAGTAGAGCATCTCCACCATGTCTACTCTATCACTGGGCGAGCAGCTCGTATCAACATCCCTGCTCGCCAAGATTCAGACATCACGTTCACCGAGGACGATCTCAACAAGGTGGTTAGTCCTCACAATGACGCCTTAGTCATTGAGCTGCGAATAGCAGATTACACTGTGAAGAGAGTATTCATTGATTCTGGAGCGTCCTGCAACATTCTCATGTACAGGACCTTCAAAGACATGAGGTTGCCCGATTCAGTGCTCCTCCCAAACTTCACTCCAGTCTTAGGATTCAACCATTCCAGGGAAGATCCTAAGGGAGAAATAATGTTGCCCGTCACCGCGGGCAAAAAAGAAGACAAGGTCGTCGTCACGGCCAAATTCAGCGTTGTCAACATCCCAAGCAAGTACAACGCAATTCTGGGTCGAAAGTGGATACATGCCATGAGGGGAGTCCCATCGACCTATCACCAAGTATTCCGCTATCCTGGCCCTCACGGGATAATGGAAATCCGCGGCAATCAGAATGTCGCACAAGAATGCCACGGCATTATAGAAGCTGTGCCACCTTCAAAGCCATCCACTTCTGGAACCAAGGAGGCTGACAACAAAGGAAAGAGCCCGATCACAACAGAGGCTCAAGAGGGCAACAACAAGTCAAACAGCCCATCCAAAGAGAAGACTGAACCTGCTAAATAGCAATTACAGAAGGAGCAAGCGAGCTCCCCCAAGCTTAATCTTGGCAGTACTGATCCAGGTGTGCGAGTGAATATTGGGTCAGATGAGGACCCAAGGTATGTCTATGTAGGTGCTGAGTTGAAAGAAGATAAGTTCCAAAACTTTGTAAATTTCCTTTCAACTAATAAAGATGTTTTCGCTTGGTCGTATATCGATATGCCCGGAATAGATCCATCAATTGCATGCCATAAGTTACGGGTCAATCCCAATTATCGACCTGTAAAGCTGAAACCAAGGAGACTTGCTCCCAAATTTCACGATGCTGTCAATGAAGAAATAAGCAGACTTAAGCAGGTTGGCTTCATCAGAGAAGTCGATACCCCAGACTGGCTAGCCAACATCGTACCAGTCTTAAAGAAAAATGGGAAAACTAGAGTCTGCATCGACTTCACAAGTTTGAACAAAGCTTGTCCTAAAGATTCATTCCCACTGCCACGAATCGATAGGCTAGTCGATCAGACATGTGGTTTCGAGCTACTATCATTTATGGATGCATACTCAGGGTATAACCAGATCCCAATGTACGAGCCTGACCAAGAAAAGACCTCCTTCACAACAGAACAAGGTATTTTCTGCTATAAAGTAATGCCATTCGGGTTGCGGAATGCAGGTGCGACCTATCAAAGACTGGTCACCAGAATGTTCGACGACCTCCTAGGTCGAACAATGGAGGTCTACATAGACGATATGCTAGTGAAGAGCAGTGAGCAGCAGAACCATTTGTACAATCTCGACCAGGCATTCCAAAGGTTGAGACAATACAGAATGCGTCTTAATCCAGAGAAGTGCCTATTCGGAGTTGCATCAGGCAAATTCCTCGGATACCTAGTTACCAGAAGAGGAATTGAAGCAAATCCAGACCAGATCAGAGCCCTGATAAACATGCCAAGCCCAACAACAAAAAAACAAATTCAGAAACTCAACGGGATGGTATCAGCTCTGAACAGATTTATCTCAAGAGCATCAGACAAATGTCGGCCAATGCTTCACATCCTAAAGAAGGGGGCTACATATGAGTGGACAGAAGAATGCGAGAAGGCCTTCAACGATCTCAAGGCGTATCTGTCTACTCCACCAGTTCTCACTAGACCCAACGATGGTGATGTACTAGGCGTTTACCTCGCAACTTCAGATTTTGCCATCAGCGCAGTACTCTTCAAGGAGGACAATCAAGTCGAACGACCTATCTACTTCACAAGCAAGGTCTTACAACAGGCCGAAATAAGGTACACACCTCTAGAGAAGTTAGCATTAGCTTTACTTTACGCTGCATGCAAGTTCAAACCTTATTTCCAAGCCCACACTGTAAAAGTAATCACCGATCAGCCATTACGCCACATACTAGAAAAGAAAAACAAAACAGGTCGTATGGCTCGATGGGCAGCCGAGCTGGGTGATTACACTTTTGAGTTCGTCTCACGCCAGGCCGTCAAAGGTCAGGTCGTCGCAGATTTCTTAGTGGACTATCCAGCAGAGGACGTCAATTGGGAACCAGAACCTGAAACAAGGCAGGTCCAAGACAACCCTCCAGACACTTGGCAGCTGTATGTAGATGGTTCCCACAACTCCAACGGAAGTGGCATAGGTGCTGTGTTAATCTCCCCTGAAGGTTCACAGCTCGAGAGATCAACTCGTCTAGACTTCTCGACCTCCAATAACGAGGCCGAGTATGAAGCACTCATCCAGGGCCTACAGATGGCCGTCGAGCTACAGGCAGTTCGTCTCAAGGTATACAGTGATTCACAACTGGTAGTCAATCAGATTACCAACAATTATCAAATCAATGGGGTTAACCTAATCAGATATGCAAGCAAAGCAAAAGAGCTCATCAGCAAACTCAGCTTTTTCACAATTGATCACATACCTAGAGATGACAACAGACATGCTGATTCACTAACATTCTTAGCATCCAAGATCGAGTCAGACAGGCCGCGGGCTCTCACTATTGCCATCAATACACAGCCCGCATACCTATTAAAGGAAGAAGAAGTTCATCAAATCTTGGATCTACTAGAGACAACTACAGAGGACATCCAAGGAACCTGGATGGAACCTTTCATGACTTACCTTCAGACTGGTGTCTTACCATCCAACAAAAAGGAAGCCAGTCAATTGCTACATAAAGTAAACATGTACAGAATCCATGAGGGTAAACTCTTCAGAAAATCTGCAACTGGTTTGTTACTACGATGTCTCATCCCCAAGCAAGGCCAGATGATATTTCAAGAAATCCATGAAGGGGAATGTGGAAACCATTCCGGTGGGCGTACCTTAGCCCATAAAGCAATCAACCAAGGATACTTCTGGCCAAGAATGAAGGAAGATGCTAAGAAATTCGTCTTGAAGTGCAAAGAGTGCCAGCGATTTGCCGATAAGCAACACCAGCATCCAAATGATCTAATCAACATCACTGCACCATGGCCATTCCACATGTGGGGGCTTGACATCATGGGCCCCCTAATCAAAGAAAAGAAGTCTGAAAAGAGGTTCGTTCTAGTGGCCGTGGACTATTTCACTAAGTGGGTAGAAGCTGTCGCACTAACCAATGTTACCCAAAAGGATGTCCAAAGATTCATGTGGGAAAACATCATCACAAGGTTTGGATTACCAAAACGTGTAGTCACAGATAATGGCACTCAGTTCGTTGGCAAGAATATCAAGGCATTCTACGAACTGTGGAAAATCGAGCATTCAAGGTCAACTCCAAGATACCCACAAGCTAACGGCCAGGTCGAAGCTGCAAATCGACAGATCCTAAATAACTTAAAGAAGAAGCTCGAAGACCAGCACGATCAATGGCCACAGCAATTGGAAAACATCCTGTGGGCCTATAGGACAACACCTCGTACGTCCACTGGGATGTCACCTTTCAGCCTATGCTACGGAGTTGAGGCAGTCATTCCCACCGAGCTAACATTTGGAACGACCAAATCACTTCTGGTCGACACTGAACTCAACAATCAAGTATGGTCGTTTGGGGTCGACCTCCTCGAAGAACGACGGAACCACGCCTCCATAAAGCTAGAGCAATACCAACAGAGACTAAAGCGAGCTTATAACAAAGGCGTGCGACCTAGATCCTTCCAGCCAGGGGAACTAGTCCTAAGGAAAATGTTCACTAACAAAAGAAAGGACACTATTGGCAAACTGAACGCCAATTGGGAAGGCCCTTACATTATCACAAAGGTCCAGAGCAACGGTTCTTATCGTCTTCAAACACCAGAAGGGGAGATCATCAAGAACCCATGGAATGCTTATCATTTAAAAAAGTTTCATCAGTGAAGTGTAAGCATCTGTTCGTTGCATTTCAATGAATAAACTCACTTTTGCCTTCATCTCTGCTCAAACATGAATGGCTAATAAATGTCGACTCTCTCGACCTCCAATTATCAAAAATCTAGTCCCTTTGATAATCTAAAATTTGTTAAGTTACATCTTTAACAACTTAACTTGGTGCATTGGTCATTCCCCTCCCACGACCTAAGCACAACACAACTAAGATATATGCGACCTGGTCTCCCAACGGAACCAACACCACGATTAGCACTTGTTGTCTGCAGGTCCCTTTCAAGCAGGCAAACTAATAGGAACAACAGTATAAGGTAAAAAGTTGAATTCATTTTTTACTTGATGAGATTCTAACGATTACAGGTACAACAAAAAAAAAAAAATCTAAGGCATACAAGAGGAACTGTTTCAGTGCATCCTGCTTGCAGCCATTCATCTCGTCTACCTGCCTTCTGAACGAGCTACCAGGACTCCCCGGAAACTAGCTGTTCAGAAATGTTTCTTACAAACTCATCAAAGTAAAAACCGAATACTGCTGTTACATGCAAAAGACAAATGAAGGTACACTAAAGATTCACAAGGGGGCTCTAAGTACTGCGCTCTGGAAGCAAGCCCAAGAACAAGGAGTGCAAGCCTTGCAGAGGGTTACCCAATACAAGAAAGGGAAAAGAAGGAATGCAAGAAGCAAACTTTGCACAAGGTTACCCAATACAAGAAAATGGGAACCAAAGGCAAGATCATTGCTGCGCAGGCAGCTCGCCGGAAACACCACCATCTGTAACATCACCAGCGACCTGGTCGCTAGGGCCCATCAAGGTGTCCTGAGCTGGTGTCAAAGTATCTTCAGCACCACCTCGCGTCTCCTCTCCCTCGGGCGACCCAGATACAGCCTTCAACACCTGCTCGTAGTAAGCCTTCCACGCCGCTTCATTCTCCTGACATAACCTCTGCCAGTATTCAACAGAAGCTTGAGAAGCAGCGTTGCGCTCCTTCAACTGCTCCACCGTCTCCTTCAGCGCCGCAACCTGCATATCCCTGTCCTTCACCTTGCACTCAGCAACGGCAGCAATGTTCTTCACCTGCTCAAGCTTGTCATTGAGCTGCTTCAACTCAATTTCAGCCTGAGCACCAATCTCAGCGACCATACGCACCTCCTGGAAGCTGGCATTGAGCTGCAAGCAACAACAGAGTTTAACCTGAATGTCCAAACATAAATAAAGTAAATTTGACTCAAGATCAAACTCACCAAAGAAAGGGCCGAGTTGATTTTCGAGCAGGTCACCAGCAAGGGCTGTGACTTCACTGCTTGGGCATCAACAGCCAGGACGGTACCCTCATTCACAGCCCGGGCAACGCAAGGGTCATCGATAGCACTGTCGTTATCATACACGACGTGCTTCTCTCCTTGACCATCCAAATAATCAAATGGCCCGGGGCGGAATTCAGACAAAATACCTTTGCCTTTATGCAAAGGCCTAGCAGCAGTCTTCCTGGACAAAGCAGACATTCCAGGAGAAGTCACAGGCATTGAAGCAACAGGAGCTGGCATAGTTGGAAGCTCCGTCAGCTTGAGACTCCCCGAGAAGGACCTCTTCTTCCCAGCCAAGGCAGATAACTTGGGAAGCGAGGCAGGAGGACCTGCAACTGGAGGACTCGTCGCTACATTACCAACAGACCGCTCCCTCTCCACATGTAGCTCCCTCTCCACAGCTCGTTCCTGCCCAAGAGGTCGATCCTTCTCAAACCTCCGAGTTGCACTGGCAGAACGTTCTCTGTCCCCCTGCCTCGAGCTACCCCCAGCCCGTTCGCTATCACCAGCTCGCGAGCTGCCACCAGATCGCCCACCAGATTTATGCACTGAAGCCATAAATGTCTTTTTCAAAGCTTTCCTCCTCTCGAGCTCGTCCCAAACAGTTTTCGGACCACCTTTAGGAGTAAAATGCTCCTTTAGATGGGGTAGGAACTCGATCTTCCGCCGGTCACTCAAGTTACCAAAGCTGTTGAGAGCAGACTGCAGATCGTTCTTCCTCACTAAATGATCGTCCCTGATCGCTGCAACAAAAATAAACAGTAGTCAAGTCCAAGTACAGGAAGAAAGATCAACAACCCTAGAACTAAAGACCACAAACTTACGAGCGTCATTTCTAGTCACATGACGCAACTGGATATCTCCTTCAACAATTGACCCAGTAAGCAGCATGGGCTCTTTCCACCATGGCTCGCTGCTTACTGGATAAATCAAAGGCAAACGGTCTGGCCTAACTTGCATGTTATAGCCCGAGAGTTCAACCTTGGAGGAACGTTTAAAGCTGAAGTGGTTCAGTACATCTTTCACAGAAATGTTCCACCTATGCAGCTTGTTGAGGTCATCAATTACCCTCATATTTCGCCAGAAATTACCATTCATCTGGCAGGGGGCTCGACCTATAGCATTCAACAGGTCAACCACCAACCGAGACAATGGCAACCTCAGCCCAGCACGAAATTGGTTTAAAGTAAATACAGTAGAAGAAGGGTTATTGGGTCGATAGTCTGGAGAAAGTAAACGATCTCCCAGAAATCTAATCTCCAAATGCATAATCGATCTAAGATCATAAACCCTCCTAACAGCAAAATGCCTATGTACATAATCCATATTCACAACTCTACAAAATGCACCATCGTCTCCCTCTACCAATTCATCATCAGAAGAGTCTGGCCCATGAGAACCACTACTCTGGGGGCTATCCATCTCCTCATCACGAACAGAAGACGGAGTGTCAGATTGAGTATTCTCAGACTCAATCTCCTCACCACCACCACTCAGATTATCATTTTGGGAATCACTACCTTCAGACATTTTTCTCTCAAGCAGTATATAACAATTCAGAAGAAAACAGAAGATCAAAGAAAAGAAAGGAAAGAAAACAAACCTCACGAGCTCTCAAATCTCTTCAGATCGCAAGGCATAAAGCGGCAGCAATTCAAATAAAGGCGAGATAGGTAAACCCTTCTCAACGTAAGTACAGCTTATATACTGTAGCACGACCAATTTCAGCCATCGATTCGAAACAGATGAACGGCTAAGATCTACCGAAGCATCCATATGCATTGCAGTTATTCCCCACTCACGAAAACGGTTCGCATCCACCGTTGGATCAATCCACGTGTACGCAAGATATCCAATCAAGCAATACGTGCATCAGTTGCCATAACTGCACATCTAACTGCTCGATAAAACTCCTCCACTTCCCCGTAAGAGCGCCATGATTATCCTAGACATCGCTGCATGACTGCCACGTGTACAAATTCGAAAAGTTAACCTCAAATCAACATCGATTGGTGCATTAAGTCTTTTCAGCCCGCCTTCCACAACCAACCTAAAAAGAGGGGGCTTATGTAGGGGTACTACATACTCCAGCCAATCAAAAGCAGCCACGTGGCACAATCATCCATCCATCAGGTCGCTACGACGCCGACCTCCTAACATCTCGACCACAACGACTCGACCTCCAGACCAGCAGCGACCTACTCATACGTGCTACCATTCAATGCACAGAATATCTTCGTCAGTTACATAATTAATTCACAGAGACGCTCCTCATTCGTTACACAATTAATCCTCATTATGATGGCGGATAATCTGCAAGATCCATGATCCACGCCCTTCTATCTTCTATATAAACAGAACTACGATGGCTTGATCTCTAAGTTCAATTCCCCCGAGCTAGAGTACGTAGGCAATCTCGATCTCAACGAGGTGCAGCCACCCCAATCTCAAACATTCCCATTTGGTCAAGTCTCCCAAGCGACCTGACCCTGTTGATGCATTAATCTAGAAATAGGTTAATACATCATTCAAGAGAGCAATGACTTAAAGGCCATGTCCATAGAGACCTTAGCAGGAAAATTGAGAACTTATGAACTTGAGGTTCAGCTTGAGCAACCTCAAAATAAATCCTTTGCTTTTAAAGCTGGATCTTTTGAGGATGTGCAAGATGAAAAAATTAATCATGATGAGTCTCTTGACACTAAGCAACATCTGAGTATTATTTATCGTTATCTTAAACATATTTTTAAGACTATGAAATATAATGGTTTGACTAATCATGGTTTTGACAAGTGTAAGCTTCCCACGAAACTTGATGCTGAAGGGATAGAACAACAAAAAATCAAGTTATCTACCACTTGGGAGGAAGATTAAAGCGAGGATGATGATGATGTAACGAAAGACCATGTTACACATTGTGTTGCCTATGGGGCTTCTTTGAATGAGAATGTGGATTATCAGGTAACCGATATTGTCGATCATGAATTCGATGATTCTGTTTTGGTAAGTCCCGGTGAGTTAAGGGAATTACATATGTCACCTGTTAAACAATATCAATTCTTGCGTAAGACTAATCAGATTTTGAATGATATGGTTGAGTCTCTTGTAGAAGAGAAATTTGTACTTGCAGGTGATATGAATGCCTTATCTGAGGACTTTTCCCAAGAAAAGCTAGATTTCCAATCTAGAATTATTTCTTTGGAAATATCGAATCGTGAGATAGAAGATAAGTATCGTACTTTGTTGTTTGGGCATGAAGCTGTGAAAAAAGATTTATTTGCTTCTACTAAACGATTGCAAGGGTTTGAGAAAGCTTCAGTTGATCTAGACACCCTTATTAAAAGTGGAAAGTTTTCGTCAGATAAAACTAGTTTAGGATATGACTATGTTGGAGCTTCCTCCAGTTGTGTCCCTACTACTACTTCTTTTGTGAGGCCATCCTTGCCTCCTTTGTTACCAAATCCTCGTATGCCTATTCCGCCTCCACCTACCAAGGCTTTTGTATCTAAGCCGAATGTGATGACCAAGAACAAGACAAATCCTAAACATAGACATTTTAAGTGTTTTACTTGTGGTCGGTTAGGTCATATTTCAGCTTTCTGTTGGGATAAAAATTCCATGGTTCCTTATTCTTCTTCTTTTGGTAATAATTGTTGGAACTCATATGGTTATTTTCCTGTGCAGGCTCATCCTTCCTCTTGGACTCCTTTTAAGCCCAGAATTGGTCCTAAGATACCACAACGCTTCAACAACAGAAAGAAGTTTGTGCAAAAGGTTACCAAACCACCTCACATATGGGATAGAAGCATCGATGTTGCCAAATGTAGTCTAGAGAATGAGCGGTTAAGGGTTGGAAAGTCTACTATCGGGGATAATATTCATCAATCCTCCATACCTGGGTCCAACTTGCAGAATATCTCTCAAGTATGGGTAAGAAAAAATAAGTTGAAGGTTTTTCTGGACTTACAAAAGTCTGGTGGTGTCCCATATTTGGGATGATGTAGTTTGTTTCTAGCTTGGTGTTATTTGAATTGCATATTTCTCTAACCACATAGGCTATTTGTTTGGTGCTTCTATTTTTTATGCTTTGTTGTTTAGTTTGCAGATCATGCTGTATGTCTGAATACATTGTTAATAAAAAAAAAAAAAAAGGTTATTGGTTATTCCTTCTATTTTTTGTTTTTAGTTATTCCATGTATGTGTTGTTGGATGCATTTTTTCTGAGATATTGATTTAATTCAATTGTCTTAAATAAGTTGCAATATGTTTGGGTGTTTTTCTCTTTTTGAACTCTTAAGTATGTTTTGGTATGTATCATGCATTTTTCCTCGTTTGTTTGCACAGTGCACGACATGCTTGCATGATGGGAGTTTTTGGAAACCACTCACATATTCTTTGAGCTCATAGAATTTCTCTATCTCTCGAGTATTTATGTTATCTTGAGCTATCTCTCATCTATTTTGGTTAATGTTCATCTTGTTGTTCGTGTTATTGAGCATTCTTATCTTCCTCTTACAACTCTTGTTAGTGGTCAATGACTCACTTTATCCCCAGCCATTTGATTATCTTTAAAACAATATCAGTTGGCTAAGAACCCGTTGGGGTTGTGAGGGTCATGCTCTGACGGATGCACTCAAGAGATGTTAGTTCTTGTGTTGCACGTTATCATGGTATTGCACTTCTTGAGTTTGTGTTTATCAAAAAGATGTAGGCTACACCCTACCCTCGTGTATTTGAAAAGATGGAGGCAAAAATCCCTCCCACGGGGGAATGACATTGGAGTGATGTAGACTAAACTCCACCACATGCGGCAAAATAAAATCCAAGCGCATGTTCATTGTTTTTATGTAAGGCATACAAAGTTTATATTCCTTTGCCTTTTGGATGTCTTGGTTTTCATTTGAAAGATCATATTTATATTCGTTTGCCTTCTACTCATAACGTTTGTTTTAAAGGGGGTTGAAGTTTGTTTCTTCTATGCTCACTTACTAATCGTATGCCTCTTGTTGATGGTTCTATATTCTAGGTCCTCAAAGGGTGTGTTCTAGTGAATTGGGGCATTCAAGATGATGAAAAGGATAGACCATTAATGGCCTAATGGGACTTGTCGCCCAAGTACTAGAGGGACTGTCTGAAGTTGGCAACCTCCTATGCCGAGTTTTCTCCCAGTAATTTTGCATAGTCCTGCAAGTTCATGGAATTCCACGCTTGCAAGTGCTGGGATGCAGAGGAATGACTCTGTTTCTTTAGAGGATGAAAGCATATATTCTTGGAAAAAAATCGATATCCTGACCTAATTGCATTTATCTACTCAAAATTATACAGGTAAGTATACAATATGTTTTCACGAATGTACATTTTAAAATTTGGTTGGAATGGCGTTAGATAGCATGCTCCTCGTACACAATATGTTTAACTTAATAAAAAGTTCCGAGTGTTGGAGACATATATTTTTCTGTTCATTGCAGTAATTATTTTCTGAAAATCGGGCCTAACTACATGATTGCAACAAATATTAAACAGAGTGTTCGAGTACATGGACTCATAGTGATCTATTTTATTGATAAAATGCATGATTATATTGCAACTAACAGAATGATAAGTTCGTATGTGTATTTCAGTTATAACATCATAGACTCTGACTTGAATCTGTTTTATCAATTTTCTTCAATCTCTCACATTAATGTAAATACATTTGAGGGTACTACATTGATTTCTTGTTTCTCATAGAAACTAGAATGCTAGAAGACAGTAGATTTATATATCTTAGCTGATATGATTGAGTTCAGTTTAAAGCATACATGATTGCAACAAACAGCTTATTATGAAACAACATTCCTGCATATTTCTTATCCAATCATACAGATTGTGATTACAATTCTCCAATTCCTACTTGCATGGTACTAATGGTGACATAGAAACTTTAACCCGTTAAGGGTTAGGGGTTTTTACCCGAATTTTTTCGAATTGGTGGGGGTGGTGCCCTGAAAGGAGCCCGTGAACCTGTAATATATAGAAACAGTTTTTGTTAGAAATCCTGCATGCATGAACTATATATTGTTCCAGAGCTGCATCATGAGATTGTGAAGGATTTTATGTATAACATTTCTATAATAAAACCATATAAATTAAAAGAACTTACTCACAACCATTGTCTCTGAGAGCAATAATATGGCAATTGCAAAGAACATTAGAAACCGTTTAATCATTGTTTGGAATTCCATATATACTGATCTTGATCTTCAAAGTTTAAAGATAGCCAGATGATTATAGCTATTATAAATAGAATTAGTTGTGTGATACTTGTATTTATAGGCTACAGGCTCAATATATATTTCTCAGTTTGTTCTTTGCAATTGCCAAGAAGACTGGAATTGCATACTAAACTCAGGCAACTTTGAAAATTATTTGAGGTCACAACACATTTAATGAAGAAAACTAATTTTCCTTATTTTTTTCTTTCCAGTCTCATCTATGCCGCGTTGAAGACTCAAGTTATTTCTTCTTAATACAAGTCAAGACCTTCCTGGTTCAATCACATTAATTAAAGAAAAATCTGGACCTGGCAACACACTTTCCTTTCCTGATGTTCATATCTATGCATATGGATACAAGCGTGGAACCTTACTAGTATTTAGGACTTTGGGAGGAAAAAGTTTTATGTGTAGCCTACTTGTATGTGGGTGTGTACCCAATCTTAAGACGTTACGTGTTTATAAAGTGGTTGGGTACCTGCTCAGACCCACTAAGGTTAAATAAACCCATACATAGGTTATATTGTTCTTGCCACACGGCGATTTGTGATTGGGTGTACACACCCACATACAAGTAGGCTACAATATAAAATTCTATGCTACAACACTACCAATTTTATGAACACGTGACAATTTTTCATTGGTCCCACAAATAAAAAGCATAAAATTGGCTGAGTTACCTATTTAAATCTCACTGGTGGTTCATTGCACTCATACGTGGTAGCGTTTTATTCGTCCCACGTATATACACAACACAACAGATAATTTTTTTTTTATACCCTGACCTTAACAGATCTCTCGTTTGGTTCAAACTCTGAAGACCACCACAATAACATGCATGTCACAAACATGATCAGCTGCTTGCAATTGTTCCAATTAATATCTCTGATAGAGAACATCATCGGTCATCCTCTCAAAATTATTTGAAATCTTGCTTGCGACAAACTATAGTTTTTTTTTTTTTTTATACAAATACCGAACGGATTTATTTATTTGCTCTTGATGCACTTGTAATGAGCCCTTTTCAAGAAATGATGTAGTTTGGGAGTTTAGTTTGATAGTCTAGTATTTAAGTTACAACCCAAGTAGATTAGTATACAGATTTTAAGATGAAAGTCCAAATTCTTAACTCAATTTTTGATTAACAAACATTTAAAGCTCAAAAATCATATTAGCCACTTCACCTGCTTGTCGAAATGGAATCACTAGGAGCAGAAGAAGGGGTCTTATCTCTTATGTGTGAAGATCCGATCATTTCTTGACTTGCATAAGACCCACGTCATTGCATATGTATAAAACAACTCTGTCAAATTAAATTTTTTTTTTTATCTCCACTGCAAGAATATTTTTATCAACACATTTTTATTATTAGTATTCTCGTTGGGTTTTGATTATAGTTGTTCCTCGTTCTCATTCAAAGTTTCGATCCATTAATTCTTGGCCGGATATTTTTGATCAACTTTACATTCCAGATGGGCATTCTAGTCAAATCACATATCATCCTACTCAGCAGACTAGTTGATAACAGAAAAGTTGACGGCTTGGGGTAAACTCAAATAAAATAAAATGTCTGGGTATATGCAAATTCAGCTAACGTTTCCTGGGGTTTTGACAAATTCTCCAATCTTCTTGGATCGGGTTTTGACAAATTCTCCAATCTTCTTGGATCGGGTTTTGACAAATTCTCCCATCTTCTTCGATCGAGTTTATGATTACTAGGTTGTGACAGAGAGGTTAAATATTCAGTTTACTCCAGTATCTTAATATCTTATGGATGTAAATGCGTTCAACTTTTTATTTTTCGAGTAAAAAAACTTTGATTCTAACTTCACACATAAAACCAGAAAGTTGTAGTACTAATTACTTTTAAATAGGGGATTTGATTTGATATAAAAAGCACAACAAATGAAATCCATCTATTTTATCTTCATGTAACTTGTATTCAAAACAAATTTGTTTCATATGAAATGCAACTCTAGATCATTGAATACAACAGATTTCATGTTATACAACAAAATGAATTTGATTTTAGTTTAAACCATATGTACATTCTACACACAGAAAATATCAAGAAAATATCAAATCTCAAATAATCTTGGTCCTCTATAACATGAAATTAAATAAAGTAATCTGTAATCTCTGTTCAGCTTGTCTAAATGAAAAGTTGGCTTATGTGATTTAAATTTGGGCATGGATATATAAGTATGGACATGAGGATATCCAGCCCATTGATATATCTTATATATGAGTTGCATATGTGCTGCTAACCTGCAACTCATACTGTTGTCATCCTGAGACTTATTAATGAGGAGAGTTTGCAAAGTAGTTGACATCTTAATTTACAGGGAAAAAAGGTTTAGTGAATGATATTTACGTCACAATGATTACAAATGCCTGATCAACGCATAACAACAGTTATACCGTCAGGTTCACCCTTCTCATACAACACAGAGTACAGTAATGCAAAGACAAAGACTAAACGACCAGTAAGTAAGCAGATATACCAGTCAGACCCCAACAGCTCAGGACCCCTGCACACGCATAAACAGGAAGCTGAGTTTACCAATGCTCCACCATGACAGTTCTCCAGCCAAACAATAAATTTGTGAACCTGATTTCCTCCTGAGTTCCATTGCCTTCTTGCTCATGTTTAACCAAGCCCACACTGTGCCTTTTATATCCTGTACAACCTTCCTGCTGTCTGCTTTCCCATCTCTGAATATTATCCCATTACGTGTTTCCCAAATCGACCAGAGAACCACATAGGGTAAGATATCCCAGATCATTGCAGAGACTTTCTTGCTATTAAACTCTGGCCAATTTTCCAGCAGTTCGCTAGCAGAGTTCCAACTGGACAGAGCCTGCCTCGCTCTATTGTTGACCACCAGCAGTTCTTCCCAGATCCGCATAGAAAATTTGCAGTGAAAAAATTACTTATATTTGATACAGTATGGATTGAACATTAACAGTTGGTACGTGATAAGCAAACTCGCAACTGAAACCGACATTCGGTTGTTTGACATTATTTTGTGACTCCATGTGTCCGTGGTTATCTCGCCTTGATCTCATTATTAGGAATACCTTGATGTATGAGCGTCGTCCCGAGTATCCCTTCTCTCATCATGACTGTCAGGTTGTTGTTTGGTACAGGACGTACGTACCTTGAGTTGGACAGATCTCTTGTTAAGGTTTGGACGTACGTACCTAGTTAGGGCGTACGTACGTCGAGTTGGTCAGCAGACTTTCTTCTTTCAGGGACGTACGTACCTAGTTAGGATGTACGTACGCCGTCGTCAGATTTCCTTGTTTCGGCCCATTTTCTCTCTCCTCCAAAACCCTAACTATATATGGTTTTTCCAAAAAAGAATTGAATAGTTCTTTGGCCGTCCAATTGAAGTCTTCTTCTTGAGTTTGTTTAGGTTTGTTTAGGTGATTGAACTCATCCTCTTCTTCCCCTATTCATCTTCTTCTTCCTTATTGAATATTGAGATCAGCTTCGAGGCTTCTTGTGTGTTCATCAAGAAGTCGAGTATCTTTGTGTGTTCATCAAGGAACTCTGGTGTAAGCTTGCTTCATAGATCGGCTTCGAGTCTTCTTGTGTGTTCATCAAGAAGTCGAGTGTTTTGTGCGTACATCAAGGTACTCTGGTGTAGTCAAGGTGTTAGAGATAACCAGTAGTGTCAACTCGCAGTGATTATTGCAGGTAGTTGATAGGTTTGTACATCTCTTTTCATCTAGTGGATTTATTTGTTGTCACGAGGACAACCGTGGACGTTTCCCATATTGGGTTTTACCACGTTAAAAATATCGTGTGTTCTTTACTTGTTTATCGCTTTATTGTTTGCTTTACTATTGTTATATTGCACATATTGGGTTTTC
Source organism: Aquilegia kansuensis (assembly GCA_020826895.1). Taxonomy (NCBI): domain Eukaryota; kingdom Viridiplantae; phylum Streptophyta; class Magnoliopsida; order Ranunculales; family Ranunculaceae; genus Aquilegia; species Aquilegia kansuensis. The sequence continues at coordinate 9,001,524 of CM037007.1, read as the reverse complement.
AATTGGTATCAGTCGCAGGGCGCTTGTTAAGGAGCGTAAAGGCTCACGCGTAGATCCTTAGTGCAATTTTAATAGATTCTGATAAATATGGAACACTAATTTGTCCTCCTAAATTTAATGGAACTAATTTTCCCTATTGGAAAGTTCGTATGGCTGCGTATTTGCAGGCTATCAGTGAGGATGTGTGGATCGCTGTGGAAGATGGTTGGTCCCCACCGACAGTTATTATAGGTAGTACAAATAAGGCTATTACAATTGCAAAGCCACGAAACAGATGGAGTGCGGAAGACAAAATTGCTTCTACTAACAACCAAAGAGGACTTAATGCTATATTTATGGCTTTGGATGCTAGTGAATTTCGGAGAGTTCATGGTTGTATAACATCGAAAGAAGCTTGGGATAGGCTGGTAAGAACTCATAAGGGTGACACTGCTGTCAAAGTGAGTAATCTTGAACTTCTTATTAGTCAATTTGAAACTATGAAAATGGACAATAATGAATCTTTTGATAAATTCTTTATTCGTTTGCAGGATATTATCAACAATAGTGCATCTTTAGGTTTAGTGTACACCGATACTCAAATAGTGCGTAAAGTTCTTCGGTCTTTGCCATCTAGATTTCGTTCTAGGAAATATGTCATTCAAGAGAGCAATGACTTAAAGGCCATGTCCATAGAGACCTTAGCAGGAAAATTGAGAACTTATGAACTTGAGGTTCAGCTTGAGCAACCTCAAAATAAATCCTTTGCTTTTAAAGCTGGATCTTTTGAGGATGTGCAAGATGAAAAAATTAATCATGATGAGTCTCTTGACACTAAGCAACATCTGAGTATTATTTATCGTTATCTTAAACATATATAATGGTTTGACTAATCATGGTTTTGACAAGTGTAAGCTTCCCACGAAACTTGATGCTGAAGGGATAGAACAACAAAAAATCAAGTTATCTACCACTTGGGAGGAAGATTAAAGCGAGGATGATGATGATGTAACGAAAGACCATGTTACACATTGTGTTGCCTATGGGGCTTCTTTGAATGAGAATGTGGATTATCAGGTAACCGATATTGTCGATCATGAATTCGATGATTCTGTTTTGGTAAGTCCCGGTGAGTTAAGGGAATTACATATGTCACCTGTTAAACAATATCAATTCTTGCGTAAGACTAATCAGATTTTGAATGATATGGTTGAGTCTCTTGTAGAAGAGAAATTTGTACTTGCAGGTGATATGAATGCCTTATCTGAGGACTTTTCCCAAGAAAAGCTAGATTTCCAATCTAGAATTATTTCTTTGGAAATATCGAATCGTGAGATAGAAGATAAGTATCGTATTTTGTTGTTTGGGCATGAAGCTGTGAAAAAAGATTTATTTGCCTCTACTAAACGATTGCAAGGGTTTGAGAAAGCTTCAGTTGATCTAGACACCCTTATTAAAAGTGGAAAGTTTTCGTCAGATAAAACTAGTTTAGGATATGACTATGTTGGAGCTTCCTCCAGTTGTGTCCCTACTACTACTTCTTTTGTGAGGCCATCCTTGCCTCCTTTGTTACCAAATCCTCGTATGCCTATTCCGCCTCCACCTACCAAGGCTTTTGTATCTAAGCCGAATGTGATGACCAAGAACAAGACAAATCCTAAACATAGACATTTTAAGTGTTTTACTTGTGGTCGGTTAGGTCATATTTCAGCTTTCTGTTGGGATAAAAATTCCATGGTTCCTTATTCTTCTTCTTTTGGTAATAATTGTTGGAACTCATATGGTTATTTTCCTGTGCAGGCTCATCCTTCCTCTTGGACTCCTTTTAGGCCCAGAATTGGTCCTAAGATACCACAACGCTTCAACAACAGAAAGAAGTTTGTGCAAAAGGTTACCAAACCACCTCACATATGGGATAGAAGCATCGATGTTGCCAAATGTAGTCTAGAGAATGAGCGGTTAAGGGTTGGAAAGTCTACTATCGGGGATAATATTCATCAATCCTCCATACCTGGGTCCAACTTGCAGAATATCTCTCAAGTATAGGTAAGAAAAAATAAGTTGAAGGTTTTTCTGGACTTACAAAAGTCTGGTGGTGTCCCATATTTGGGATGATGTAGTTTGTTTCTAGCTTGGTGTTATTTGAATTGCATATTTCTCTAACCACATAGGCTATTTGTTTGGTGCTTCTATTTTTTATGCTTTGTTGTTTAGTTTGCAGATCATGCTGCATGTCTGAATACATTGTTAATAAAAAAAAAAAAAAAAAAAAAGGTTATTGGTTATTCCTTCTATTTTTTGTTTTTAGTTATTCCATGTATGTGTTGTTGGATGCATTTTTTCTGAGATATTGATTTAATTCAATTGTCTTAAATAAGTTGCAATATGTTTGGGTGTTTTTCTCTTTTTGAACTCTTAAGTATGTTTTGGTATGTATCATGCATTTTTCCTCGTTTGTTTGCACAGTGCACGACATGCTTGCATGATGGGAGTTTTTGGAAACCACTTACATATTCTTTGAGCTCATAGAACTTCTCTATCTCTCGAGTATTTATGTTATCTTGAGCTATCTCTCATCTGTTTTGGTTAATGTTCATCTTGTTGTTCGTGTTATTGAGCATTCTTATCTTCCTCTTACAACTCTTGTTAGTGGTCAATGACTCACTTTATCCCCAGCCATTTGATTATCTTTAAAACAATATCAGTTGGCTAAGAACCCGTTGGGGTTGTGAGGGTCATGCTCTGACGGATGCACTCAAGAGATGTTAGTTCTTGTGTTGCACGTTATCATGGTATTGCACTTCTTGAGTTTGTGTTTATCAAAAAGATGTAGGCTACACCCTACCCTCGTGTATTTGAAAAGATGGAGGCAAAAATCCCTCCCACGGGGGAATGACATTGGAGTGATGTAGACTAAACTCCACCACATGCGGCAAAATAAAATCCAAGCGCATGTTCATTGTTTTTATGTAAGGCATACAAAGTTTATATTCCTTTGCCTTTTGGATGTCTTGGTTTTCATTTGAAAGATCATATTTATATTCGTTTGCCTTCTACTCATAACGTTTGTTTTAAAGGGGGTTGAAGTTTGTTTCTTCTATGCTCACTTACTAATCGTATGCCTCTTGTTGATGGTTCTATATTCTAGGTCCTCAAAGGGTGTGTTCTAGTGAATTGGGGCATTCAAGATGATGAAAAGGATAGACCATTAATGGCCTAATGGGACTTGTCGCCCAAGTACTAGAGGGACTGTCTGAAGTTGGCAACCTCCTATGCCGAGTTTTCTCCCAGTAATTTTGCATAGTCCTGCAAGTTCATGGAATTCCACGCTTGCAAGTGCTGGGATGCAGAGGAATGACTCTGTTTCTTTAGAGGATGAAAGCATATATTCTTGGATAAAAATCGATATCCTGACCTAATTGTATTTATCTACTCAAAATTATACAGGTAAGTATACAATATGTTTTCACGAATGTACATTTTAAAATTTGGTTGGAATAGCGTTAGATAGCATGCTCCTCGTACACAATATGTTTAACTTAATAAAAAGTTCCGAATGTTGGAGACATATATTTTTCTGTTCATTGCAGTAATTATTTTCTGAAAATCGGGCCTAACTACATGATTGCAACAAATTAAACAGAGTGTTCGAGTACATGGACTCATAGTGATCTATTTTATTGATAAAATGCATGATTATATTGCAACTAACAGAATGATAAGTTCGTATGTGTATTTCAGTTATAACATCATAGACTCTGACTTGAATCTGTTTTATCAATTGTAGGGGTACTACATACTCCAGCCAATCAAAAGCAGCCACGTGGCACAGTCAACCATTCACCAGATCGCTACAACAACGACCTCATAGCAGCTCGCCCACAGCGACCCGACCAGAGGCGACCTGCTTACACACACGTGCTATCATTCAATGCACAGAATATCTTCATCAGTTACATAATTAATTCACAGAGACGTTCCTCATTCGTTACACAATTAATCCTCATTATGATGGCGGAGAATCTGCAAGATCCACGATCCACGCCCTTCTATCTTCTATATAAACAGAACTACGATGGCTTGATCTCTAGGTTCAATTCCCCCGAGCTAGAGTACGTAGGTAATCTCGATCTCAACGAGGTGCAGCCACCCCGACCTAACATCCTCCCATTTGGTCAAGTCTCCCCAGCGACCTGACCTCAGTTAATGCATTAATCTAGAAATAGGTTAATACATTTGGCGCCGACTGCAAGGAATTCGATCATATCGAAAATCCAACCCTCCCACCCAACTCTAAATCTTTTTTAAAATTCATACAATGACTACCATCCAAGATCTACAAGACCAAATCAGGAGTCTGCAGGAAGAGAACGCACAGCTAAGAGCTGCGCAAACCACCAATCCCACACAAGGTGGAAATGGTGGTCATGGAGTCATTCCTGTTGATGACTCCAATCAGAAATTTGAGCAACCCAGCCAGCAGCTGGCAGAGTTCAAAGCATCCCAGGCTCAGTACCATGCTAAGAGCCACACGGCGGAGCAACTGGCTGTCCAGTCCCTCCAACAGTTCCAGGAGTCCCCTTTCTCAAAGGAGATCCTGGAGCACGATTTGCCTAACAAGCTGAATGCCCCCAAGTTTGACCAATATGCTGGAGTCGGAGATCCAACCGACCACGTCAAGGGATTCCGGAAGTCCCTCCCACTGATCAAGGAAGATCATCTTCTGTGTTTGCTATTCCAGTCCAGCCTCACCGGACCAGCTCTCGACTGGTTTCATCGATTGAAGTCAGGATCCATCAGCTCGTTTGCAGAGCTCGAGAAACAGTTTGTAATTTTCTACATCCATAACAAGAAACGCCCCGTCACCATCGATTCAATGTTCAAAGTCAAGCAGCAAGGTGGTGAGTCTCTGAGCACATTTTTTGTCCGTTTCAAATCTGAGTTACATTCAATTCAGGACTTCGCAAAGGAGCATGAGGCCTTTGCAGTTATTGCTTTCTCTCACGGTCTGATCCAAGGGTCTGACCTCCACAAGTCTCTAGCAATGAAGAGACCTTCATCACTCGACGAGCTCTACCTGAAGGTAGATCGTTATATAAAGCTTGAAGAAGCCCTCACTGGGAGGGAGAAGAATCACGTAGTCAGCAACATCGAGTCTGGCTCAACAAGGCGACCTCGATCGGAAGGAAAGAGGTTTAAGGCTAAGTCGTTGCCCACTGAGCAACGAGAATATCACCGGTTCACGCGACCAGCCGGTTATATTTATGAGCGGATCAAGCACAACCATTGGTGCAAGGTCCCCATCTCCACACAGCTGGAGGATACATCTGGTCGCCCGTACTGCAAAGTCCACAAGGTACGGTGTCACCAGACTGATGACTGTCGCGTTCTGAAACGCGCACTGCAAACATGGGCCGATGAAAATAGGCTCAACAATTGGATCCTCGGAAGGAATGAGGATTCCGCCACCAAGCGAGCGAGGAGGGAATCCAGATCACCTCCCCGCTCCCCCAAGCGCAATCACAGCAGGGCCAGAACGGCCTCAGCAAGTCCAGTCCGCAGCAGAGGGCGTAGCCTCTCCCAACGTCTAGGTCCAACTGGCGACCTACGCGACGAATTAGACAAGAAGGTCGCCAACAAAGTGGACAGCGACAGCGAGTCTGACAGTCATGTGGTCTACATGATTGAGGAAACACACTCCACCCCGGCTTCGCGAGAAAAGAAAAGGAGAGTAGAGCATCTTCACCATGTCTACTCCATCACTGGTCGGGCAGCTCGTATCGACACCCCCGCCCGCCAGGAATCGGACATCACTTTCACTGAGGACGATCTCAACAAGGTCGTTACTCCTCATAATGATGCCCTTGTCATCGAGCTCCGAGTAGCAGATTATACCATCAAGAGGGTATTCGTAGATCCTGGTGCATCCTGCAACATTCTCATGTACAGGACCTTCAAGGACATGAGGTTGCCCGATTCAGTTCTCATCCCAGACTTCACACCCGTAATGGGATTCAACAATTCGAGAGAAGAATCCAGAGGAGAAATACTGTTGCCCGTCACCGCGGGCAGAAAAGAGGACAAGGTCGTCATCACGGCCAAATTTATCGTCCTGAACATCGCAAGCAAGTATAACGCGATTATAGGTCGAAAGTGGATCCACGCTATGAGAGGGGTTCCATCAACTTACCATCAGGTATTCCGTTATCCGGGCCCGCGGGGGATAATGGAGATTCGCGGCAATCAGAATGTCGCCCAGGAATGCCACGGCATCATCGAGGCCGTGCCACCATCAAAGCCATCAACCTCTGGAACCAAGGATACTGATGACAAAGGAAAGAGCCCAGTCACATCAGGAGCTCAGGAGGGCAACAACAGTTCAAAGAGCCCGTCCAAAGAAAAAACTGAACCCACCAAATAGCAACTACAGAAGGAGCAAACGAGCTCCCCCAAGCTGAACCTCGGAAGCACTGATCCAGGAGTGCGCGTCAACATTGGGACAGAAGATGACCCAAGATATGTTTATGTAGGAGCAGAGTTGAAAGAAGATAAGTTCAGTAGTTTTGTAAATTTTCTTTCAAGTAATAAAGATGTTTTTGCTTGGTCGTATATCGATATGCCTGGAATAGACCCATCAATTGCATGCCACAAACTGCGGGTCAATCCAAATTATCGACCTGTCAAACAAAAACCAAGGAGGCTTGCTCCAAAATTTCACGACGCTGTCAATGAGGAGATCAGCAGGCTCAAACAGGTGGGCTTCATCAGAGAAGTCGATACCCCAGACTGGCTAGCCAACATCGTACCAGTCTTAAAGAAAAATGGAAAAACAAGAGTGTGCATCGACTTCACAAGTTTGAACAAAGCTTGTCCTAAAGATTCATTCCCACTGCCACGAATCGATAGGCTAGTAGATCAGACGTGCGGCTTCGAACTACTTTCATTTATGGACGCATACTCTGGTTATAACCAGATCCCAATGTACGAGCCCGACCAAGAGAAGACCTCCTTCACAACAGAGCAAGGCATTTTCTGCTACAAGGTTATGCCATTTGGTCTACGAAATGCAGGAGCGACCTATCAGAGACTAGTCACCAGAATGTTTGGCGACCTGTTAGGTCGAACCATGGAAGTCTACATTGACGACATGCTAGTGAAGAGTAGTGAAGAGCAAAATCATTTGCGCAATCTTGACCAGGCATTCCAAAGATTAAGACAATACAGAATGCGTCTGAATCCAGAGAAATGCCTATTCGGAGTTGCATCAGGCAAATTCCTAGGGTACCTAGTTACCAGAAGAGGCATTGAAGCGAATCCAGATCAGATAAGAGCTCTGATCGACATGCCAAGCCCAAAAACAAAAAAGCAAATTCAGAAACTAAACGGCATGGTGTCAGCCCTAAACAGATTTATCTCCAGAGCGTCAGACAAATGTCGTCCAATGCTTCACATCTTAAAGAAGGGGGCTACATATGAGTGGACAGAAGAATGCGAGAAGGCATTCAACGATCTCAAAGCATATCTGTCTACTCCACCAGTCCTCACAAGACCTAATGATGGTGATGTACTTGGCGTTTACCTCGCAACATCAGATTTTGCGATCAGCGCAGTACTTTTCAAAGAGGAAAACCAGGTTGAACGACCTATCTACTTCATAAGCAAAGTCTTACAGCAGGCCGAAATAAGGTACACACCTTTAGAAAAGTTAGCATTAGCTTTACTTTACGCTGCATGCAAATTCAAGCCTTATTTCCAAGCCCACACTGTAAAAGTAATCACCGATCAGCCACTACGACACATATTGGAAAAGAAAAACAAAACAGGTCGTATGGCTCGATGGGCAGCCGAACTGGGTGATTACACTTTCGAGTTCGTCTCACGGCAGGCCGTCAAGGGCCAGGTCGTCGCAGACTTTTTAGTAGACTATCCAGCAAAAGATATCAATTGGGAGCCAGAACTTGAAACAAGGCAAGTCCAAAACAACCCTCCAGATACATGGCAGCTGTATGTAGATGGTTCCCACAACTCCAACGGAAGTGGTATAGGTTCTGTGCTAATCTCTCCTGAAGGTTCACAGCTGGAAAGAGCAACTCGTCTAGACTTCTCGACCTCCAACAACGAGGCCGAGTACGAAGCACTCATCCAGGGCCTGCAGATGGCAATCGAACTTAAAGCAGTTCGCCTCAAGGTGTACAGCGATTCCCAACTGGTAGTCAATCAGATGACCAACAACTACCAAATCAACGGAGTTAATCTAATAAGGTATGCTAGCAAAGCAAGGGAGCTCATCAGCAAACTCAGCTACTTCACAATCGACCACATACCTAGAGATGACAACAGACATGCTGATTCACTGGCATTTCTAGCATCTAAGATTGAGTCAGACAGACCGCGGGCCCTAACTATAGCAATCAACTCTCAGCCCGCATATCTCTGCAAGGAAGAAGACGTCCATCAAATCTCTGATCTACTAGAAGCAACTCCAGAAGACATCCAGGGGACCTGGATGGAACCTTTCACAATTTACCTTCAAACGGGTGTCCTGCCAACTGACAAAAAGGAGGCCAGTCGAGTACTGCATAAAGTCACAATGTACAAAATCCATGAAGGCAAACTTTTCAGAAAATCTGCAACTGGATTGTTATTACGATGTCTGCTTCCAAAACAAGGTCAGATGATATTTCAAGAAATCCATGAAGGTGAATGTGGAAACCATTCCGGTGGGCGTAGCTTAGCCCATAAAGCAATCAACGAGGGATACTTCTGGCCAAGAATGAAGGAAGATGCTAAGAAGTTTGTCTTGAAGTGCAAGGAATGCCAGCGATTTGCGGATAAGCAACATCAACATCCAAACGACCTCATCAACATTACGGCACCATGGCCATTCCACATGTGGGGGCTCGATATCATGGGCCCCCTAATCAAAGAAAAGAAATCCGAGAAAAGATTCGTTCTAGTGGCCGTGGACTATTTCACTAAGTGGGTAGAAGCAGTTGCACTAACCAATGTTACCCAAAAAGATGTCCAAAGATTCATGTGGGAAAACATCATAACAAGGTTTGGACTACCAAAACGGGTAGTCACTGATAATGGCACTCAGTTCGTTGGCAAGAATATCAAAGCATTCTACGACCTGTGGAAAATCGAGCATTCGAGGTCAACTCCTAGGTACCCGCAAGCCAATGGCCAGGTCGAAGCTGCAAATCGACAGATCCTAAACAACTTGAAAAAGAAGCTCGAAGACCAGCACGATAAATGGCCACATCAATTGGAAAACATCCTGTGGGCCTATAGGACAACCCCTCGTACGTCCACTGGGATGTCGCCTTTCAGCCTGTGCTACGGAGTTGAGGCAGTTATTCCCACTGAGTTAACATTTGGAACGACCAAATCTCTTCTGGTCGATACTGAGCTCAACAATCAAGCCTGGTCGTTTGGAGTCGACCTCCTCGAAGAACGACGAAACCACGCCGCTATAAAGCTCGAGCAATACCAGCAGAGACTCAAGAAAGCTTATAACAAAGGCGTGTGACCTCGAACTTTCCAACCAGGGGAACTAGTCCTAAGGAAAATGTTCACTAACAAAAGAAAAGACAATATTGGCAAATTGAACGCCAATTGGGAAGGCCCTTACATTATCACAAAGGTCCAGAGCAACGGTTCTTACCGTCTTCAAACACCAGAAGGGGAGATCGTTAAGAACCCATGGAATGCATATCACTTAAAGAAGTTTTATCAATGAAATGTAAGCATCTGTCCATTGCATTTCAATATATAAAATCATTCTTGCCTTCATCTCTGCTCAAACATGAATGGCTACTATAGGTCCAACCCCTCGACCTACAAATTATCAAAACTCTAGTCCCTTTGATAATTTAAAATTTGGTTAAGTTAAATCACTAACAACTTCACCTGGTGCATCGGTCATTCCCTTCCCACGACCTAAGCACAACTTCATGCAATGCGACCTCACTCCAACCAGGTCGAGCACACTCTACTTATTGTTTGCAGAATCAATACAAGCAGACAAATCAAAAATAAAAGGTAAAATGTTGAATTAATTTTTACTTGATGAGATCCTAACAGTTACAGGTACAACCAAAAAACTAAAGCATACAAGAAGAACTGTTTCAGTACGTCCTGCTTGCAGCCATTCATCTCGTCTACCTGCCTTCTGAACGAGCTACCAGGACTCCCCGGAAACTAGCTGATCAGAAAGGCTTCATATGTACTCATCAAAGCAAAAACGACTACTGTTAATTACAAAAGACAAAAGATTATCAACTCAAGCTCTCAAAAACAGAAGGAGGCTCTCAAAAATGCGCTCTGGAAGACATACTGCAAGAACAAGGAGTGCAAGAAGCAAACTTTGCACAAGGTTACCCAATACAAGAAAGGGAACACAAGGTTACCCAATACAAGAAAGGGAATACCAAGGCAAGCTTACTGCCGCACAGACTGGTCCCCGGAAGCATCAACTTCAGCAAGGGTATCAGTGACCAGGTCACCAGGGCCCATCGAGGCGTCCTGAGCTGGCGCCAAAGTATCTCCAGCACCACCTCGCGTCTCCTCTTCTTCGGGCGATCCCGTCATAGCTGCCAGCAGCTTCTCGCTGTAGGCCTTCCACGCCGCCTCAGTCTCCTGACATGTCCTCTGCCAGTAAGCAGCAGAAGCTTGGGAAGCAGCGTCACGTTCCTTCAACTGCTCCACCGTCTCCTTCAACGCTGCTACCTGGGCATCCCTGTCCTTGACCTTACACTCAGCAACGACAGCAATATTCTTGGCCTGCTCAAGCTTATCATTGAGCTGCTTCAACTCAATTTCAGCTTGGGCACCAATCTCAGCAACCAGACGGACCTCCTGGAAGCTGACATTGAGCTGCAACCAACAACAGAGCTTAAAACAAATACCCAACAACAAATAAGGCAAACACGACTCATGATCACACCTACCAAAGAAAGTGCTGAGTTTATCTTCGAGCAAGTCACCAACAAGGGCTGTGACTTCACTGCTTCAGCATCAGCAGCCAGGACGATACCCTCATTCACAGCCCGGGCAACGCAAGGGTCATCGATAGCACTGTCGTTGTCATACACGACATGCTTCTCTCCTCGACCATCCAAATAATCGAATGGCCCGGGCCGGAATTCAGACAAGATACCTTTGCCTTTCTGCGAAGGCCTAGCAGCAGTCTTCATCGACAAACCAGACAGTCCAGGAGAGGCCACCGGCATTGAGGCAAGAGGAGTTGGCATAACTGGGAGCTCCTTCGTCTTAAGGCTCCCTGATAAAGACCTCTTCTTCCCAGCCAAGCTACCTAGCTTGGGAAGTGTGGCTGGAGGACCTGTAACTGGGGGGCTCGCCACTGAATCCACCCGCCGAGAGCCACCAGTAGATCGCTCCCACTCCGCAGAACGTTCCTCCAACATAGGTCGTTCCTTGTCGAGAGGCCGACCCTTGTCCGACCTCCGATGAGCACCATCAGAACGCTCTCTCTCCCCTCTCGAGCCACCAGCAGCCCGTTCACTATCATCAGCTCGCGAACTGCTACCAGAACGCCCACCACCAGAAGATTTGTGTACAGAACTCATAAAGGCTTTCCTCAAAGCTTTCCTCCTCTCGAGCTCAACCTCAACAGTCTTTGAACCACCTTTGGGAATAAAGTGCTCCTTTAGATGGGGCAGCAGCGAGATCTTTCGTTCGTCGCTCAAGTTACCAAATCTGTTCAGCACAGAATTCAGAACGTTGCCCTTCACCAATTGATCGTCCCTGATCGCTGCAACAAAAATACAAAAGCGTCAAGTTCACAAACAGAAACATGAACCAACAACCCTAGACCTAAAGACCACAAACTTACGAGCGTCATTCCTAATCACATGACGCAGCTGGGTATCCCCTTCAACGATCGACCCAGTAAGCAGCATAGGATCTTTCCACCATTGCTCGCTACTTACTGGATAAATCAAGGGCAATCGGTCTGCCCTAACTTGCATATTATAGCCCGAGAGTTCAACCTTCGAGGAACGTTTGAAGCTAAAATGGTTCAGAACATCCTGTACAGAAATGTCCCACTTGTGCAGCCCGTTGAGGTCATCAATTACCCTCATATTACGCCAGAAATTACCATTCATCTGGCAGGGGGCTCGACGGATGGCATTCAACAGGTCGACCACCAACTCAGACAACGGTAACCTCAGACCAGCACGAAATTGATTCAAGGTAAATACAGTAGAAGACGGATTGTTAGGTCGATAGTCAGGAGAGAGTAATCGATCTCCCAAAAACCTGATCTCCAGATGCCTAATCGACCTAAGGTCATAAACCTTCCTAACAACAAAATGCCTATGTACATAACTCATATTCACAACTCTACACATGGCACCATCGTCCCCCTCTACCAACTCATCATCAGAAGAGTCTGGCCCATGAGAACCACTACTCTGGGGGCTATCCAACTCCTCACCACGAACAGGAGATGAAGTGTCAGATTGAGTACTTTCAGACTCAATCTCATCATCAACATCACCACTCAAGTGATCATTTTGGGAATCACTAGCGTCAGACATTTCTCTCAAACCAAGATACAAGAAAGTAGAAGAAGAAAGAAAAGCAAGCAGAAGATCAAACAAATAACAAGAGAAGAAAACAAACCTCACGAGCTCTCAAAGTCCTTCAGTTCGCAAGGCAAAGGAGGCAGCAACTCAAATGAAAGCAAGATAGGTAAACCTTTCTCAAGGTAACTACAGTTTAAATACTGTAGCACGAGAAATCACAGCCATCGATTCCAAACACATGAACGGCTGAGATCGACCAAGAATCCAAGTGCATTGCAGTTATTCTCCACTCACAAGACGGTTCACATCCACCATTGGATCAATCCACGTGTACGACAGATATCTACCCACGCAATACGTGCGTCAGTTGCCATAACTACACGGCTAACTGCTCGAGGAGACTCCTCCACTTCCCCATAAGAACGCCATGATTACCACAAACATCGCTGCATGTCGCCACGTGTTAAAATTCAAAAAGTAAAGCTCAAATCAACATCGAACGGGGCATTAAGTCTTTTCAGCCCGCCTTACACAAGCCGACCTAAAAAGAGGGGGCTTATGTAGGGGTACTACATACTCCAGCCAATCAAAAGCAGCCACGTGGCACAGTCAACCATTCACCAGATCGCTACAACAACGACCTCATAGCAGCTCGCCCACAGCGACCCGACCAGAGGCGACCTGCTTACACACACGTGCTATCATTCAATGCACAGAATATCTTCATCAGTTACATAATTAATTCACAGAGACGTTCCTCATTCGTTACACAATTAATCCTCATTATGATGGCGGAGAATCTGCAAGATCCACGATCCACGCCCTTCTATCTTCTATATAAACAGAACTACGATGGCTTGATCTCTAGGTTCAATTCCCCCGAGCTAGAGTACGTAGGCAATCTCGATCTCAACGAGGTGCAGCCACCCCGACCTAACATCCTCCCATTTGGTCAAGTCTCCCCAGCGACCTGACCTCAGTTAATGCATTAATCTAGAAATAGGTTAATACATCAATTTTCTTCAATCTCTCACATTAATGTAAATACATTTGAGGGTACTACATTGATTTCTTGTTTCTCATAAAAACTAGAATGCTAGAAGACAGTAGATTTATATATCTTAGCTGATATGATTGAGTTCAGTTTAAAGCATACATGATTGCAACAAACAGCTTATTATGAAACAACATTCCTGCATATTTCTTATCCAATCATACAGATTGTGATTACAATTCTCCAATTCCTACTTGCATGGTACTAATGCTGACACAGAAACTTTAACCCGTTAGGGGTTAGGGGTTTTTACCCGGATTTTTTTCGAATTGGTGGGGGTGGTGCCCTGAAAGGAGCCCGTGAACCTGTAATATATAGAAACAGTTTTTGTTAGAAATCCTGCATGCATGAACTATATATTGTTCCAGAGCTGCATCATGAGATTGTGAAGGATTTTATGTATAACATTTCTATAATAAAACCATATAAATTAAAAGAACTTACTCACAACCATTGTCTCTGAGAGCAATAATATGGCAATTGCAAAGAACATTAGAAACCGTTTAATCATTGTTTGGAATTCCATATATACTGATCTTGATCTTCAAAGTTTAAAGATAGCCAGATGAGTATAGCTATTATAAATAGAATTAGTTGTGTGATACTTGTATTTATAGGCTACAGGCTCAATATATATTTCTCAGTTTGTTCTTTGCAATTGCCAAGAAGACTGGAATTGCATACTAAACTCAGGCAACTTTGAAAATTATTTGAGGTCACAACACATTTAATGAAGAAAACTACTTTTCCTTATTTTTTTTCTTTCCAGTCTCATCTATGCCGCGTTAAAGACTCAAGTTATTTCTTCTTAATACAAATCAAGATCTTCCTGGTTCAATCACGTTAATTGAAGAAAAATCTGGACCTGGCAACCCACTTTCTTTTCCTGATGTTATTATACATATAGGCTGTGTTTGGTTCATGGAATTTAAATTCCAGGAAAGTGAAGGGTACTAATGTAATAGTGAATGATAGGAGAGAGAGTGTGCGCAGAAAAGGGAGAGAAACAGAGACGGAGATGGACGGAATTCTTGCTAAAACAAAACACTTGCCTGCTTTGTCCTAACAATTATAAAATTTGGTTTTCTTTTTAAAAAAATGGAAACCATATTCCAATAAAATAGCTATCCGCGGAATCTGAATTCCGATCTCCTCCTCAAAATCTTCCTAAAATCTAGCTATTTCTGCTCATTTTCCGGGAAACCAAATGCCTGCGAACCAAACACAGCCTATAAAGTCTGTTTTCATATCTATGCATATGGATACAAGTGTGGAACCTTACGAGTATTTACGAGCTTGGGAGGAAATTTTTTTATGTGTAGCCTACTTGTATTTTTGTTTGTACACTCAATCATAGAATTGTAGCCCAATAACGATTTGTTTAAGTTTAAATTAAATTGATATAATCTTTTGGCTTTCCACATTACAATGTAAGTTGTAATAATTTAAGTAGTAGTATTAGTAGTGTTCTTTATTATGAAGAACTTAAAGGTCTTGATGGAAAACTATATAAGTACTATACTCCATAGCTCCCTCTTAATGCTCAATCTGTACAATATAGGGACCATCTCCTAGGTAGATTTAAGGAGAAATTGAGAGAAGTCAAACTATGGTTTTATTGAATGTAGAAGATATAAAGGTATGTATATGTTAGTTTATTTATATTATTTTATTTTGTGACCAATACCTTATGCATATTCGATCCTGGACATATTTGATTTATCTAAGTTAATTTAGTTCTTTCATTTAGTATAATTTTCTCTTATTATAATTTAATTCTTTCAGTCACGCGTTTATAAAGTGGTTGGGTACCTTATCAAGCCCACTAAGGTTAACTAAACTCATACATATAGGTTATATTATTATTATTGCCACACGACGTTTTGTGATTGGGTGTACACACCCACATACAAGTAGGCTACGCATATAAAATTTTTTATGTCCATTTTTTCGTGGGATACTCAAAGAATTTTATCTGTTATGCTTTTTATGTGTGGTATTGGTGGGACCAATAAAATACTACTAATTTTATAAACACGTGACAGTTTTCATTGCTCCCACAAATAAAAATCTTAAAATTGGTTGAGTTACCTATTTAAATCTCACTGGGGTTTATTGCACTCATTTGAGTTTACCCCATGCCGTAAACTTTTCTGTTAGAAGCTTAGCTTAATTTTTAATAAAAATATCTATAATATACCAATTCTATCTTTTAATTGATCAAGGGTTCAGATCTAACAAAATCAACGACTCAGATCTAATTAAAATTGAAAGTTAAAGTTGTCTTCCGCATTCTCCATGGATGGGATGATGAAGGTTCTTTCTCTGCTGTTTCCGTTTCTTCTTCTATCTACATTGAGATTATTTTGTGATAATTTAGGGTGCAATTTGAAGATTAAAAGTTGGATTTTTCAAAGTAGGTATTAGATTGATTTGAAGCTTTGAAAAGCAAAATGGATTTGTCAGAAATTTGTTTTTGCGAAGTGGGGCTTTTGTTGATAGATTAAAAAAATTGTTACACATTCCAATGGTAGGCAAGCCACAAAGGAAAGTCGTAGTTGTGAAGATGGAAAATCCTAATTAGTCTATGTTTGAATTGGAAAGTTCATTTGAAGAAGATGCTACCAGTCTACCAGCAGTGGTGATAAAAGTAAAGGAAAGAATGCAAAAAAAATAAATAAATTAATGAAGTTCTTAAAGCTTATAAAGTTGGAAGATGTTTAGCTACATTGGATCTCCACTGCAAGAATATTTTTATCAACACATTTTTATTATTAGTATTCTCGTTGGGTTTTGATTATAGTTGCTCCTCCTCTACAGTTTTTTACCGATGCCTGTATCATTATGTTCCTCCTTCTTATTCAAAGTTTCGATCCATTAATTCTTGGCTAGGTATTTTTAGATCAACTTTACATTTCATGGGCATTCTAATCAAATCACAGATCATCCTACTCAACAGACAGGTAGTTGACGGCCTGAGGTAAACTTAAATAAAATACAATGTCCGGGGTATATGCAAATTCAGCCAAGGTTTCCTGTGGTTTTGACAAATTCCCCCATCTTCTTCGATCGAGTTTATGATTACTAGGTTGTGACAGATAAGTTAAATATTCAGTTTACTCCAGTATCTTAATATCTTATGGATGTAAATGCGTTCAACTTTTTATTTTTCGAGTAAAAAAACTTTGATTCTAACTTCACACATAAAACCAGAAAGTTGTAGTACTAATTACTTTTAAATAGGGGATTTGATTTGATATAAAAAGCACAACAAATGAAATCCATCTATTTTATCTTCATGTAACTTGTATTCAAAACAAATTTGTTTCATATGAAATGCAACTCTAGATCATTGAATACAACAGATTTCATGTTATACAAGAAAATGAATTTGATTTTAGTTTCAACCATATGTACATTCTACACACAGAAAACATGAAATCTCAAATAATCTTGGTCCTCTATAACATGAAATTAAATAAAGTAATCTGTAATCTCTGTTCAGCTGGTCTAAATGAAAAGTTGGCTTATGTGATTTAAATTTGGGCATGGCTTATGCAGTTCAAAAAAGGTTTAGTGAATGATATTTACGTCACAATATGATCCCTCATTAATTTGCAAAGATCCCAGATGACGTTATTTATCCAGAAGAAAAAATTACTTATATTTGATACAGTATGGATTGAACATTAACAGTTGGTACGTGATAAGCAAACTCGCAACCACATGGCCGATTACTTGGAAACAGTCATTAGTTGCCAAGGATTGGTGTACCTATTTTATTTCGGTGGAATGGCTGTCATCGATCTGTACGTGTCCTTCACTTCTCTTTAAAGAACATGAGCATATGGATCGCCTGATTTATCTGTTCCAGAAACATGCATGTTATGATAGACGTTCTTTGTTGAGTACCCTATGGACTGTGGAGATATCTCTGTTGTAATTCATAATTTTGTCAGATATTCACTAGACAGAATTCGGACATTGGATGTTTTAAAATTAGATATGTTCACAATGGTATGGGAGAAGGTTGAAAGCCTGGGTGACCGGGTATTTTTTGTTAGGCAGCAGAAGTTGCACATCACTGTCTGCAACTGAGTTTGGAGTAAGAGGAAATTGTATCTGTTGTTGGGTTTTTTGTGGAAAAGGAGCAGAGGGAAGTTTTTTCTTCAGGAACGTACGTACGTAGTTAGGGCGTACGTACGTCCCGTATCGCAGATAACTTCTTCGTGGTTCGACGTACGAACGTTCGTTCGACGTACGTACGTCCTCCTTTACTTTTGTGCTATATAGGCCCTGTTTAAGCCCAATCTCGTGGTCTATTGTAAGGTTATGTTATAAAGCCAAGTAAAAGTGGGAAAACCTTAAGTTTTCTAAGAGAGAGATTGTGAGAAGCCATTAGAGAGTTTGAGAACTTTTGTGAGGAAGAAGACTTCGGTTTTCTTTGTGAGGGCTTGTACAATTGTCTCGATAAGAAAAACATCATCCTTTCTCCCCGTGGACGTAGGCATATTGCCGAACCACGTATATCTTGTGTCTTGTGTGGTTGCTTGTTTAATTTTGTCGCTTTGTTTTACTTTCATACATTAGTTCAATCATCTTCTTTGTGCATTAGTTTTCGCTGCGCACAATAAGTGGCATCAGAGCTTCGGTTAGATCTTGAGCGTCTTGAAGGTGTTTGAAAAAATTCCGCAGTGAGTTTTTTAATTGTGTTTCAAGTCCAAGGTTCTACCTTTTGTTCGTGGGTTGCATAGAAGGTCTTTGTTGAAATTCCGGTGTGAATTTCAGATTTGTTTACCTTCGTTTGGTGATTGTTTAGTGCATGAAAATTGGTGGAAAGATGGCAAAAGAATTGAATTCGAAGGATTCGAAGAGGGAAATCAAGACAATGGTTTTCCATCAAGCAAAGATTGATGTAGAGAAGTTTACCGGCACCAATAACTTTGGTATGTGGAGGTGTGAGGTAATGGATGCTCTATGTTAACAAGACCTAGAGGATGTTCTGGAGGATAAGCCAGAAGGTGTGGAAGAGAAGGATTGGAAGAAGATGAACAAACGAGCTTGTGGAATCATAAGATCGTGTTTGGCTCAAGACATTAAATACCTTGTGTGATGAATGATACTTCTGCAAAGGAGATTTGGCGAAAATTGGACGAGAAGTACTTGACAAAGACTATCCACAATAAAAACTATCTACTTCGAAAGTTTTATCGAATAGATATGAAAAGAGGTATTTCAATGGCGGAAAATCTTAATGATTTTACCAAGGTAATTGCCGACTTGGTGAATCTTGGAGCAAATGTAAGTGATGAAAGCAAGGCAGTGTGTCTCCTCAATTCGTTACCGGACGAATATGAACACTTGGCTATCACACTTACATATGAAAAAGACAAGTTGGTGTATAGTGAGATTTCTGCAGCATTGTTAAATCATGCGTGTATGAAGAAGGACAAAGAAGAGTCCAAAAGCTCAACACCAGAGGTTTTAGTGGCAAGGGGAAGCTACAATAGTAGGGGTGAGTCTCGTTCAAAGCCGAAGAGGAGGTTTCTAGTAAAAGATGAATGTTCTTTTTGTCATGATCAAGGGCATTGGAAGAAAGATTGTCTTCAAGCCAAGACAAAGGACAAGAAGAATAACTCTGAGGTAAATATATTGCACATAATAATAGAGATGAAGATGATGGTTCTGATTACTCTTTATTTGTTTCATCCATCGATTGTTCCACTAGTGCTAATGAGTGGATATTAGATTCGGCTGGTACTTATCATGTGTGTCCCATAAGGGAATGGTTTTCTAGTTTTAAAAGGCTAGATAATGGTGCAGTAGTGATGGGGGAATGATCAACCTTGTCATGTATTGGGGATAGGTACTATTCGATTGAAGATGTTTGATGGAAAGATAAGAGAGCTGAGGAATGTAAGATATTGCCTACCAAAAAAAAAAAAATGTAAGATATGTTCCTGATTTGAAAAAGAACCTTATTTCACTTAAGCTAAAGGTTACAAGGTAGTAGCTCAGAATGGTGTTCTAAAAGTTATGGTTGGTGCAATGATATTACTAAAGGGTATTCGACGAAGTAACTTGTACTTCTTGCAGGGTAGTACAGTTACATGTGATGTGGCCATGTCAGAGGCTACAACGAAGTTTGCTAGAGAGACTACCAAATTGTGGCATATGCAGTTGACGCATAAATGTGAAAATCTTTGCAGACATTGACGGAGCAAAGGTCTTTTATAAGTGCTATCGCCTGCAAGTTAGAGTTCAGTGAGCATTGTGATCTGGGCAAGCAGACAAGAGCAAAGTTTGGCATAACTATCCATTGTATGAGTGGAGTTCTTGATTATGTTCACATGAATGTCTGGAGACCTACCGAGTACACAGCTTGGGGAGGTAAGTCTTATTTTGTGTCTTTAGTTGATGAATTTTCTAGGCGTGCATGGGTGTACATCATGAAGCATAAGGATGAAATCCTAGAAATATTGAAGTGGAAGAAGCTAGTTGAGGCCCTAATTGACACAAAGATCATGGTATTGTGCTTAGATAATAGCATAGAGTACAAAGATGATCCGGTCTTGCAAGTATGTCAGACTGAGGGTATTGAGCATCACTTCACTGTGAGAAAGACACTGCAACAGAATATGGTGGCAGAACATATGTTGTCTATGGATGGACTAGGCAAAGTGTTTCGGGTTGAGACATGTCATCTTATTAACATGTCATCTTATTAACAGGTTGCCTCTTATGGAGGTTTCTATGTTGGAGCCTGGGAGTTCTCAGCAGGTGGAAAACAAGACCAAAGAGGTTTTGTAGTGGGTGGAGATTGGTATATCTCCATATGTTCCAGTGGGTTCTGTATCTAATGTGGAAACACTTGTAAGGGTTTTGGGTGATTCAAATTCTGATGACATGACAGATGATGAGACGGTTGAAGATGCGGAAAATGGTGATCCTATTAATGAGGGTCCAATCGCAACTAGATTACCTAAGATGGAAGAAAAACCTCCAGGTAAAGATGTGCACTTGAAGGTAAATGTTTGCATCCTTATGGCCTTGGTAGTGCAATCTGATTTGGTATTAGCTCAGTTTGATGTTAAAACGGTTGTTTTACATGGTGAGCTAGATGAGGAGATTTATTTATCTCAGCCTAGTGGTTTTGGAGTTGCAAAGTATGATGAGTTGGTGTGTTTTAAACCATATATTTCACGAGCAGTGGGCATTGTAGGTAGATACATGCATGATCCTGATGTGAGACATTGGGAAGCTGTGAAATGGATGTTCCACTACATTCAAGGTAGTGTGGAGGTTTGTTTGTTAGTTCAACATGGACGGAATTTGAGGCTGTGGTGTGTTGGTTATGTGGATGTTGAGTATGATTGTCACTTAGATAGACGTTGGTCTACTCCTGGATATGTGTTTACATTGGCAGTGAGATCTATCAGCAGGTTGTCTACATTACATTCTATGGTTGCTTTGTCTCCGACAGAAGCTTGGAATATTGCCGTGACTAAAATGGTGTATTGGACTAAGTTTTATTGCTTAGATTTGGTCCATATTCTTTCTTCGAGTTGATAGTATATCTTGAAGTGAACTACGATGGCTTGATCCCTTAGCAGAAGGGTAGGTAGGCAACCATGAGGTGGTGCAGCCGAGGTGGTCTTTCGGGACATGTGTGGGAGTTTGGGACTGTTTTATTCTTGGTGTCGACTTAGATTTATTGAATCTTCACCGAGGTGGAGAATTGTTGGGTTTTTTGTTGAAAAGGAGCAGAGGGAAGTTTTTTCTTCAGGAACGTACGTACGTTCGTTCGACGTACGTACGTCCTCCTTTGCTTTTGTGCTATATGGGCCCTGTTTAAGCCCAATCTCGTGGTCTATTATAAGGCTATGTTATAAAGCCAAGTAAAAGTGGAAAAACCTTAAGTTTTCTAAGAGAGAGATTGTGAGAAGCCATTAGAGAGTTTGAGAACTTTTGTGAGGAACAAGACTTCGGTTTTCTTTGTGAGGGCTTGTACAATTGTCTCGATAAGAAAAACATCATCCTTTCTCCCCGTGGACGTAGGCATATTGCCGAACCACGTATATCTTGTGTCTTGTGTGGTTGCTTGTTTAATTTTGTCGTTTTGTTTTACTTTCATACATTAGTTCAATCATCTTATTTGTGCATTTGTTTCCGCTGTGCACAATATGCATCTGTCTCTTTCCTCTGGATATACAAACTGGTACAGATTTGACATGGATGCAGGTACTATAACAACTTTTTTTTTTTTTTTTTTTGTAGTTTGAAAATTCCTCATTGGCGTGAACCTTTTCGGGTGGTTCCACATTGCCAAGGAAAGGCGATGAACACAAATGAGTCAGAAGGAGTGTTCGGAAAAACTAATTTTCAAAGTTTGGTGATTCCAGAAAAGAAGTGAATTAAGAGGATACAAAGATGAGTTGGAAGGACCTTTCTACGGAGATCTTGGAGTTATTCAAAGCTTCACTTTGTCAATGTGATTGCATTCTCTTTCACCTTACCTGCAAAACTCTAATATCAATCACCACCTGTCCAATTACAAATTTTCTCCTTGTATAATTCTGCAAGGTCTGACAATTACGAATAATGCTACACTTCCCATCCTGTAGGTTACAGAGTCCTCAGGACAAAAGCATATAGGCCGGGACTAGTTCAACTTTTTGAAGACAGTTTATAACACAAATACACAATGTGAATGTATAGGTGACATAAAGTCTTTTTTAGCATTTACATTTTACAATACTTCAAAATAATTTGGATTAATATTTTTATAAAGACAGTATCTTAATTTATTGAATTATCAGACCAAAACCTCTACACATTGTCTGTTTTTGGTTAGCATGACATAATAATTATGATAATCCGACCTACAAGGGCCTCCAATGTGCATTGGCTGGTACAAAATGCTACCCAGACACATGTTGTTGGGATTTCTATGTGAATTTTGAGTACAGTAGCAACGTGGTGTTTCTCCGTCCAAACCACACACTGTATGGTTCAGACCAAAAACAGTTCAATAACATTTTGGTTGGGCCCATTTCCTGGTCTAATTAGATATGTGAAAACCTAAGATGGTAGGAGAGAAAAACTTTGTTTGAGAGAGTTCTTGTAGGGAGGCAATTAGAGTGTTAGAGTTAACGTTTGAGAGAAAGAAGCCTTCGGGCCTGGTTCGTGATTAGGAGGCCGATGCTCCCATGATGACATGATGTGGTTGTCTGGTGTTTTTCAACGAAAGCAAATCCCTGTGTAGCAGTATTACTCGAGTAGCAAGGTGACGATGTGAACGCTTAGGTGGAGCATGTACAGCGAACCTGAAACAAGCATTCAGTTGTTTGACATCATTTTGCGACTACGTTATGAATGTCCGAGGTTATCTCGCCTTGACGATATTATTAGGAAGTACCTTGATGTGTGAGCGTCGTCCATTTGTCTTCATTTTCATCCTTCTAAGGTATGTCGTTAGTTTGCAGTTTGTTCAGGAACGTACGTACCATGTTAGGAGGTACGTACGTAGTCATGGTCGCGATCGGGCAAATATTTTCTAGGGTGATTTAGGTTTTGGTCACCACTTTTTAGTATAAATTAGGTTTTGGAGCCGGTTTTTTTCTTTATTAGGGTTTAGAGCTGAACCGACAATTGACCCAAATAATTGTTTATAATGGCCAAAATAGCCCTGATCAAAACTATATTAGGGTTAGTGATCACGTGCAGATCACGTGAGTTTCAGGGGTAAACTTAGGTATTTTGAAAATATTTTCGGTTCAACCGGGTTTTTTTAGTTGTTGGTTCGAAAATGAGCTCTAAACCCTAATAAAGAAAAAAACCGGCTCCAAAACCTAATTTATATTAAAAAGTGGTGACCAAAATCTAAATCACCCTATTTTCTATTATTCAGGAATGTACATACCATGTTAGGACGTACGTACGCTGCAGTGTCTAGGTTACCTCTCTCGTTCAGGGACGTACGTAACATGTTAGGGCGTACGTACGTCGTTGAGCCTTTTTGTTATTTCTACCCATGTTTCTTTCCTTCTTAACACTAGGTTATAAATAGAACGTTGGTGTTATGGGAAAAACAAAAGTTCCAACCTAGCCTCCATAGAACCCTAGTTTATTTGTTGGTTCTTCCACAAACATCATCTTCTTCCTCAATTGATCTTTGTGTAATTGTATCTTCTATCCTTCCCCAATTCATCTTCCTTTATTGTTGATAATGATTTAACTTCGAGTCTTGTTGTGCGTGCATCAAGAAGTTGAGTATCCTTGTGTGTTCATCAAAGAACTCTAGTGTAAGTTTATTTCATACTTCGGCTTCGAGTCTTCTTGTGTGCTCATCAAGAAATTGAGTGTCTTATGCGTACATCAAGGTACTCTGGTGAAGTCAAGGTGTTAGAGATAACCAGTAGTGTCAACTCGCAGTGATTGCAGGTAGTTGATAGGTTTGTACATTTTCTTTATCTAGTGGATTTGTTTGTTGTCGCGAGGACAACCGTGGACGTTTCTCATATTGGGTTTTACCACGTTAAAAATATCGTATGTTCTTTACATGTTTATTGATTTATTGTTTGTTTTAGTATTGTTATATTGCACATACTGGGGTTTTCAGAACCAACATTGTTATATTCCTTTTGTTTTTGACACATTTGGGTTTCTAGTACCAGAAATAGTTAAACTTTTCCGGAGGGTTGGTTTTCCTATTCAAAAAGGACTTGCAGCGCAGTTTGTAGTGTGCTTGTCCTCTAACTTGGTATAACTCCTCAGTTTTTTATTTTTAAAAAAAAAAAAAAAAAAAAAGGTTTGAGAGAGAGTATTAATTGGGAATAAAAACCCAGTTTTCTTTATTATAATGCTTTGTAAGATCATCTCTATTGGTAAAACAACCTTTTCTCCGTGGATGTAGGCATCTTTGTTGAATTACGTAAGTTTTGTTGTGTTTGGTGTATGTTGCTTAATACAGTAATTAGTAGCACTTCATATTTCAATTTTTTGGGTTTGTGCTTTCTCTGCATCCAATACATGTCAACCAAACTTCCTTTATCTAGACTGATCTTTATTAAATCTCTACGTAGCATTAGCAAATAACAATGCCAGGAATTCACTATATTGAAAGCCGATTTCATTTCATAAGTAAAGCAAGTACTATTGATGAGGCAATATAACGATTGAAAATTGATGATAAAATATGAAAGCAAAACATGTGATTGAAGTCCCTAAAATAGTTCACAAAAAAAACCTACCCCTGCTTGGTTACCCCGTAAAAATTTACCTAAAATTTAGTCTAATTTAATATGCTCGAAACACTTGATAAGTGGTTTTATGAACAAATTTTATGCAAAAGTTTGGTGTTATTTCAAAAGTGCAAAAATTTTACACCTTTTTCTATTAACTTTGGTAGGGAACCATCTATAATTACCTCATGCTTAAGTATGGTTTAGGTGGGGGACATATAAGCTAAATTAGGTGGGGGACCAAAAAATTTTATATGTGTAGCCAACTTCTATGTGGGTGTGTACATCCAATCATATGATGCCACGTGTCTATAAAGTGATTGGAAAACTGATCAAGCCCACTAGGGTTAACTAAACCCATACTAGGTTATATTATTATTGCCACATGGCATTTTGTGATTGGGTGTACACACCCACATACAAGTAAGCTACACATATAAAATTCTCTGGGTGGGGGACTATTTAAATCAAAAAATAGATTAAAGAGGGACCACTCTAATGATAGATGGGTAAATATTTACCTTTTTTGCAGCCCAAACAAGCAGGGCTTTAAATAGCAAAACATTTGATTGAAATCCCTATTTCATTAACAATAATGGTCAATCAACATATTGACTTCAATATTACATATATATTTGAGATTAACTACACTTTTTCATAATATCATTAGGGGTTGAAACCAATAAGCACCCTCGAGTGAATGTTAATAAATTTTATCTGTGTTTCCTTTGGTATGTGGTTTGTGTGGTCCCAATCACAACACACCACGTGTTAATAAAAATATAACCTATATATGGGTGTAGTTAATCCTAGTGGATTTGAATTAGTTACTCAATTAATTTAGAGACACCTGGCGTGTTGTGATTGAGACCACACGAACCACGTACAAGAGGAAACACAGATAAAATTTTTTGAGTGAATGTCGGTCTTATTTTTCAAATAATCATCTTTATTACCGACGGTGGGATTAAATTAGCTATGGGCCATCTCAGAGCAGAACCAAATTAACCACTGGTACTGGTATGGACATGCCTAAATATGGCGGGTGCAGCGTCAAAAACAAGATTTTTTCGTAGTATATATACTTGGTTTACTCCCATATCACAAGAATAAGAAGCTCCAATTGAGAATGCTTTCATCAATTCTATCTTATATGTGATTTTCTAACTTCACATATCAATTACTTTGCTGATCTTATTATACGCCTTTCCAACAGGTCTGCAGGATAAGCACCCACAACTCTCTAATCTTTGGATGAAACTAGTCATACAGATTGGCTTTTTTATGAATGAAGTTCTCATGATTAATGCATATTCCACATTTCTATAGCAAGACACTGGATTTCTCATCAAATTATTAAACGTAGTAACTTCTTATTCAAATCCGAAATTACTACAAAACCATACAACCATCAAGTTCTAAAATCATACAACCATTTCCATATGGTTACAAAACAAACCAACACAGCAACACTAGGTATGAGGCAGATGATATGGAACTTGGGTCAAACTTACCTGGTCTCTATGTCTTTAATCTATTCCGTCATCATCTAAAAAGCGTTCTCAAGCCCTATTGTGTTTTCATTATGAATTTATCTTATCAATTTTTTTACTTGTCCTCTAACAACGCAAAGCTGAATTGAAGTTATAAAATTGCTTGACTGGTCTGGGTTGTCAATTCGTGTGCATGTTCGAAGACATGTGATAATAATTCAGTTTACTCTAATATCTCATCAATGTAAATGCCTTGGAGACTACTTCCATTTCTAGTTACTGATGAAAACTAGAATGTCAGAGACACTAAATTTAACTTAGCGGATCGATATGATTGAGTTCAGTATAAGGCATAACATATGGAAGGATATATATATATATATATATATATAAACATAACAGGTTAGTTGAGACTTGAGACCAAGCTTATCATATGAAATGGCTCCCTTGATAAATGAAATCATTGTGAAAATATACCTACTTAAGCTTACTCCAAATTTTGTCTCACAACCTCAAGGTCAAGACACTGACTTCAATGATAAAATTAGAGCTAAGATTAGTTTGATCCAGACATGTCCACTCTACAAGCACATAATCTAAAATTTGGCCGGGAGTGTTTGCTCGCAAAATGTGAAATATTTGCTTAAAAATTTAACTATCGAACCTAATTTTAATCGTATACTGTATATAATGTTTTTTTTTTTTTGATAACAGTAAACTTCTACTGTATATAATGTTAAAGATCAATTACTAGATAATACAAACATGATGCATCAAAGTGGATTCCAGGAATTGCTTGTTCCAGTAGTCACCAATATATCATGACTTCTATCTTAGTAAGTGGTAGGAAGAAACTTGCTCTGTTGAAGCACCTCAGCTTGTCTGAATATTACGTCGGCCTTGAAATGATTTGAATTTGGACTTTCATGCCCAAATGCTGGACTTAATTCTAAGATTGCGGATTTTGGTCTGGCAAAGATGTTAGGTCTGGACTTAGCTGCGTCTTGACTATGAGAGGAACTAGAAGATACCTTGCAACAGAAATGATCATTTTCGAGATTACTGTATATCAGTTCGGAGAGGCTTTGAGAGGGTCAATAAGGACATGGTCGACTATTTTCCAGCTCGGACTGCCAAAAACAAAGGAGAGGAACTTCTTAGCTAGTTAGGAGGGTAAAACACTAGCTCACTACAGCTTGTAGAGTTGCTTGTTGGAATTTGGCACCTCTCCAATTTCAAGTTTTCTCGAAGTAAACTTCCAACTCTGTGTGACTGTTTCCACAGCGTGGTTGGCCGGGCAAATGCATATATATAGGCTTGGACTAGTTCAGTTTCCTGAAGACTGTCTATTAACACTTCGGACTGTTCGACAGTGTCTAGGTGGTGTAAATTCTATTTTTACATACACAATACTTGTAAGTGAATTTGGTTTAATTAATAATAAATTAATAACTATATAAGGATGTATCTGAATTTATGAATTATCATACCAAAACCATACTTGGAAAACCATGTCTTAAGATGAGATATTGCTGGCCTTCTTGAAAGGTATGAAAAAACTTCTGGGCAGTGTGTAAGCAAGGACAAGAGCAAATTGTTCACTGGTAGCATGTCAGAAGTTAGAAGACGGAATCTGCAGGTGGAAATGGGTATCTCTGTGGGATTGTTTCCTGAACAGTATCTAGGGGTGCCAATTGTACAGGGCAGGGTTACAAATGCTTTATTAAGATGCTTTGTTGAAAAGATAAAAAAGAGGATCACTAGCTGGTCAGGTAAATTGTTATCTTTTCAGGGAAGGGTTGTTATGATAAATTTTGTATTGAGTAGCATTCCACTCTGCAACATGTCAGTGTATAAGTGGCCTGCAACCTTAATCAAGGAAGCAGAGATGGTAACGAGAAATTATCTATGGTCCTGGGGATCCCAATATCAGAAAATCTGTGACTGTGAGCTGGGATAGATGTTGTAAGCCTTTAGACGAGGGTGGTTTGGGTATAAGAAGATTGAAAGAAGTTAATTAACTTGAGTATGCTTCTGAAGTTGGTCTGGCACGTGCTTAATGGTAATGATGAATTCTCTTCTTTTATGAGAAGAAAATATTACACCAATGGTATACAGTCTCAGTCTTATAAGCACTCTACCATTTGGAGTGGCATCAAATGGGCTATGGAAGAATTATCCCCTAGGATACAATGGATTGTTGGTAATGGCAGTATCATTGACCTATAGAGGGATAGATGGTTGGGTAGGCAGTCTTTACAAGAGCAGTTGTTGCTGACAGATGAGAATATCCAACATTGCAAAGCAAAAGTGAGTGGCATTATCAAAGAAGGGAGATGGGAGGTACCACACTCATTCTTGGAGGTGTTAAACACTTATGGAATTGATACAAGTTGCTTCAATCGTAGATTAAGGTTCTCTGATGATAGAAGAGTTTGGACTCCTGATATTAAGAAGGTTTTCAGTGTGCATTTAGCCTATGAAGAAATCAGGAACAAATATGACAAGCCTGACTGGTGCAAACTGATTTGGAGACCCTTTGTCCATCCAAGTACTGCTGGAATTGCATGTAAGCTAATGCATAACTGTGCAGCTACGGAAGAGAAGATTCAAAGAAGAGGGGTGCAATTAGCATCCATGTGTGGAGTTTGTAAACAATAGGCAAAAAATTTACATCACTTGCTTTGGGAATACCCTTTTACTAAAGGTATCTGGGAGTGGGTTGCTAGTAAATTAAATTCGGGGGTGACATGGAAGATATGTAGTCAGCTGTGAACAAAGCTAAAAGTAGCAGCAGTTTGATACAAATATGTGAATAGGAGCTGTGGTTGGTGGAGCCGTTAGTATATGGTTTCACAGAAACAAGGTTCTCTTTGAGGGAGATGACTCTGATCCAAATTTTTGTAAGAAATATATACAGTACACTCACAAGTTTTGTGTAGAAGACTTTTGTCTAATGGTTTCTCTAGGGATTCTAGTCATGACAACTTTGTTTTGAGAGTTTAGGGGGTCAAACGCAAGCAAAAAAGAGCACCAAGAATGAAAGAATGTTTTTGGCAACTACCTAGGGATCTTCAGATGAAGGTTAATGTGGATGGATCTGCTATTCAGAATCCTGGTCAAACTGGCTCGGGTGCAGTGTTTAGAGATCACAAAGGAGACTTCAAGCTAACTGTGTGTAAAGGTATGGGAGAAGGTACAAATCACATGGCTGAATCCTTAGCTATTGTTGAAGCTTCTGAGATTTCTTTGGAAAAATGATGGTTAGACCTATGGATTGAATCTGATTCCCTGGCAGCAATCACAGATTTTGCTACTAGTAATATTCCATGGATGCTTGTTAACAGGTGGCAGCAGTGTAAGGCAAGTTTCCATAGTATAACAGTTTCACATACGTATAGAGAAGCGGATTTCTCTGCAGATACAGCTGCTAAGGAAGGAGCAAAACTGGATGAGAATATGATTCACGAGTTTGTAGGGAAAGCACCATGGTTGTTAAAATGGGAAAACCCCTCTGCTTTATATTTCATGTTTATAGACTAAATGCTAGAAACTGAAGTTTTGTGGCCTGTTACAAACTCTACTTTGCTAGGCATACACTTCTATATTTTAATATTAACAACAACTTACCAAACAAAAAAAAGAAAGGAAAACCACATCTTAACCAATGTCTGGCAACAACATAAGATTAAATAGAAAAAGTGTTCATCAAAATGTATATATAGCGATAGATGGTCCTCGGGAGCTTGCGTGATTAACAAACATTTTTCAAAACCCAAAAATAATGAGAAAGGCAATTTGTGATAAATAAAAATAATGACTAGATTCAAACCCTCCCCATTAAATTATGAGTCTAAGGCCATAAGTAGTTTAAGGGTACACTAATACTCATTCAATGAATGTAACATGGATATATCATATATGTTCTAGGTAAAGACTTGGTTTACTCCCATATCTCAAGAATAAGTTCCAAGAATAAGTTCCAATTGAGAAATGCATTAATCCAACTACAATAATTATCTTCTTATAAGCTAGCCTACAGCCCAGAGAGCCCTACAAGTCTTCATGATAGGGATTGACTATTGAGAACACTAATATATTTATGAAACCAGTCATACAAAATGATTTTTCGTTAGAAATGAAATTCTCATGAATAATGCATACCTCAAATCTCACTAATAGTATGAGAAGACTGATGGCTTTTTCATCAAACTGAAGTAAGTAACACCAGGGATTGTAAATAATGAAGAACTCTATAAATTAATCATATCCACAATCTTTTTTGTATTCAATTTACAATTTCTGTTGCAACAACATCCATCATCCCTGCTTGCTCTAATTAATCTTAATTACAATTCTTACTTCATATTGAGGTCATTGATTGGGAAACATATGCTTGTGAGTTAAGAGAACAACAAACCAGGAGAAAACAGAGAAAGAAGATTTTCCGTCTCGACTGCCGTTAAGTTATTAACTGGATAAGTGGAATGCGACTGCCGTTAAGTTATTAACTGGATAAGTGGAATGCACATCCGTTGGATGTATTGTATAGATAAAAGTTTGTATAGATGGATTTGTTGTATAAGGTAGATAATTTATTTTATATTTATATTTATAGTGAGATGACCAAAGTACTCGTTATTTATATAGATTTGAGTTATCAAAATCTAATTTTTAGTACTATAAAATTATCAAAATCCATTTTTAGTAGTGTTTATTCTTTAATTTATTTTATTTTATTTTAATTTTTGCCAACAAAATTATAATAAATAATACATAATAACAAAAAAATAAAGTTTAAAAAATTAATAGTATGGTATAACTAATTTAGAGATCGGTGCATTTTTGTTTTTTATTGAGCTAGGTCATGCTTTGAAGTAAAAGAGTAAATAACAAAATAATATTAGTGGGTCCAAGTCTAATCAGTTTGTCCACAAAGTTTTAGATTTTGTGGCTCAATTCTAGCCAGCACATTACATATAAACAAATATTAAATTATTTCAAATTACCAGTATACCTATATAAGAAACTTATTTATCACGGTTATATCTGTAAAAAATGAGCAAAAAGACAAACTGTGAGTGACATTAGTTCACCGTTCCAAGTCTGCCAAGCCTCTTTAATATGTAGTAAGATAAAATAATACAAAATACCATGTGTCCATTTTAAATTAGACAATGACGCAAGAACCATACGTTGCCAAGAGCAAAAAATTTCTCCTCAATCCTATATGTTGTACTAAAGAAAACCAAACAGTTTTAAATATAACTTTTTTTTTCCATTAAAATTCAACACTTATCGTAACTAGCCATTTAGGCATTTAGCCCATGCAATGCATGTGCCTTAAGTTGTGGCCCTTTTAAGTTATGGTCCACTTAAAAATATTATAAAAATATAAATTTGACATTCATAAAATTAAAATTTTGTAACGACTTGACTTATATACACCACCGATATTGTTCGCACTTAGTCACTGCGGTCGTCCAATAGTGTGGGGTTTTCATGGGATAGAAGTCTGCTTCCCAAGAGGTTACCCATCCTAAGATTTTTTCGATCCCTCCCGATGCATCAGTGCTATCATAGGTAAGAGAATTTTTTCTTATTGGCAAGTTCTCTAATTATATAGAGTATAGAAGTGAACTTTAGAAATGTTGGTAGTAATTAAGGAAATTACTTATTTAGGTTACTTTTATGGTTAAACTACAATTGGAAAAAAAAACTGCATGAAATATAGAAAAAATGGAAATTGAAATAAAACCCTATTATTAGTAATTATTTTTTGGTCTTACTATTATTTTATTAAAAATATAGAATGTATATACCTTCAAGTTTATGAGTATATTTGTTGCTCTATTATTATCATTGTTCTATTATTTGTTGCTCTATTATTGTTAATATAATATGACCTAAATAATTGGTATTAATTGAGAAATGAGCTGATAAGCCCAGTATTAATGCATGCCCATGAAACAGATAGTCCTTTTTTGTTTAAAGCAAGCAACCAACTTCCAACAAAATTCATGTTCCAGGCTTCCAGTTGCTTTCAGCATTGAGCAGTGCTTACCTTCTGTTTGAAGAAATGAATGACTCAAGACAAGAAACAATGTTAGTTTTTCCTTCTTATTAGTTCTCTTAATCTCTTTGTTCGATCTGTTTTCCTAGAAATTAAGCTTTTTTTTATTATTATTCTTTATGAATATAGTGCACGAACATGATTATCCCCAAGTTCTAAAGAAAAACAAAATCCTTATTTACGAAAATCACAACATCAAATTAGCTATTAAATCATATATGCATCTTTTCATCTTATTTGCGAGAGATTCAAATCTAGAGCGAGGGTTGGAAGTAGATGGTCTTAGTGTTGTCAATCTATATATCTATGTCTCGGCATGAGACTGTTGAGGTTGGTCGTAAATACTAAAGCATGATATAAGGGCCAAAAGACTAAAACTCCCTAATAGCACAGAAGATAAGCCAGTCACATATGTCTAAGGAGTCACAAACTGTTCAAAATATACTAAACATCCAGCAGTCTCATACTGAGCCTTTGAGACGGAAAGACTTTTGAAAAGTCGAACTGATTTACTCTAGTTAACGTTAAAATGCTAGACAAAGCGAATGAGCCTGTGGCTCAGTGGTAGCACCCCTCTCACAAAGTGGAGAGGTTGTGGGTTCGAAACACGTCAACAGTGGATTGTTGATATAAGTTTCCACATGTAATTTAAAAGGGGTAGGGGTCCCCTCAACCTCGCTTGTCAACCAAAAAAAAAAAAAAATACTAGACAGATAATCAAATTTGTCCTGTACGCAATATTGTACAAAGGTTTTGTACACCTCAAATAAATTATGACCTACTCAGACTTTACAAATTGTCCACGACATACAAATAAAGTATGGCTAATCAGACTTTATTGATTAACCATTCAAGCAATAATCATCTTCGTAATGGTTTTTGTTCTTGTAGAGATGACAGAGGTAAATAAAGAAAAAAAGTATGGCTTTGCAGTCATCTTAGCCTAACTATCAAACTCCAAAAAAGTAGGATCACCTTAAAATTTAGTGTAATATCCCCAAAATGCCCCATGTTTAGGTGTCTCTTCCCAAATAGACCCTCACATGGGGTCATCTTCTCAAACAAGCCCTTACCCCACTTTTCTTTATTTTTTTGACTAAAATACCCTTTGTACTAAAGACAAAACAAAAAATTAGAATAAGACAAATAAGAAAGAGACAAAAACATATTTTTTTAATATTAATTAATTTTATTTGTAACTTATATATCTTTTGATTAAGAAATTAAAAATCAATATGATGTATATGGTTGGAAAGATCTCGACGAGATCTATCTAACAAGATCCCACATGGGTATGGAAAAAAAAACATGTGATTTTTATTTTCTCGATAATTTTTTCTCTATATACTGTAAGGGTCTTGTCCGCTAAAACACTGATTGTTATTCTCTAAACAATATACTTTTATCCTCTAAACAAGCTATTGTATCCACTTAATACGGTAAAACCTCGATAAATGAATACCCTTGGGACTGGAATTTTTTATTACTTAAGCGAGGTTATTCATTTATCGAACACTCATTTAGTACAAAACTACAAATTAAGACTAGACAAATTTATTACTCAAGCGAGGTTATTGATTTATCGAATATTCATTTATCGAGGTTTTACTATATGCAATTACTAAATCACATTATATATTGAAAAGTGTTGAGAAGTGGATTAAAGCTGGTTATCGAAGTATATTGATCATGGTTCCATATGTATTACTTGGATTTTGTGGAAAATAAGAATGCATGAGTGTTTAAACAAATGGAGATTATCAGTTTCAATGAAGGTTAGAGAGCACATGAGTCTGTGGCTCAACGGTTGCATCCATCTCACAAAGTGGAGAGGTATTTAGTTCGAAACACGCCAGTAACTGATTGTTTGATATAAGTTTCCTCACGTAATTTAAAGGGGTAAGGGGTGCCCTCAACCCCGTTTGTAAAAAAAAAAAAAAAAAAAAAAAAGATGGTTAGAGATGTGAGCTATTATATTGTTCTAGTGTGGGGGATGGGAAAGAAGAATGGAGTACAAATTTGACGAGCTTCTTAGCATTACACCAGGCAAAAGGAAAGATTTATGTTTAGACTGGGTTATGTTTTCTTTCTTATGGTTTGGGATGTAACCTAAAAAGAGTATATAGTTTTTTGTGAAGTTAACTATACCTTAAACGTTTTTATAAACTTTTCATGGTAATACAATTTTCTTTTTATCTATACTATAAGGGTTTTGTCCCCAGTCGAGACATCGAACTCATGCATCAAATTATAGACTACAATCCACATATATTAATAATATGGAATATATATCATGCTTTTGTAATTTACAGAACAACAAGTAATAATTTAGAGGATATTGCTTTGGTGTTAGAAGACAAGAAAAGATTTATTAGAGGACAAAAATAAAAACTCTTGAATTTAGTAGTAATGGGTGATTTTTTTATAGTAATTTTGAAAAACCTTTTGAAATTATAAGGAGTTTTTTTTTCGAAACCCAACTTCTCAGTAAAACAATATGAAATTTTGAATTTTTATAATTATTTCAATTTTTTAAATTTAAAATTTTATAGTCATGTGGGATCTCGTTTGAAAGATCTCGTCGAGACCTTTCCAACCATATACACCATGTTGATTTTCGATTTCTAAATCACAAGTTATAAAATTTTCAAATGTTAAAACCAAAAAATTATACACTAAGAGCATTCCCAATGGTAAAACACTTTTAGTGGTGCCACATAGGATGGTTTTAAGGAATTTTGGGTTTTTCAATGGTTTTAGCGAAAAAGGGGTTTTAGTGTTTCCAATGGTGGATTATTGAAACCGCAATCTATGTGGGGTATGGATCCATACCGCACTCATTGTGGCGGATGGATCCATACCGCACTCATTGTGGCGGATGGATCTTCTTTTAGATGAGTCCATACCGCACTAATTGTGGGGTATGGATCCATACCGCACTCATTGTGGCGGATGAATTCCTACGTGGCACTTTTAACTCCTTTGCAAATTTGCCAAGGAGTTAAAAGTGTTTTGCTTGAAAAGTGTGTTAAAAGCTACCATTGGCAAGTGTTTTCACTAAAAGCTAACTAAAAGTGTGCTAAAACCTACCATTGGGAATGCTCTAACTGTTTTTTTGTCTTTTTCTGCTTTTTGTCTTTTTTTGAGTTTTTTGTCTGAATACTGACTTTAGAAGACAAAAGGTTGATTTTAGAGGATATAATACAAGGGTAATTTTGACCGCTTAAAAATTATGAAATAGTCAAAGGGCTTATTTGAGAAGACGACCCCATGTCAGGGTCTATTGGGGAAGAGGCACCTAAACATGGGGCTTTTTTGGGATATTACCCTAAAATTTATATTGAGTTCATCTATCTTTACTACCTTAAGAAGAGCAGGCATGTGAATAGTGATCTTACGTCATCTGTCTTTCCGTAACCTGATTCAAACATTGCGACACGTGTCCCATATTAATAAGCAAACAGACCAAATCCAAACCCAAACCCAAAAACCATTAGCCCAATATCAACAATAAATCCTTAGGCCCAGATAACAGTCCATAAGCCCCACCCAATCTAAACCCAGTCCAACTTAGTATAATATCATATAACAGTCCATGGCCCAAATTCCTAAATTTTTTTTTTTTTTTTTTGGTAATGTTAAATTCCCAAATATATTTACCAAAAATCTCTTATTTAATTTAAATACCAAATTTATTTATTTATTTTTTGATAAATTTACTACAATACATTTACTTTAAGAAATCATCAAAATAATTTTATTTGACCTCAAACTAAATAAACTACACTCATTTGATAAAATCTTTACTACTTTTTTTTTTTTTTTTATCCGCGGAAACGCGTTCAAGCACATAGTATAATTAAGCACAAAAGTCTTAGGATGCTATCATTTGTGATATTTGGAAACTACGTCGACAAAATTCAGTATTGGCGCAACTCCATTGAACTAAAGAGAAAAAAAACACGGAAGCTATTTGGAAATATTCGAACTAAGTTGATACCTATCAAATTAGTCATCGACTTAGAAGTACTAACCTATTCATATTATATTGAAGATATGCAAGTATCATATATATTATATGTTACCTTATTTAGATAGCTAACATGTAACACATGTGTAAATATAAGATTGTATCAATTACCTACTGTAATTTAGGATCTAAATTAGTTACCTTAGATAAACCCTTCTTCTCTAAAAATTGTATGCTTATGTATAGAGAAAGATATCAATACAATCTGGCATTCTATTCAATAATCATGGTATCAAAGCCATATTGATCTATTAAGCCTATTTTTTCCCCACTCCTTCATACATTTTACAACCATGTCTGGTTCTAACATTGAATCCAGTATTCCTCCCAAATCTAATGGGAAAACAACTAATGAGGAGATATCGCTGACGAAAGAATATGCAAGCTCTTCTCCCTTTTATCTTCATTATTCTGATAACCCAGGTGTAACTCTTGTTACACAACCACTCCTTGGTGATAATTATGCTACATGGTTTCCTGCAATGAGAATGGCCCTTGATGCCAAAAACAAACTCGGATTCATTGATGGCAGTATTGTCGAACCCGAGGAATCTTCAATTCAGTTTAATCAATGGACCAGATGTAATAGTATGGTCTTATCTTGGATTGTTAATTCTCTTTCTCCTGAGATATCTAACAGTGCCATCTATACTGCGACAGCACGTGAAGTTTGGGATGATCTCCGCGAACGTTTTTCTCAAAACAATGCACCCAGGACTTTTGAGATCCGTCGTGCCATTGCTAATCATACACAAGGTAACTCATTTCTAGCATCTTATTATACTACCTTGAAAAGTTATTGGGATGAGTTATGTTCATATGATTCATTAACCCCTTGCACTTATGGAACGTCTAAGTCTCGCATAGATAATATGCAAGAAAAACACCTTATGCGTTTTTGGCTAGTTTGAATGAATCCTATTTCGGGGTTCGCAGTAATATGCTTCTTCAGAATCCTTTGCCAACCGTCAACTGTGCCTATTCTCTGTTGTTACAAGATGAACGTCAACGTTCTCTTCAACCTGCAACCATAACATCTCTTGATCAGTTTGCCATGGTAGCCACTCGAATCCAGTCTCGTAAGACATCTTATCATTGCAAATTCTGTGATGTTGATGGTCACTCTGAATCTCGCTGTCGGAAAAATCCTGCCAGCAAATTCTATATGAATTACAACTTTTGTAACACTACAGGACATACAGAGTCTCATTGTAAGAAGAAAAATGGTACTGCCAAGTCCAATTCCAATTCTTCTTCCTCCAATAATTCATCTAATGGTTCTTTTGCTGCAACAAGTACCAAAGCTCCGGCTGCACCAACTCTGACTTCGGAACAATACAATCAATTACTTGCCTTGTTACGCTCTGGTAAAAATAATTCAATAGCTAACCTTGCAGGTAATCCTTTATGTTTTCAATCTCCATTAGATCTAATTAAATGGATTGTTGATTCTAGTGCAACATGCCATATGGTTTCTGATGCCAATCTATTGGAAAACATGACGACCATTGATGCTTCCCCTATTAAATTACCCATTGGACAAACAACTAAAATTACTCATATTGGTTCTTCAAAATCATTAGCATCTTTACCTTTAAAAAATAAGTTATTAGTACCTGATTTTCATTTCAATCTTTTATCTGTTAGCAAATTGACCAAGCTTCTTAATTGTGTTATCACCTTTTATTCAACTCATTGCATTTTGCAGGACCTGAGTTCGAAGAGGGAGATTGGTAGGGGAGTGGAACATGGTGGTCTTTACTACTTAGTTCCTAATATGCCTTCCATATAGCTAATTCTGTCGTTTCTTCACCTAAATGAGTTAGTCCTTTTTGTTAGGACTGGCGTTTAGGCCATCTTTGGCACTGGCGTTTAGGCCATCCATCTAAATTTATTTTTCCTTGCCTACAAAAATCTAATCCTGAAATTTATATTGATAATAATCATATTTGCACTATTTGTCCTTTAGCAAAACATTGTCGACTTTCTTTTCCTTCAAGTACTATTTCAACAAATGCTTGTTTTGATTTAATACATTGTGATGTTTGGGGTCCC
The DNA here is from genome assembly GCA_020826895.1 of Aquilegia kansuensis. Classification (NCBI taxonomy): domain Eukaryota; kingdom Viridiplantae; phylum Streptophyta; class Magnoliopsida; order Ranunculales; family Ranunculaceae; genus Aquilegia; species Aquilegia kansuensis. Next base: position 8,963,043 of record CM037007.1, on the reverse strand, counting down.
TACTCCGTTGCTTCTCTTTCTGGTGCAAAGTATTTTTTAACCATAGTAGATGATTACTCTCGTAGTACTTGGCTTTATTTAATGCAACATAAATCTGAAGTTAGTCATATTTACCTCGTTTTTTGCCATGGTTAAAACACAATTTAATCTCACTATACGTCAAATTTGGACGGATAATGGGATTGAATTTTTTAATAAAACCATTGATCAATTTTGTACATCACATGGAGTCATTCATCAACATAGTTGTGTTGCAACACCACAACAAAATGGTGTTGTCGAACGCAAACATCGTCATCTTTTAAACATCGCACGTTCTCTTCGTTTTCAATCAAATTTGCCTTTATCTTTTTTGGGCGATTGTGTTCTCACTGCTGCATAATTAATCAATCGTTTGCCTACCAAAATTTTAAAAGAGAAAACACCTTATGATATTCTTTTTAACAAAACACCACCTTATGCACATTTACGTATAATTGGTTGTCTCTGTTATGGGCATAATCTCTCCCCCTCATTTGCATAAGTTTGATAAAAGAGCATATTTATTGGTTATCCATATTCTCAAAAGGCATACAAAATTTTTTATTTAGAAACTAAGAAAGTTTATACTTCACACTATGTCACCTTTTATGAAACTATTTTTCCTTATCATTTATCAAAAACCACCAATTGGTGTATTATCTCTTCCTGTACAAGATTTTGAAGTCCCTCACACACCACCTTCCAACCTCACTACAACTTCCGCTCCTACCGACCCTCTTACACCAATAAAAGAACCACCTTCCAACCTCACTACAGCTTCCGCTCCTACCCATCATCTTACAACACACCCATAATTTACACCACCAGATTCTCCCCAACCCTCATCTCCTCCCTCTATCCCTGAGTCCATACAAACTATTTCCCCACCTTCACCACCACCTGCAATACAACATACTTCTACACCCTCTCCTATGACCTCCCCTCCATCTTCCATACCAGTAGCTTCTGACTTGCCTCCTCTTTCTCCTCGTCTGCCAAAACACCTCAATGACTACCATTGTTACCAATCTCAAGCTAATCTCCTTTTTTCCACTCTGGTCCAACGTGGCACAAGGTATCCTTTATCGAAATATTTATCCTATGAATTTTTTTTACTAAACATCAATGTTTTCTTGCTTCTATTTCTACTATTGTTGAACCTAACACTTTTGATGAAGCAAATAAATATTCTTAATGGAGACAAGCTATGCAAACTCAACTTTCTGCTTTGGAAGCTAATCATACATGGACTCTCACAAACTTGCCTCCACATAAGAAAGTCATTGGCTGCAAGTGGGTCTATAAAATCAAGCGATATTCCAACGGCTCTATTGAAAGATGTAAAGCCCGCTTAGTTGCAAAGGGCTATACACAAATGGAAAGGATTGATTATCATGAAACCTTTTCTCCCGCGCGTCGCCAAACTCACCACTGTTCGTGTCTTATTATCATTGGTTATTTCCAAGGGTTGGCCTCTTCAACAATTAGACGTCAATAATGCCTTTCTTCATGGCGATTTATGGGAACAGGTATACATGCAACTCCCTCCAGGCTATCACGGTAAAAAAAAAATTTGGTATGTCATCTAAACAATTTCTCTTTATGGTTTAAAGCAAGCTTCTCGTTGTTGGTTCTCAAAATTCTCCAAAGCTTTGCGTGATGTGAGTTTTACCCAATCCAAGGCAGACTATTCCTTATTCTATCGTCGAAAAGGCAAGTCTTCAATTTTTTTGCTTGCATATGTTGACGATATAATTATTACAGGTACCGATGTTGCCACTATATCCATCATCAAACAATTTCTGCACCAACGTTTTCATTTAAAAGATCTCGGTGATTTAAAATATTCTCCAAAGGGATTGTATCTAAGTCAAAGAAAGTATGCACTCGATATTTTGAAAGACTCTGGTCTCATGGGTGCACGCCCTACTTCCTTTCCTATGGAACAAAATCTCAAGTTGATTAATGAAGATGGTGAATTATTACATAAGCCGACAACTTATAGAAGATTGGTGGGTCGCTTGATATATCTCACCGTAACTAGGCCGGATATTGTTCATATTTTGAGCCAATTCTTGCAAAATCCACGTACAACTCACAAAAGGGTCGCTTATCGACTATTGCATTACATTAAAGGCACTCCAGGCCAAGGAATTTTCATTTGTGAGCTTATTGTGATTCTAATTGGGCTAACTGTCCAATGACTCGGAGGTCGACTACAGGTTACTTTATACTTCTTGGACAAAGCCTCATCTCATGGAAAACAAAGAAACAAGATACTGTATCACGTTCATCAGCCGAAGCAGAATATAGAGCAATGACTATGGCAACTTGCGAACTTCAATGGTTACGGTATTTACTTCATGACCTTGGCATACCAAACTCTACACCAAGTTTATTATACTGTGATAACCAAGCTGTTTTATATATAGTGAAACCGGCACTCGGTTATTTGACATTAATTTTGTGACATTGATTGTCTCGGTTATCTCGCCTTGAGTTCATTGTTAGGAAAACCAAGTTGTACGCGCATCGTCCCGAGTCTGTGTCCTCGCGTCCTTTTGTCAAAAGTAAGTTTTTGGATTTAGGACGTACGTACCTAGTTAGGGCGTACGTACGTCATGTTAGGCAGCAAACATGTTTTGGTCAGGACGTATCTAGTTAGGATGTACGTACGTCGAAGTAGGCAGCGAACTATTTACGTCTCAGGACGTACGTACGTTGTTTCGACGTACGTACGTTGTTTCGACGTACGTACGTCCAATATGAAATCTGTCAATTTTGGCCCATTTTCTCTTGTTTCAAACCCTAACTATATATAGGGTTTTCTACCAAAGAACAAACCAGTTCTTTGGTCATCCAATTCATCTCTAGTCTTGGAGTTTGTTTAGGTTTTGGTTTAGGTTGTTTTGGTGATTTAACTCATCTTCTTCTTCCCCATTCATCTTCTTCTTCCTTATTGAATAGTGATTTAGCTTCGAGTTTTCTTGTGTGTTCATCAAGAAGTCGAGTATCCTTGTGTGTTCATCAAGGAACTCTGGTGTAAGCTTGTTACATAGATTGGCTTCGAGTCTTCTTGTGTGTTCATCAAGAAGTCGAGTGTCTTGTGCGTACATCAAGGTACTCTGGTGAAGTTAAGGTGTTAGAGATAACCAGTAGTGTCAACTCGCAGTATTGCAGGTAGTTGATAGGTTTGTACATCTCTTTTCATCTAGTGGATTTATTTGTTGTCGCGAGGACAACCGTGGACGTTTCCCATATTGGGTTTTACCACGTTAAAAATATCGTGTGTTCTTTATTTGTTTATTGCTTTATTGTTTGCTTTACTATTGTTATATTGCACATATATTGGGTTCTCATATAGTAGCCAATCCAATATATCATGAGCGCACAAAGGATATTGAAATTGATTGTCACGTTGTTCGAGAGAAAATACAAAATAGTTCTTTGCGTACTGCCTATATTCCTTCAAAGAACCAAATTGCAGATGTGTTTACAAAGTCTTTAGGAAAAGACCAATTCCAACGTCTCAAAGCCAAGCTGGGTATCCTTGATCTTCATACTCCAGCTTGAGGGGGACTATTGAAGATATGCAAGTATCATATATATTATGTGTTACCTTATTTAGATAGCTAACATGTAACACATGTGTAAATATAAAATTGTATCAATTACCTATGGTAATTTAGGATCTAAACTACTTACCTTAGATAAACCCTTCTTCTCTATAAATTGTATGCTTATCTACATAGAAAGATATCAATACAATATGACATTCTATTCAATTATCAATACAATAGATTTGTTGATCTGTTATCATTGCTCTATTATTAATCCTAGTCAAATTAAGCACCCAACAAAATTCATGTTCCAGGCTTCCAGTTGCTTTCAGCATTGAGCAGTGTTTACCTTCTGTTTGAAGAAATAAATGACTCAAGACAAGAAAAAATGTTAGTTTTTCCTTCTTATTGGTTCTCTTTGTTCTGTTTTCCTAGAAATTAAGCTTTTTTTTTAATTCTTGATGAATATAGTGCATGAACATGATTATCCCCAAGTTCAAAACAAAAACAAAATCCTTGAATTAAGCTAATGGTTTTATTCCTTTAAATTTTTCTAATTAAAAAATTCTATGATTCTTTTTCAAGTATGTATGCATATAACAGCATATTGGTTCCACCCTAAGAAGGTTGCTAAGAGTGAGCAGCTTTTACAGTTAAATTGAGAACGAAAGGTAGACGTTTTTATAGTAAACGCGATTTTCTACTAGATATGTACATTATTGATATACTGGCATTCATGGCAGAGAATTAAAATCGAATATGTTAGACTACAAAAGCATACTAAAATTATTTTTGACTAGACATGTCCATTATTATCATAAATTCTGTCGAAGTTTAAGGATATTATATATATCTATCAAGATATCAATAGACATGTAGATCCTTTTCCTTCTTCTTTTTATTGATTGTTTTTCCTCTTTAGAAAAGGTTTTCATTTAAATGTTCTGAGCAAGTTTTTGCAGACATTATGAGAATCAGAAGCCAGTCCTGGTTTGTGCTTCTTTGTATGTTTTTCTTTCTCTCTTGCAATACCTTTTTGTGTAATGGTGGTAACAATATCACTGTTGGACAATCCATATCAGGAAACCAGACTCTAATCTCTCAAAATGGCGTGTTTGAACTTGGATTCTTTACACCAAGTAAGATGTCTAATAAATCCTATATAGGCATCTGGTACAAAGATCAACCTATTCGAACTGTTGTTTGGATAGCGAATAGACAAGATGGTATCACAGATCCGTATTCTTCAGAATTTATATTAACAGAATCTGGATATCGAATACAAGACCAATCTAGAGTGTATTGGAGCTGGTTGTACAAGCCTGCTAGTACTTATCGTGATGCTGTTGCGGTGCTTCATGATGATGGAAATTTTGTTATTTGGAGTGATGGGTCTCCTACTATGTACTATCAGAGTTTTAACGACCTCACTGATACATGGCTTCCTCGGTCAAAGATTGGTAAAACTGAATGTGCAAATAAAAATGATCTCATTTCATGGAAGAGTGCAGAAGACCCCGGCGAAGGATCTTTCCATCTACAAGTAGAGACAGATACAAATCTAGTCATTAAGAATGAACTCACAGGTAGTTCATACACTTACTTGAATTGGTCTCGGAATTTGAAAGACTTTAACTTCATGTACACAACTCTTCATAAATATATAGATTTCAGCTTTGTATGGAATGAGAAGATATATGGGGAATCTTATTTCTCCTATTCAGTTCATAATACTTCTGTTCCAACAAGATTTGTGTTGGATTCATTGGGGAGATTGCAATTATTCATGTGGATGGAAGACTTGAGAAAATGGGATTTGGCCTCTCAACATTCCGAAGTAAGAAACTCGGGAGTTGAGAAAACGAGAAGGATTTTGGTTGTCGTTACGGCCATAGGAACTATAACTCTTTTGGGCATTTTTCTGATGTACATTTCAAAAATCTGCAGGAAGAGAAAGCTCAGTGTGGCCTTAGTTGAAGGTTCTATCGTTTCGTTGAAATATAAGGAGCTAAAAACATCAACCATGAACTTCTCGCAGGAATTAGGAAGAGGAGGATTTGGTGCTGTTTATAGAGGGACAATGTCTGATTCAACTCCCGTTGCGGTAAAGAAACTAGAGTGCTTTGCAGGAGAAAAACAATTCCGTTCTGAAGTAAATACTGTTGGACTTATACAACACGTAAATCTTATCCGCCTTCTTGCCTTTTGTGCTGAGGGTAGTAAAAGGTTGCTAGTGTATGAATACATGCCCAATGGTTCTCTTAGTTCATATTTGTTTCGAAGAGATTCCACAATTCTAGACTGGAATATGAGATACCAAATCGCCCTTGGGGTTGCTCGAGGATTGCAATATCTCCATGAGAAGTGCAGAGATTGCATCATACATTGTGACATAAAACCAGAGAACATACTGTTGGATGCAGAACTAAATGCTAAAGTTGCAGATTTTGGTATGGCAAAGTTATTAGGTCGGAACTTCAGCCGAGTCTTGACAACAATGAGAGGAACTAGAGGATATCTTGCTCCAGAATGGATCTCTGGAGTAGCTATTACACCTAAGGCCGATGTTTACAGCTATGGAATGATGCTTTTTGAGATTATTTCAGGTAGGAGAAACCTAGATATGGACAATAATGAGATGGTCAACTATTTTCCAGCTCAGGCTGTCAAGATTACAAGCAGGGAGGAAGAAGTTATAAGCTTATTAGATCCTAGACTGGAAGGCAATGCTAATGTGAAAGAACTGACTGTAGCATGTAGAGTTGCTTGCTGGTGCATTCAAGATGCTGAAGCAAATAGGCCGTCAATGGGACAAATCGTTCAAGTATTAGGAGGACTTTCGGAAGTTGGCACCTCTCCGGTTCCAAGTTTTCTCCAAGTAATTTTGGATGGTTCGACAAGTACAAACAATCCCACAATTCCATGTGCTGGGATACAAAGCAATGACACTCAGGGTGAAAGCATTGGACCTTGTCAAGTTTAATTTTCTAAAGACAGTTTATCAAATCAATTTGAATAAGTGAACATAATAGTATCTACTTTACTTAAGACTGTTAAGTGAATTCGATTTAAATATGTAATCATGTTCACGCACCTAAATAAAATTGTCTTGTTTTGCATGTAATCATTTTTTATACTTCAATTCACTCTATTTCTGATCAACAAATTTGTGTTTTAATTATCAATGTTACAAATTTCAATGTGTGCCTTATAACAGGAAGAAAAAACTCGTTATCCTGTTGCATTGCGATTTGCAAGATCGATCTGAGAGATCTCTCGATTGTAAGGGATATCTGCAAGCAAGTGTAAGTGCTGCACAGATCACCCCCTAACAAGTTAAATCTTGTTTTTCAAGCATATGTACACTGAGACAAAATATTCCCAGATATAGTACCAGTAACCAGTAGCTTCAGCTTCTTTGCCATGTTGAACTTCCATTGTGAATGTGGAACAGTTTAACACGCAAAACTAGACACGAAAAAATTGCGAAGGATAGACTTATGTGGTTCGGCAATGTGTACCCGACTACTCCCCAACATCCCCAAAAATGAGCTGGGATAATTGGACTTGGACCTCTACATAATTCCGGGAAGACTAAATTATCGAGTTATGCAACAAAGTAGGGTCGAATTCCCAACTTATGCAACCAACTAAATTAGGTTTAAAATCATCAACAAACTTTTATGTTTTCCTAATTTATGCAACACCGTCAACTGAAATCTAACAGATGTTATTTTTTTACTAACCAGATAATTTTTAATATTAAAAAACATTTGTTTTCCCAAAAAAAAAAAAATTAAATAATATTGGCTTTATTTCAAAAAAGGTAAGTCCTGGACTTCTAAACCCCAATTTTCTACTTATCAATCTCTTGGATTTATCAAATCGAACATAAAATCTTAGTTATGGTTGTTTTGGGGTTAAATAATTTGTTTTATCATGTAATCATTGTTTAATTTTGGGTTTTGCTTCTAAAAATCTCTTTTTTGCTTACTTTACATAGTCAGCAATAAATTATTACACAGTCAACAATAAAAAAATTTAAAAAAAAACAATCAACAATAAATTATTATATAGTCAGCAATAAAAAATTAAAAATACAATAAATAAAACCTAACGTCTGTTAAGGGATTGTTAACGGTATTGCATAAATTGTAAAAACTTAAAAGTTTGCTGATGATTTTAAACCTAATTTACTTGGTTGCATAAGTTGGGAATTCGACCCTACTTTGTTGCATAACTCGATAGTTTGGCCTTCAAGGAATGCGAAAGGTAAACTACATGTCAAGCATCCCTGAGATTAAAATAAATTTCAAGTGAATTTTCTGGTCTAGACTCTAAAAATCAGCATTTGTACATTTAAGTGTAATACACCTTATCGTTCGATAACGATGATCCGAATAGATTGGATATTAACTTATTCCCCTTTGAAGAGATTGATTATGTCCTGTGTTGATATTTGATTGTTATGTATTTTCTGCTGCCATTTGAAGCGCGTGGGTGGTTACTGGTTAGATGGTTACAATAGGAAATATATGCTTGGTTTATATTATGTTTAGCTGCAAATTAAAATTTATTTTTCTTTAGGTAAAGATCTACGCATTAGAATATGCTTAGTAGTATATTATCCAATTACTAATTTTAGTGTCCTACAACAACATTGAATTGTCCATATTTTTTTGATATGTCCATATTCGAGATATGATGATTGGCATAATGATCTTGAACTTTACTCGTCACAGCCCCGCGGCTTTAATCTATAGAACCATGCATGTAAAGAATTTAGGGTAAAATAAAACAAATTTCAATCTACCCCAATACTTCACTATGACTATATTAAGATGAGAATGCATAAATTCCGTTGGCTTTGGAATGGGGTATACCTTATACAAAAAGCAAAAACTCTTTTGAATGAAGGAGGTAAGTGAATGTTCTGAAAAGTTTTTATGTACATATGAAATCATAAAAAATATAATCAATCAGCATGAAATTGGTCTGTTCTGTTCAGCAATACAACAAGTATGAAGAACACGGGTCTATATCTCCACTTCACAACCATGTCCAAGCTACCAAAACACCCTCAGATGTATTGTATATTGAGCAATCCATGGGTACCTACACTGAGGAATGATCAATATGTTAGTTTTATACTATATCTACAGTGAGATGGAAGATCTGACAAGATTTGGTTCGAACACAGCCTTGTGGTTCGAACGGTTTTGTTCCAGTAATTTACTTCTATGAATGTTTAACTTTGCAATGTTACAAGTGTGAAGTGTGTACCTTATAACCGGAAGAAAAACTCATTACCCTGTTGCATTGCGATTTGCAAGATCGATCTGAGAGATCTCTCGATTGTAAGGGATATCTGCAAGCAAGTGTAAGTGCTGCTCAGATCACCCCCTAACAAGTTAAATCTTGTTTTTCAAGCATATGTACACTGAGACAAAATATTCCCAGATATCCAGATATAGTACCAGTAACCAGTAGCTTCAGTTTCTTTGCCCTGTTGAACTTCCATTTGAAACCGGCACTCGGTTGTTTGACATTATTTTGTGACTTAGGATGTTCACGGTTATCTCGCCTTGGGTTCATTGTTAGGAAAACCTCGTTGTACGCGCGTCGTCCCTAGTCTTTTTTTTCGCGTCAAGTTTGTCAAAGTCATGTTTGGTATAGGACGTACGTACCTAGTATAGGTCAGCAAAGTGTTTCAAAAAGTTGGACGTACGTACCTAGTTAGGGCGTACGTACGTCAGGTTTGGCAGCAGCGAACTTTTGTGTTTTGGACGTACGTACCTAGTTAGGGCGTTCGTACGTCCAAGTAGGCAGCGAAGTATTTACGTCTCAGGACGTACGTACGTCTAATATGAAATTTGTTCAATTCGACCCATTTTCTCTTGTTTCTAACCCTAACTATAAATAGGGTTTTCCACCAAAGAACAAGACAGTTCTTTGGCCGTCCAAGTAAGGTGTTCTTGAGAGTTTGTGTAGGTGTGTTTTGGTGATTGAACTCAATTCTTCTCCTCCATTCTTCAACTCTTCTTCTTCCATATTGAGTATTGAATTCGGCTTCGAGTCTTCTTGTGTGTTCATCAAGAAGTCGAGTGTCTTGTGCGTACATAAAGGTGCTCCGGTGAAGTCAAGGTGTTAGAGATAACCAGTAGTGTCAACTCGCAGTGATTGCAGGTAGTTGATAGGTTTGTATATCTTTTTCATCTAGTGGATTATTTGTTGTCACGAGGACAACCGTGGACGTTTCCCATATTGGGTTTTACCACGTTAAAAATCTTGCGTGTTCTTTTACTTCTGCTTATTGATTTGCTTGACAAACTACTCACATCTGTGAGAATAGCACTATTTCTGGAGTTTCACCATTGTGATTGTCAAACAGTTTAACATGCAAAACTAAACACGAAAAGCTGTTTGGTCGGAACTTCAGTCGTGTTTTGACAATTGTGAAAGAAGCATGAGGGTATGCTGCACCAGAATGGATTTCTGGAGTACCTATCACACCCAAGATCTATGTGATACGAGATTGGAATATGAGATGCCACAGTACACTTGGGGTGAAACCTATTGGTCGATGAGGGGATCGACAATTTTCCAGCTTGGGCTGCCACGCTTCCAGAGAAAACAAGATTTTGCCTCAAATTCATGCAGGTTAAATGGCAGTTCGTCTTAAAAGATTGAGGTTTATGTATTAATTGCCATGATATATAACAAAGACCAAACTAGTCAAACAGAGTGAATTGAGTCAGACGCATTGCCAGCAGTTCAAGATTGTGTCTCAATTGCAGGATATTCTAAGATCTCCTTGGTCGAGCTAATTCCGAACAATTAACACGGCAGCAAGTGCAAATTCAATGATGGAATCGAAAAATAATATACCTGAGTTGCTCCTTCGATGTCAGCTCAGCTAGTCACAGACACGAGAATGAGAAATGAATACTTGGATTCATCACAATCCAGGAGGGTTGCTCTATTTATAAATGTGAAATGATATTAGGTTTTAAAAATAAAGCACAGTATTTGGAATCTTGTTTCTAACAAGAAAAGGATAAATTGGATTCTCAAATTGATTTAATTTGCTTCGTTTGTTATATGGATACATTGTTCATTACTTCTTTTTCATTTTTGTAGAGATTGATGTTATACCAAACGTAGTCAGGAATGCAATGGAAAGGTTTGAAGGACAACCAAGGTATGGAAGCTGGCAGAGCTGCTTGGCCGTTTCCAAGGTACCCTATTCTGATAATACCAACACAATATCATCAGAAATCAGAACAATATAGGGGGAATTCTTGACTTGAGATATATGGATATATGCCAAAAATTTATTCACAAGCAGAGCACAATTAAAAGCTAGCTAGTAGGACATAGTTAGCTCAAGTGCAATTGTTTACTCCCATATCTTGAGAAAAATCATCACATCAAATGAGTAAACAGAAGTTATTTATTCTAGCAAAATCACTTCTAGCGTAACATGTGATTTTCTTGTATAATTGGTTTACTGTTATTAATTGGTTTACTCCCATATCTTGAGAGTAAGAAGTTCGAATTGGGTATGGTTTCATCAATTCTAACGTAACATGTGATTTTCTGACTTCACAAATCAATTACTTAACTTTTTTTTTGTATAAGCCTAGAGAGTCCTACAGGTAATATTGTGATAGAAACCAGTCATACACAATGGGTTTTTATTATAAATGAAGTTCTCATGAGTACTGCATACCTCAAACCTCATCCCATAGCATCAAACTGTAGTAAGATGACACTATCCGAGCCTGAATTTTTAGTTGACCCCAATTGTAAATGTCATTTAAGGTGCCTGAGTTGTGATCAATAAATCTAATTTATTGATCATTAATTTGAATTAATTATAGTATTCAAAAAAGTTTTGAACAGGGCCCTTTAAACGGTATAACCACCGTTTTGCAGTGTTTTGATTTTGACAATATCGATCAATATCTGAATAGAATATGATACCTTTCTATAAGCTGATAATCTCGACAAATAACCGCTTGAACTACTAGATGTAAAAATTCCCGTCTTTAGTTTAATTGAACATTGTTTCATAGATAGGTCATAGGCTCATGGCACTGATGGTTAATTAGTTTCCCTATACAAGCAACGAAGCAGTTAACTTGTCAAGATTTGTCTTGCGGGTTACATTGTATATGACTCAGATTACAACTCAACTAATTCTCTCACAAAACTCCTATCAACATATAAGACTGGTAGCTAAATAATTCTAATATACTAAAACTTGGGTTGAACTATGATTATATAAAAGTTGCAAGAGAAAACAGGTTTATTTGGTGAAAGAATCGTATATATGGCAAAATCAAAATCAATTATCCTGTATATTTGGTTGACTCCCATATCTCGAGAATAAGAATTGAAAGTTCCAATTGAGTATGGTTTCATCAATTTTTGCTTCACATCTGACTCTTTTTTGTATAAGCCTAGAGAGTCCTACAGGTAATATTGTGATGAAACTAGTCATACAAAATGTCAAAATGGGTTTGTATTATAAATGAAGTTTTCATGAATAGTGTGTTGTGTATTGGCTCGCAATGCGCAGGATCATAGTTTATATTAAGTGAGGTCTATAGGATCATAGCTTATGTTTGTTTTTAGAAACAATGTAGGTAGGAATTCTACTCCCATAAGTACTTGGTATTCTAATTGGTATTGTTATTCAATTAGAATCAGTGGCGTAGCCAGGATTTCCGGTGAGGGGGAGCACCCAACCTGTATAGGTATTCATAGGATCACAGAAAAAAAAAAATACTCCATAATTGAATCCAAAAATAAAAGACTTCCAAATATCAAAATTATCAAATTATGATGGGATAATGTAGTAGCAAAGTAAAATTAAGTAGTAACCTAGATTCCTTAAATAAAAGTAACAATTATTTAGGCATGAATTAAGGAAATAAAATACAAAATAACCATAATATCTTTCCTATGAATGTTAATTCCTATAACTTAGTTAATTATATTAAGAGTTAAACTAGTAAAAACAAAAAAAAAAATCAAACAAATTAATATTTTTTTTTGTGTAAGTAATATACATGTAGGTATTTTCAAAAAGTTGAGGGGGAGCACTTGCGCAGCCTCAACCCCCTCTGGCTCCGCCACTGATTAGAATCCTTGTATGAATTAGGAACTCTTGGGTATTATATATACTCAACTAGTTGGCTATTGTAAAGGAGTGGTAAAAGAAGAGAGAGTGAACCAAAGGTGAAAGCATTACTAGATAGGGAGAGACAAGTTTATGAGGGTTTTCATAATAGAGTTTCTCAGGTTCTAGTGTGAGAGAGAGAAAGAGACAAGGAATTATAGATTTGTAATTAGGTTGTTTCTTTTCTCTGATTAATAAAATCTTCTTGATCGGTTGCCGGGTGGAGTAGGCGGGTTTGCCGAACCACGTTAATATTTTATTGTATGTGATTGTGTTTTTCGATTACTTTCTCTCTTATTTGCTATTATCTAGATTATCAGTATTACAACCAATCCTTGGGTTAAAGCTTCCGTTGCACAACATAGTGCATACCTCAAATCTTACCATTTCCAAGAAAAGGCGTTGGATTTATTTATTTATTGTTTTTTTTTTTTTTTTGATAGGCAAGCAGGGTTGTTGACAGGATCCCCTACCCCGTTTCATTTAGAAAATAAAAGGATTCCAGCTCGGTTACATTTTGACATATAATTGGCCTATTCTATTTTCATATATTATTTTCTTTGCATCTTCCGAAAAATAAACTAGGAACAATTTCAGTAAACGCACAAGTAGGATTTTTCATCCCGTAGCATCAAACTGTAGTAAGATGACACTATCGGAGCCTGAATATTTGTTTGACCCCATCACCCCAATCGTGAATGTTATTTAAGGTGCCTGAGTTTTGTCTAGCTTCGAGTGGTACTTCTTGTTATTAGTACACTGATCAAGAAATGCAGAGTAACGACTCTGTTTTTTACAGGATGAAAGCATATATTCCTGGCAATGTTCTGTATCTTAAATGCAGATTATCGACTCAAATTGTACAGGTAAGTATAAAATCTATATTTACGTGCATAACGTAATACTATTGAGAAAAAGAAAAAAAAAAAAAAAAAAGTGATATGCTGCACTGATCTGGTTATGTTTAAAAAGACAACAATGTGATTCACATGTGAAGACTGAAGACTGACAAGTATTTAGAGTTCAACAGCATCACTGACAAAACAGTCTGGACCCAAGTACCAGTGTGGTCCAGCTTCCCCTGCTTTACCTTGATTGTAATTTGGTGTGATACTAGCTGTCTCGCATGTAGCCTTGCATCTCTTTATGTCTGCCATAATAAAAAGTCTTGCTTATTCAAAAAAAGAAAGAAGTTGCAGTCCAATAATTTTCTGCACATTGTAATCATTTCAGTTTGAAAATGGGGCATGGAGATTGATTTTGTATGGGTATGGATGGAAATGAATGATGGAATCCAATAAAAAGACAATTCGCATAGAACACTAACTCTGTCATGTGTTTTTCGATGTGTGCAAACACGTTTCTATATTGAAACCGGCATTCAGTTGTTTAACATCATTATCCTACGAATCCAAGTAAACCAAACTAAATCCTATACCAAAACATTAATCAAATTGTTCCAAATGTTTTAACAACATCGAAAATAATCTTAAAAACTAGTCAAATATCTTTGACAAATTTTTTATATTTGGGTTTTTGACGAGAGTTACTTGCATGCCAATAAGATCTCCTTTAATATAGTCTAATCTGGCCATGTAAAAGAGAAACATTTCAGAAGTCCAAGGGAATACGGCATTTTTTTTATTGAATCAAGAAAATAAGAGAGACAACATACTACTATTAGTTCACACAACAATCTGATCCCCAGAGAGGAGAGATCACTAACCTTATTAGTTAGCTAGTACATTTTTTCAAAGGAGGACCACACAAACACTTATTATGAATGTAAGTAGAGTAATCAAATCTAGCCATATCTCCACCAGTAGGAATTTCACCACACAAGCTATTGTAGCTGGCATTGAACTGTTGCAAGAAATTTATCTTAACAATGTCCTTAGGAATACTTCCATATATCTTGTTATGATTTATATCCAATGAAATCAAACTCTTTCTTGGAAATTTAACTTTGGAAAAATCAAATTCCAACATGTTCCTTGATATATCTAGAATTTGAGTTGAACCATTGGGCTTAAATAACATTGAAGCATCACCAACTAACTTGTTACGTGATAGATCAATTCTTTCAAAATCCATATTAGCAAAAGATTTTGGAATTGTCCCAGTAAGTTGGTTGTGAGATAGATACATGTCAGGTACTGACCCTTTGAAATGCCCGAATGATTCTGGTATGGTACCAGTTAATCTGTTTCGGTCTAGACGCAAGGCTCCAAGTTTGGTGAAATTAGAAAAACTAGGTGGGATTGAACCAGAAAATTTGTTAAAATTAAGTTCAAGAAATTCAAGATTAGGGAGTTCACTAAGAAATGCCGGTACTGGACCGGTAAGATTGAGCCAACTGATTCTGACAGACCTGAGGTTTTTCAGTTTAGTAATGGACCTGGGAATGGAACCAGTTATGTTGGAGAGTTTTCGAAACACAAGTGAATCAAGGTAAGGTAAATCTCCAATAGCAGATGGAATTTGACCTGAAATCTCACCAGAATAAATGGTTAGTGCTCTAACTCGGTTGGTTTTCTCGTCACATTCAAGACAATACCATTCACAACAATCTGTGTTGGGTACCCATGAAGCAAGATGATAAGGGTTGTTTAAAGACTTTTTAATTTGCATGAGAACTTTGTAGTCATTTGGATGACAACGTTGCTTAGTAGCAGAGAAAGAAATGGTTGTGAGTGAAGAGAACAATAATGTGAATAAAAGAAGTGTGTACTGTTCAGTTGTTGCCATGGTTGAGCTGTGAAAGAAATAACTTGGTGACTTTGAATATATATAGATAGAAGCATACAGTAGTTGAAAAAAAAATGAGAAATGTATATGTCGATATTCAATTTTCGAATAAACAGATATATTCGCAAATATAAGATATAATTTCATCTACAGAATGAAGTACTAGTGGTTGGTCTCCCATGGTTTCAATGTGATCGAGTCATATCAGATTTGATCACGAGAATTACATATGTGGTTCATAGTTGTTGATCATTTCAAATTGTGTTAATTTTGGCTTTTCTAAAGTGTGTAACTTGTGAAGTACCTTCTTTCCCAAATGTGGAAACAGACAGCTCAGTCAAATCATTAGAACATTTTTCTCTCTTTTTTTTAACAGTCAATCCAATAGTAAATTAATTTACTGGGCAACTGGGTTCATTTACTAAGTGTTTTCGAGACTGTTAATTGAACATGGTTATATGTAAATCCAAATAGGCTAAAACATTTTACTCATCAATTGGAAAAACATTTTAAGCAACAGCCGTTTTACATGCTTTCGGGCGTTGCTTCCATGTATAAGTTGTATAGGCATAATTGAAACTAAGTGTGAATGAGCCTGTGGCTTAATGGTAGCATCCCCTTCACAAAGTGGAGAGGTTGTGAGTTCAAAACACGTCAACAACTGATTGTTGATATAAGTTTCCACACCTAATTTAAAAAAGTTATGGTCCCCTCAACCTACTTTTATCATGGGTCGTCTCTCTTTACACTTCACAACATGTGTTTCATATTTTACTCGCAATAAAAACTTGTTTCGTTTTCAAAGTTTAGTTGAAAATATCACCTATTTAAGTAGAACATGTATGGAAATAAGAAAAAAAAAATCAATAACAGAGAAAACAACGGAAGCTTTAACCCAAGGATTGGTTGTAATACCGATAATCTAGATAATAGCAAATAACAGAGAAAGTAATCGAAAAAACACAATCACACACAATAACACCAATATTAACGTGGTTCGGCAAACCCGCCTACTCCACCCGGCAACCGATCAAGAAGAATTTACTAATCAAAGAAAAGAAACAACCTAATTACAAATCTATAATTCCTTGTCTCTCTTTCTCTCACACACTAGAACCTGAGAAACCCTATTATGAAAACCCTCATAAATTTGTCTCTCCCTATCTAGTAATGCTTTCACCTTTGGTTCACTTCTCTCTTTTTTACCTCTCCCTATAATACCCAAGAGTTCATAATCCATACAAGGATTCTAATTGAATAACAATACCAATTACCAATTAGAATACCAAGTACTTATGGGAGTAGAATTCCTACCTACATTGTTTCTAGAAACAAACATAAGGTATGATCCTATAGACCTCACTTATTATAAGTTATGATCCTGCACATTGCGAGCCAATACACAACAATCTCCACCTTGGCGAGCCAATGAACTTGATTATTGTTGACTCCACTCGCGCCCGTGAAACCTTCTGCATCCATGTTGCCGCCTCCACCCTTTTGGGTGCCCAATCAATTATGATTGACCGACAAGTTTGAGAAATCCTCAAACTTGCCCACAAGAATCCACTTGCTGACCATCTTTCCCTTTCTTGAGTTCCTTCCTTCTGCAGCCACCTTGTTCATAACAGAACCCTATGATTTAAACATCACCTTGCCTGCCTTAGGACCAACTCTAGATCTTAATATTGTTTGACCCAATAGTATATACAAGCCACTACTACTCGCGACTCCTTTCATGATCACATTGGAATCTCTGCAAACCTCTACAACTCCACCTTTGCCAGTGAACTTTTAACCCAAAGAATCTAACTTAAAAAGAGAAATTAGTTCTCTTTGCAAACTCGGCACATGTCGAACCCTTTCAAGAGTATGTATCCTCCCGTCATACATCTTGATGTGAATATTACCGACTCCCACTATCGACTTCTTGGAGCCATCACACATCGACATCCAGCCACCCTCACATCTTTCATACTTGTCGAACCACGACCTATGTGAGCAAAGATGTTTTGTGGCATCGCTATCAAGTACCCATTCCCGATGTAAATTTTCTTCTTGAGTAGTTACCAAGAGTAATTCATCATCAAACTCCACTTGATTAGCCTGTCCGCCAGAATTAGCAATATGCTTGCCTTTCCCTGACCTGGAGCTATTTGTCGAAACCGCTCCACCTTTTTCCTCACAATCCCATTTAAAGTGCCCTGTTTTTTCGCACTTCCAACATTTTATGTGAGCCTTGTTACTCTTGTTAAATTCTTTCCGTGATCCCCCATTAATCACCAAACCCTCACCATGAGATTCATTGTCTCTGCCTTTATTTTTGATTTCATGAGATAAAAGAGCACTTACAACCTCATCCAATTCCAGAGTTTCCTTTCCATAGAGCAACGTGGTGATAATATGCTCATATGATTGGGGCATGGAGTTCAGAAGTAGATGTGCTTTATATTCATCTTTTAACTTCACTCCAACATAAACCAATTCAGAAAGCATGCTATTGAAGACACTGAGATGTTCATTAATACCTGTACCTTCTGCCATCCTCAACCTGTAAAGTTGTTGCTTGCGGTACAATCGATTTGATAACGACTTAGTCATATACAAACTTTCAAGCTTTAACCAAAATTTTACCGAAGAACTTTCTGTGAGAACGTTTGACAAGACCTCCTTCGTTAAACATAATCGATCGCACTAGTAGCCTTCAAATCAAATTCTTCCCAATCATCATCTGACATATCCGCCGGTTTTCCCTTTAATGCTTTGTGTAGACCGGATTGTACCAAGAGATCTTGGACTTGTACTTTCCACAAACCAAAATTCATCTTTCCATCGAACTTCTCTACATCAAACTTCAAACCTGAACTTGAAAACCTTTGCGCCATCTCGAAAATCCCTACAACCTGGAACCTTGCTTTAATACCACTTGTTGTGCAACGGAAGCTTTAACCCAAGGATTGGTTGTAATACCGATAATCTAGATAATATATAGCAAATAACAGAGAAAGTAATCGAAAAAACACAATCACACACAATAACACCAATATTAACGTGGTTCAGCAAACCCGCCTACTCCACCCGGCAACTGATTAAGAAGAATTTACTAATCAGAGAAAAGAAACAACCTAATTACAAATCTATAATTCCTTGTCTCTCTTTCTCTCACACACTAGAACCTGAGAAACCCTATTATGAAAACCCTCATAAATTTGTCTCTCCCTATCTAGTAATGCTTTCACCTTTGATTCACTTTCTCTTTTTTTTACCTCCCCCTATAATACCCAAGAGTTCCTAATCCATACAAGGATTCTAATTGAATAACAATACCAATTACCAATTAGAATACCAAGTACTTATGGGAGTAGAATTCATACCTACATTGTTTCTAGAAACAAACATAAAGTATGATCCTATAAACCTCACTTAATAGAAACTATGATCTTGCGCATTGCGAGCCAATACACAACAATCACCTAAATAGTTATTTTATTATTAATAGTTCGATATCAATCGAAAGCAAATTCAGTTTCTTAAAAAGGTAATTCATTACGAGAAGTCATTGTATGCCCATCTTTTTTCTTACTTGTTTTCCTTCAAAGCTTTGATTCTAGGATAGTGTGTAACATTTCTTCATTGGACTCATTTCATTTTTCTAATCCGATCGTTGGTAAAATTTGTTGGTTATAAAAGACCTGATTCAATTTCAACTTAAGTATTCAATATTTCACCAATATCTCAAGTCCATCTATAAAATAAATTATCATAAATGTTGAACGCCACCAGATTGCTCATTTTTTTTCTTGTACCTTGTGATGATCAAGGTAGAAGAAAATATATATAAGATATAAGAGAGGATATTGTATAATTTTTCATACAAAATGTTATGGCTTTGTTATCATGACAAACCCATGAATTCATGAACACACGCGGATCTGAATGTATGAGATTTTCTGTGGGAAGGACCCAGCCTGTGACGATTGGGCCGAATACCTTGGGTTGGCTATTCTAGTTGGGTTTGGTTGAGGTTTAAGGAGCTGGAACCCACGGGTCCAGTTTTTAATAAAATGAGTGTTAACCATAGGTGAAAAAATCGTTCTTGCCGACCGGATATTCGCGATATTTTCCGTTTTTTTGGAGATCGGCACGGTACGGCATACGGCATATAAACGGATTTTAAAACACCCCATGCCGGTCGGCATTTATCGGATATTCGCGGCATAATTCGGCAAAAACCGATATTTATCGAAATTTATGAAATTTTCGAAACTAAAACTAACACATTTATTTTTAATCCCCCCGAACTAGAATTTTCGATGAGATTATCAAAAAAAGGTCCAAAAGGCACTAGACGTTTGGAAACTTTCGCGACGAACTTGATGGCCCTCCAAGAGCAATATATCAGAAAGAAACGAAAAAAAAGCACGCCCATGCCAAAGTGAAGTTCTCTCACTTTTGGCAAACCAGTATACTGTTTGTATCCAAGGTTTGTTTTTGTGTAATGAATAATTCGTACGAGCAAACAATGTCATGGGAATATTACTGTACTGAGTTCGTCCCCACACGTATGCGACTCGAAGCTCATCGGTTTGACAAGGGACGTCTATCATTCTGGGGTTAGCATGTCTTTTATTTTGATTATTAAAATAAAACTATGGGTTGAGTTGTAATGAGGTTGTTTGTGTTTAGTTCTTGTATTGTAAACATATAAAATTTCTATGAATATCCGCCCGATATTTACGATTTTTTCACCTATGAGTAAAACTATCTTGTGTAATAGTTCCATCTTAGCTTCCTTGTATGATTTGTCGTGTGTTTAATTTGTAATGTATGTTTTTCTTTTAATTATAAGTTTATATATCGAAATCAGAAAAAAAAACACGGAAAGTGCAGAAAACCTCCCAATTTGCCGAATTTTTCGCGAATATTCGCGAAAAATACCGGTTTTTTTGAATTTGCCAAACCTCAAAAATCCGACACGGGAGGTCGGATATCCGCGATATTTTCCGTATTTTGGCAGATCGGATATCCGCCCCTAAACGATTTTTTCACCTATGGTGTTAACTGCTATATACCAGGAATATCATTTGAAAATCATGTAAATGTGTGTTTTAGTATGAATTCATTAACAAAGAGCTCTAATATGCCCCACATTTTAATTTATTATTTTGTTTTAAAAATACGTTGCTTACAAGATTTCTGAAGAAATCTATTTTCCGCACTCAATCCAGCAAACCTTAGTTAATTGAAAAGCTCAAACAATCTTACATTATGCAATGTCCTTGGGTTACAAGCTCTACTCGAATAGGACCACGTATAAATTAAATCCAATTTCAATGTACTCCAATACTTCGTATGACTATCTTCTTAGACAAGAAGGCATCAATCTCCTTGGCTTTGGAAAGGGGCATACATTATACAGAACCAAAGCTCTTTTATAGCAGGTGAGTGAGGGATATTAAGACTTTTTATGTACTTATAAAGCAGAGAATTTTATATGTGTAGCTTACTTGTATGTGGGTGTGTACACCCAATCACAAAATGTCATGTGGCAATAATAATATAACCTAGTATGGGTTTAGTTAACCCTAGTGGGCTTGATCAGTTTTCCAACCACTTTATAGACACGTGGCATCATATGATTGGGTGTACACACCCACATAGAAGTTGGCTATACATAAATATAATCAGGATGAAATTGGTCTGGGCAGCAATAAAACAAGCAGTCAAGCATGACGGCATGAAGAACAGCCTGTTAAACGTTTATCCTTTGGTACAACCCATTACCCTGATCATGTTCAGTTTACAGAGATAACTGTGGAAACCAAACCCTCTCCAGATCATTATTATAGTCTAAACCTTTTATTTTATTTTATAGTCTAAACCTTTTTATTGCTAACAGGAAAATTTACATCATCCTCTAGTATAACACTGCATTTACGAATCATGAACTTAGACTATTATTATACCAGGCCGTCTATAGTGATTCCCTTAGAATGACTCCTGTCTGACTCCATATCTAAACCTTTGATATCTGTTGATCCAATGATTTTAGAACAAGACAAATATTTAAATATTATGAACTCATATTGTAGTAGGGAAAATTTGGAATATCAATTATTATTGTAAATAAACCTATCTTTTGATATTTGTTCTACAAATTTTTAAAAATTATGTTCTATATATCCAGATTTGAAGCAATGGTAGTTCTTCATTTCATACTTATGCTCGTCTATCAATCATGAGAATTGTGGATAGCACGCGATTTGCAACGACAACCAAAATCCTTAAGAGTTTGTTTGATGGACTTAAGGACACTTGATGAAATTAAAATCTTTAAGGGTCTGTTTTAAATCTAAGTCCATCAACTTAGCCTCAAATGCATTTGAGCTCCTCAAGAGAATGCAGAACGTAATGGATAGCAACATCATATAACTGCTCATTCAAACGAATATGTATTTAGAAGAATCGGGTTTGTTATTCAAACAAGATTTGTAGCACAGTTTGTAGCTCGCTTGTCCACTACTTTTTGTCTGATTTCTTGAGTTTATTAATAAAATAAATGGTTATTATATGTGAAAATAAAATAAAAATAGTTGATGAGTTTGGTATCATTTGAACAATAATAACCTAATTTAAGAAACAATAAACGGTTTGTAATAAACAAAACTATGAGGAGATAGTTACATACTATTAATATTCGTTAAAACAATAACAAAAACAACTTTCTATTACTAACAAATAATCCTCGAATATATGTAATTCGTCATTATATTTTGTAGAGGTTTGCTCTTCGAGTCTTCGGGGGTCGTATACCAAGCCCAAGAAAAATTCATTATGTAACCTTGAACTATAATTTAAGGAGCCAACTATTGCCAAGGCAATATTTGCTATTACAAAGGTGTATTTTTCTATTAGACTTATTTACCCTCAAATATATTATTGTATTTCTCACAATTTAGGTTTTATTATTTTTTAAAATCTCATCACCCTTGAATCAAAAAATTTCAACAAATCCAAAGTATAAATTAGTTGAGTAACTTGTTCAATCCCACTAGGGTTCATTGCACCTATACGTGGTAGTGTTTTATTTATCCCACAAATTCTACACTAAAAAATACAACAAATAATATCTAGGTTAGATTTAGTCTAATAGAAAAATACATCTTGCAATAGCAAATATTGCCATGGCAATAGCCGGCTCCTAATTTAATACTACCACAGTATTCTCCTCGATCAGTAATTACTTAACTTTTTTTTTGGGTAATCATTAACTACAATTAAACCTCTATAATTTAGTAGAACTCGGATAACCTAATTTCTATTCATGTAGAGAGATGTCAATTTATTGATAAATTTGTAAACACTATCCTAACAAAGATATTTTAATTTTTTTTCACATAAAATTATATAACTTTTTTTTTTTTTGGTTTGAGAGTTAATATATACTACTTATCCACTTATCAAGGTTCAATGAAGTTTATTATCAAAAAATAAATATTTTAAAGCAGTTCTGTGAAATTTTAGAGAATATATACTCAATGCAAAATACAAACTCAAAAAGTTGTTATCGCATCACAAATAAGTAAAGAGATTCAATTATAATTAATGCAAAAAAAAAAAAAAAATACTTATGGATTTATTACCACAGCTAAAGGATCTGCAATGTGAGTTGACACTTTTACGTTCTTGTATGGGATTATCTAAACTCACCTTTGCTCTCCGCATGCACTTGCCCTCCTGATTATGTTCAGTAAACAGCCGAATGGTTTAACCACAAGCTTCGTACGACCCTTCAGAATATTGTGGTTTCTGATGGACCTGGTTTTGGCGATCTACAGTGGCGTATGGCAACCCTCCCATTGGGTATGGGTGGACTTGGTATCTATTGTGCTACTGATGTTATGAAGTTTGCTTTCGTAGCTTCACGTACGCAAACCAATGATCTCCAAGACCACATTCTTCGAGGTTGTGAGACTGCACCTATGGGTAATGTTTTCGATACTGCCATTGCTAGTTTACATCTTTCTATACCTGATTTTGATCTTATTAATCTTGCTCCAACTGCTACCGTCCCCTTCAGACCCCAACATGTCTTGGCGGAAACATACTACAACAAGATTAGTTCTGGTTTTGAGAAGGAATTTGAGTTGTCAGCTAAACAAAAAGCCGTGATTGGATGTGTGCAATCAGAACATGCCAAAGATTTTCTCCTTGCTATCCCGATGGAAGGGTTTGGACAACGCATGACGCCTGTAGAATATCGTGCCTTCTTCGTTATCGATTGACGATCCCTCTATATTCAGATGGTGAGCTCTGTCCAGTGTGCAAGAAGAGCAGACTTGATGCTTTCGGGGACCATGCGGCCCATTGTAAGCATTACCCCGACTTCAAGTACAGGCATGACCACGCTAGAGATATCTTGAGTGATGTGTTCTGGCGGGCTGGAGTACAGGTTAAGAAGGAGGCTCCTATTAACTTTCTTACTGATCATAAGGAAGGAAGATCGACATTACGTCCTGCTGATATTCTGGTTTACAACTGGTCTAAAGGTAAACATGCGTGTGTTGATGTTACAGGGGCGTCTCCGATGGTTGGGCTGGGTATTGGGATTTTTAAGGTAGGGCTAGCAGCTAGCAATGCAGCAGCAACAAAAGTGGAGAAACATGACGGAGCTTGTAGGGCTAACCAATATAGTTTCATCCCCTTTGCATTTAACACATTTGGATTGTTAGGCTCAGAAGAAGTTGAGCTCCTCAGAAGAGTGCAGAAGATAATGGATAGCAACGTGATGACTGCGGGTTCGAACGAATATGTATTTAGGAGAATCGAGGTTTGCTATCCAGAAAGGACTTGCCGCGCAGTTTGTAGCGCGTTTGTCCTCTACTTTTGTGTAATTCGTTGAGCTTATCAATAAAATTTGTTTATGAGCTCCTCAGGAGAGTGCAGAAGATAATGGATAGCAACGTGATGACTGCGGGTTCGAACGAATATGTATTTAGGAGAATCATGGTTTGCTATCCAGAAAGGACTTGCCACGCAGTTTGTAGCGCATTTGTCCTCTACTTTTGTGTAATTCGTTGAGTTTATCAATAAAATTTGTTTTTAAAAAAAAAAAAAAAACCAAAAGAATATTGATTCATATTCCGAGAAAACCAAATATGTAGTGTATTTATTAGGTTGATGTTAAGTAACTATTAATTTATAGAATTTAGGGATTATAGAATGTTATAAAAAAAATTAAAAGAGATTTTCGGACATACCCCCCCTATTTGAAAGTCGAAATTTGAGATACCACATTTGAATTTTTTTTTTTGAGATACCCCCATTTCAAGATGTGGTGTTATCTTAGCCGTCCATCATAAAGCTAACCTACGGTTGTAAATCTCTTCCGTCTTGAAGTGGGGGTATCTAAAAAAAATTCATATGGGGTATCTCAAATTTCGACTTTCAAATGGGGGTATGTCCAAAAATCTCTAAAATAAATTTGAAATGTATGACTGCATTTTATAATTTTTTGAAATTATTAATTTACCATATAGTGATATAGGGAAATTTTATTATTTAAAAGAAATCATTAATTTACTGGAGTATTATTTAAAGGTGAAATTTTGACTTAACCCCCCTATTTTGTCCACGTTTTGAATAAACCCCCCTATTTGTCCAAATTTGGACTTTACCCCCCTTCGGTCAGTTTTCATCTAAGTTAACGTCTATTTGCATTTTTTATTTCTAAAATACCCCTCACTTCTTCTTTAGACTTAACCTCCAAAAGAAAAAGGGAGGGGTATTTTAAGAAAAAATGTAAATAGGTGTTAACTTGGACAGCAGCTGATGGAGAGGGGTAAAGTCAAAACTCGGACAAAAAGGGGATTTATTCAAAATGTGTGGACAAAATAGGGGGGTTAAGTCTAATTTTCCCTATTTGAAGAGTTCCACACTTCCACTGTTAACTAGGCAACTAGGTCATGGTTTTATAGCCGACAGGATAAAAATTTAGGGAATGGAGATGATGGACATCAGTGAGAACGAGAAGAAAGCAGAAATGGTTGTTGAGACTGAGATGGGTGGTTTAAATGAAAAAATATTTAAACTTGAAATCTTTGATTTGATTTCCATCAAACAACTCATTCAGATGAAATGTTTATCAAAAGGTTGGTATGATTTAATCTCACATTATAGAAAATCTATACTTCGTTCTAGCCCTTCACATTTCATTTGTCAGTACAAATTCAATGTTGATCAAGATAGTCAAGTAATGTTTTATAATATTGAAGAGCAAGAAGTATGTGATGAAAGTGGAGAAATTGTTGTTGTAGAAACCCTAGAAAACCCTTCACTAAGTTTCTCTATAGATAATAATATCAACTTGTTAGGATCTTCTAATGGATTAATTCTAGGGTTTTGCAAGAATTCTTCAGATGACAACAGTGAGACTACTCCAGTACCCTATGTTTGTAATCCAAACCTAAACCAATGGGTTTCTCTTCCCCCATTTTCCAATGACAAACACAGTGTCTGTATGGCTCTAGCGTTCGATGGTATATCCCAACACCATTTTAAAGTAGTGATGTGCTATGTTTATTGTGTGAACAAATCTAGAACAACTATGCGTTATCGTATTTATTCTTCTGATACTGGAAAATGGTGGAGAGAACAAAATTATTCAACTCCTCTATTTTGACTAGTTGTGCGAGAATTGATAGTGAGATGTCTTATTTGTACCGAAAAGGAATTGCACATTGGGTATTTAATGGGTTTATGTTGGTGTACCATTTCAAAAAAGAGTACTTCAAGATCGTTAAGCTTCCAACTACTGTAGGATGCCTGTGGGAGTCAGAAGGATATTTGCACTATTGTGATAACAACGTCCATGGATTTTCTATATGGAAGCTTGTGGATGATGAGGTTTTTGATATCCAATTTAATGACGAAGATGTAATGACGAAGTGGCAGTGCAAATCTACAATAGAGTTTTGTTCATTGAAACCCCAATTTCTTGAAATCGTTGGTCCCCATTTCCTGGAACTCTTGACAAATTTGTCAACCCAACTACTTGGCTTTGATGAATATTCACAAATGTTATATTTTGCTATCCCAGATATGGTTTTTTCATACAGTTTTGAGACTAGGACCTTGAAGAAGCTACCAACGTGTAAGCCAATAGGTGAGCACATATCATCATATGTTAGTGCGGCATTCTGTTTGCAGCCAAGTGGAGTTGATTTGGCTTTTGGAGGTGACTGCAAGTACAAAGTGGTGTATCCTAAAAGAGAATGTGGAGGAAGTCTTGGAAAGGCTCGAATCTTACTTCAGCAGTATGTCTCTTAGACCCTTGAAAGTTTTATACATGACATGGTACTTCTGTGTTTCACATTAGGGTTTTTATTTGTGATATTGTATTTGTTATGATTGTTGTAGAACTTCATGGAAATTGCTGACAGATCTGGATATGATTTTGTTTTACATATATGGTTATTTCGTATGTTTAAGTATGTTATTTTTGTCAATATTATACTATTGCTCGTTAACGAGAATCTGAGTTAATAGTTGCCCAGTTCACTTGTGACCCTGTATTAAAAGCAATCAAGATACTTCCATCTGCATCTGGGATCATTCCATCATTATGCACAACCGTTTCATTTTCCCATAGGAGATTTTGAGTTTAAGGTTCTCTTGTGAGGATTTTTAAGATGCACTGCCACGATGTTTTCAATGGCGATTATATATAGTGACATATTTTCCAATTAATATCCAAAGCTGTATTTCGTTTCCATGTATTGTCCCTTTTTGTTTTGCAAGTTCTCTGACCGAGCAGCCTGTGGCATATTGTTAAGAAGCAACTTCCCAATAAGATGATTAAATATTCAATACGTACTACTAAAAGAGAATGTCGTTGAATCCTTGGAAGGCCTTTGAATGTCTTTTGTGTGTTTGGCATTAGGATTTTGTGATATTGTATTTTCTATACAGTACTGTAGAGGATCATAATATTGCTGACAGATCAGGAAATGGATTTTGTTTTACATATATGGTTATTTTTTAAGTAAAGTATTTTTGTTTTTATAACTTTTTCTCGTTAACGAGATTCTGAGTTAATGGCTGCCCAGTTCGATCTCTTGTGAGGATTTTAATTAGATGTGACAATGTTTTCACTGGGGTACTATAATGACGATTCCATGTATTGTCCTTTTTTGTTTTGCAAGTACTCAAGCAACTTTCCACTAAGATGTAAGTACTCCGAATGAGTAAACTCCAGGAGGAGTTTACATATGTCTGTAACATGAGTTGGATACCTTAGATGTAGCTTCTTACTGCAGGGTTTGTTATGGATTGAACTCTGTAAGGTGGCTGTGTAATGTCAATGAATGTACTTGCAAACCGCAGTGGAATTACGGAAAGGGTCAGATTCATATGCAGTAGCTTGCTGCAGTGGATTATTATATATAGGGTCGGATTCATATACTGATTCCCCATTTTGTCTTTCAACTGCCTATAAGTTATATACAGTAGTATGTATTTTTCACATCCCTGATGATGATGTTTGTTATCTGCCACTGGTGCCTTATATATGTTAAATATATAAGGCGAGCTTTTGATTTTTCTGTTGATGCCACACCTAGATAGAAAACTCTCTAAAATGTTACAGTATGCAGTTCTCGGAAGCTGGCAACTAGGTTGCGTTCTCCTGTTGTTTATTTGTACCTATAAAATGTTGTTTTACAGATCAAATTATTCTTGTTTTTTTTTTCTTAATGCTTCCATTTTCTTTTAACTCCATTACACCAATTTCAAAACCCATAGCTTGAGTAATTTAATATATTAGATTATTACAACTGATCCACTTTTTCTCTAAAAGTTCATGCAATGCAAAATTCTTACAGTGAGTTTAACTTATAACTCTTTTAATTCTCAAATAACTAAATGTTTTTTATGATGGAGATATTTTTTTTTCTTTGTTGTGTAGGTTCTACTTATAATTTTTTTTTTTTTTTTTGTTGCAAGAATGCAAGCTGAGGTTAGGCAGACCCCTACCAGATTTATTAAAAGAAATAAAGAATTACAGTACCCTAGGGTACGAAGTCTCTATAACATCTTTCCATAAGATATTACATAGAGTTTCAGGGAAAGGCCTAGGGTAAGCAATAGAGGGGTCTAAAGAGCAGCTCAGATCAGCAAGGAAGTCAGCAGCTTGGTTAGTTTCCCTATAGGTGTGCTTGCATGTAGCAAGTTCCATCATAGCCATGGAAGCAGTAATAGTCTTAGTAAGCTCTTTGCATCTCCGTGAAGAAGTAGTGGTGCCATTGATGAGGTCAGCTGCATTCTTAGAGTCTGTCAGGATGTTGAGGTTATGTACTTATAATTTTAATTGATTGTATTTTGTTGAATGTCACCGCATCGAGTTTGTGATTTTTAAAGAACAGTATTAGTTTTTTTTTTTTTTTTTTTTTTGGAGGAAATCTAAACTTTGAATTATTGGGTTAGAAAAAGGGTATGTAATGCTCCTAGAGATCGACTAGAGTAGTGTGCTAATTAAAACAACTACTCTAGTATATATTTGAGCAGAATGTGTAGTTTGCATGAGTAGCTATTGTAGAATGGGCACTGAAATGGCATTTTATTGGCTTTCTCCTGTTTTAAATTTTTACCTGTGTGTGTGTGCGCTCTTCAATTCATTTACTTCGCAATTTTGTTTACTGGGGCCTTACAGCATATATCATCTTCAACCCCTCTTCAGTTCGTTTAAGAGCTGATGTTGATGAGAACATAACCACTCTACCTGTCCATTAAAGCTGCCTTTGGCACAAAAAGATTATGACCTTTCTGTCTGTCTTTCACTCAGCCATTACCATATATATTTAACCTTTCTGTCTGTCTTTCACTCGGCCAATACAAATTAACCTGGGATTGATGATTTATAATCAAGAGTCTAGCAATGGTCGCATACCAGGCCAGTACCCTATATATTTAAACCTCAGTGACGACCCTTCATTTGTTGTAAGGATATCAGTACTCATGTGTAAAGCATTCACAAGAAATTGAAATTGAAATCCAAATAGGCCAAACATTTACTCATGCAATTGGGAAGAATTTTTAAGCAACAACTCTTCTACATTCTTTACAGTTTACAGCCCTTATACATATTACATAATACTTACTTTTGAAGTATAACTCGTGTAGCACTAGTAACCGGCCATGGAATATAATTAAGCATACCCACAAGTCCTATACTCACATCTGACACCTTGTAAGCACTTATTGTCACATTTGCCGCAATGATCAACATTCCACGCAACATTGGTACAAGTCCCATGGCAGCAGAGCTTTCCAAAACCACACGTATGCCCACAATGTCTGCAGTTGTTTTTATCTCCCAGTATGTTACGACAATGAATCTGACAACAATTCAAAATTCCAGTCCCATTGTTCACTGAAACCCCATTACATATATTTTTAGTTTTGGGATCGCAATGTGCACCCTTTCTGATTTTTCGAGGTTGGTATCGATTCATCCCTTGCTTAGCCTTGTAATTATGTAGATCGTCATCAACCACATACTCTTCATCTTCGTCTGCATAGTTCGAGACAGCTGCAGAACATTGTAGGATAAGAAGCAAAGAGATGATAACAAAACAAATGGTAGAATGATTGAGGAATACAGAAGCCATTCTGAAGGACTGCAACAGGAAAAGGACTAAGAGTTGTCAGATGGAGGAGTGAGTAAATGAACTTCTAGATCTTATAAGAATGGTGTTAAGGAAGGAAGGTTTTCAATTTCCTCTTGTATGAATGTAATTGTTTACTTCCATTGATTAGTTTGTATAGGTATGATTGAAACTAGGTCATATAGGATCAGATGATACTTTTATCATGGGTTGTCTCTCTTTACACTTCACTGCATGTGTATTATATTTTACTTGCAATAAAAGACTTGTTCAATTTTCAGTTTCTTTCGGAGTCCAAGGATTCTGTTAAACTACATTTGATTATCCGACCATCTCATCCGTTAGACTAATTTGATTCATGCCTTTTCAAACGAAATCTTCTGACAGTTCTATTCAACAAATATAAGAATATGTCCACTTAATAATTAAGTTTTTAAATTTCACCAATATCATCATAATATAAGGTAAATTTAACATAAGTCGCCAACAAATTGCGCAGATTCTCCCTTCCACAACAATGTACTAATCATCTATTGGACTAATTTGCTTCATGCTTTTTCAACACCCTACGAAAACTTGTGCCAGTTCTACTCAAGATGGATAAGGGCCGGTATGTCCACTTAAGTTTTCAATATTTCACTAATATCTCAAGTAAACCATACCATAATATAGGTTAAATTTAACATAAGAGTCGCCAAGAAATCGTGCAGATTCTCCTATACCACAATACATGATTATTTATCTTTTGTTATGATCAAACTACACTAGTATAGAAACATATATACAATTGAGAAAAAAAAAAGTAATTTCTCATACAAAATGTTATGGCTAGGTTATCATGACAAACCCATGAAAACACTAAGCACTCACTCTAGTCTTACACATAGTTGAAATGCCGATTTCATTTCAGGCAAATATCCGATTTCTGAAAAAACGGATTTTACCGAGATTTTGATACTAAAAACAAATTTAACAGCCTGAGTATTCATGGATATAGGCGAAATTCCATTCATCGGATTTCTCAAATGTCGGTATAATTCGTAGATATTCATCGGATTTCTCAAATGTCGGTATAATTCGTAGAATATCCTTGGATATCCCCGGTAATTTTGAACTGATACCCGACCCATAGATCAGTGGTTAGGCACCTTGATTAAGAGTGATGTTAGAATCTGAAAGAGGTTTCATCGCACATGATTTTGGAATCACTTTATACGCAAAATTGCAAAGACTAAGAGGTCGATAGTATCTACTTTACTTAGGACTATGAAGTGAATTTGGTTTAAATATGCAATGATGTTCATGTACCTAAATAAAATTGTATGGTTATGCATGTACACTTGGTTCTATACTTGTATGAATGTTTAACTTTGCAAGAAATTAATTTTTTTATATACTTCACTCTGTTTCTAATCAACAAATTTTGGTTTTAATTATCAAGAAATTAATAACCCGGAAGAAAACTCAAAATCCTGTTGCATTGCATGATCTGACAGATCTCTCGATTATAAGGGATATCTGCAAGCAAGTGTAAGTGCTGCTCAGATCAGCCCCTTACAAGTTAAATTTTGTTTTTCAAGCATATGTTCACTGAGACAAAATATTCCCAGACATCCAGATACAGTACCAGCAGTAAGCATAGTTTAAAATGTCGATTTCGAACAAAATTTGAATCCAGTATAAAAACGGTATATGCGGATATTCATGGATATTTATATATCCCATTCCTCAAAGATGGCCGGGATAATTCGTGGGATATCCGCGGATATTCCCGATATTTGTAACTATGCCAGTAAGTCTAATGAGAAAAAAAAAAACCCTAATGGTCAATGCATTTTGACCTGGTCAATTACATGATGTTACATATTTGCCCATAAAGTCTTTAATACCAATGTTACCGTTATTTATAGACCCTTCACTTCTTTCCCGCCCACTAAAACCCTAGAAATTTAGGGAATTATCACCCAACGAGAAATTAAACAAGTGAAGATCTCTAGATTCTTGCCATGGAAAGACTTTAATTAAGGTAAACACAAGTTGTTAATTATCTAGTTTTTCTTTTGTTGTTGCATGTTGAAATGCTTTTAAATTTACTACTTGAAATGGGATGGAGATAGGATGGGTTTGTAAATTGTTATTTGGCGTGCATGGTGCAAAGAGGCAGCGGCGGTTTTGAGCAGGTACAAGGTTGTAACTTGTAAGGTTTTGAACAATCCATCAAGTAGCGTAACAAAGACCAAAGAGTTTCTTTGTGAGGTGCTAGCTTAGGTTAATTAGTTCATTGTAATATTGTTATCTTCTTCATCATATAGTGAAATAAAGACGACTATCACCCCAGGGAGTAGGCAATTGTCGAACCACGTAAATTCTTGTGTTTTTGTGTGTGTTTTGCTTAATTTTATTTAGAGAAAATTGAATTCACGTCACCACTTTTTGGGGTATATTTGCTCAGCGTCACAACTTTTTTTTTTATTTGTTTAGTCACCATTCCGTCTCAGCCTCGTTAGTTGACCAAGTTAACCGTTATTTGACTGAGTCAAATATGCGTTGATTGAATCAAAGATATGGTGACTATAAAAATATAATTGTTTTAAGGGGGGTTTTAGGCTTTAGGACGCCTAAATAATATCTATTAAGGAAATGAGACACTTTTAATTGGTATTTAGAGTATGAGACACCTTCCGTGAGTTGACTACGTTGGCCATTGCTTGCTTGTTAAATTTTTTAAAAATAACAATATTACCCCTCCACATTCATAACACGAGATTGAATTTTAATAACAAAATTGTTACACGTGTCGTTATATCATCCCTTGTAAACTTTTCAGAATTTTAGTTATTAAAGAAGAAGACACACTGTATTAAATTAAATTAGAGAATATATAAGACACCGGCCTGTATAGAGTATTATGAGTATTTAGAGAATATGAGTTCTTTGACTGAGTCAATTGTTAGTCATAACAGTCAACTGACTGGAAGGTGCATCATACTCTAATACCACAGTCATAAGGGAGTTCACACAACCACAATCATAAAGTTCTTTCAGTCAAGCACTATGTCTGGAAACCTTATCTCCTCCCTAATCTCCATTGCTTTCTTGTTCATATTAAGCCACAACCAAGCACCTTTAATTTTTTAGACCTCCTTTACAACAAAAGAAGAATCCCTGAAAATTGCATTGTAATACACCTTTCTATATATATATGCTTCACAACTGTTATCAATTTCTGACATGTGAATCTGTTTCAAGAGATCCACTTGCTATTCTTCGATAAATATGGCTCTCCTGTTTTGAACAATGGTGAAGGATTGCATTAGTTATAAAATTACCAATACCAACAAAATAGTTCATACTCAAACAAATTATCATAATCAAAACATAACATGCAATTGTATTCATTCAATTATTGAGAAAAATACGGCAAAAACTTTTGTATTACATGTAAGCACCATACTGTGCCAAGTGGAGCACTGAGAACATAGGAGTCAGATAGGGAGAGTAAACCGTGAGGTACCCAATCAGAACACGAAATATTTTGGAGTATCACAGATAACGCACGTGATACCAAGCTGTCAAGGACTAAGCTTAAGATATGTGATGGGGAATAGAACACGTAAAGTAGAGGATTTCCGTAGGATGTAGGGAGAGATCCAACGGGCGGAGGAAAGTGGTTTATTCTGCTATATAAGGGTAACGTTAGGGCACACACAAGGTAACTGTTCATTCCTATTATAACTTGTTTCCAAACCTAGCCATCTTACTGACTTGATCGTTGGAGCTTTATCCACCAGTCATTGTCCGGTGGTCTTTTCAGGTACTAAGAGCGAAGCAGCTAAAGAACACAGCAGACTCAAACCTTTGGATCATAGCAAAGCTCATTAAGAAAGGGGTTTACATTTGGCGCTAGAAGAAGGGCCGCTGGTATTCTAGATCTAGGGTTTGAGAAAAAGGTCGAGGGGAAGCAAACAGAGAACTATGGTGACACAAACTAGATCGTCCACATATCCTGGAGGTGCAACTGGTGGAGGAGCTCCTCGGGTTGGCCATCCTCAACCTCCCCAAGAAGGAGAAGATGAGACAAGTAGATTGAGGGAAGAAAACTTAAGGCTAAGGGAGCAACTAGGAAGAATGGAGGAGATGGAACGTCAAAACCTCCAGAAGGGAGAGAATGAGGCGGTCAGAAATGAAAACCTACGGAGACCTATGGAAGGAGTAACACCAGAAGAAGGGGAAGGAGGAACAAGGCATCGGATTCCAGGCCCAAGGGTAAATGAAGAAGAAGGATCAGGTGAGTCAGGAGTAAGAGCTCGTGAAGGGAATCGAAAATAAGGGGTGAACGATGAAGAGATTCCGGCGGCTGATCCGTACACCAGACTTTTCGATATGATATGCAAGGTCCAAGAAGACATGAAGGCGCAGACCAAAGGAAAAAACGTAGAGGTGACTCAAGACTTGGAGAGATTGGGCAAGAGACCATTAGCTGAAGTGTGCTACCGTCATGGGTTCCCAAGTAAGTTTCAACCCCCTAAGTTCAATGAGTATGACGGAACAACTGACCTTGTGCAGCACTTGAACAACTTCAAGCAAAAGATGGCGGCTTGGGAAGGTAGTCAGTATGACGGGATGTGGTGTCGATTATTTCCTAGCAGTCTGAAGGACAACGCTACAGACTGGTATCTCAGTTTATCACCAGGGAGTGTGTCAAGCTTTGCTCAGTTAAGTGAGATGTTTGTGAAACACTATATTCATCAGAAGAGGCAGGCTACAGATATAGCGTCATTGTTTGATTTGGAACAAGCTCCAGGTGAGTCTCTTAGGAAATTTGTTACTAACTTCAAAAATGAGATTTTGAGAACAGATGGCGGAGTAGATGAAAAAACAGCAGTGGTAGCATTTCAGAAAGGCATAAGTAAAAATCTCCGGCATACGACTCAATTGTGTCATCACGGATGGCGACTCTAGATGAACTTTTCCAGAAGACAGAAAAGTACATCAGACTAGAAGACATAGCATCACGGAGAGCTCCCAAGGTGTTATCGGCTACCATTAACACAGTGGCGGAAAAAAGAAAGAAAAGAGAAGCTAGCTCATGAAGTGATACACCACCAAGAGATTCCGGCAGCAGGAGAAACAGAGATGGATCGAGAGGTCAGGACAAAAGAGAAAGGAGAGAGGATAGAGATACTTCGCCAAGAAAGCTGACACCACTGAAACCTCTACCGTAATCCCTCACATCGAAATCTTGAAGAGAATAAGAGGAAGGAAGGACTTCCAGGAGCCGTCGGTAAGATGCAGGACGGTTAGGGGAAAGCCTTTCTGTGAGTATCATCAGACTTACAACCACCCTACTGGGGATTGCTATGAGTTCAAATCCTTGATCTGGAAATGGATTGAGGAGGGCCATTTAAGAGAATTTATAGTAGAAAAGAACAGGGAGGAAGCCAAAGCAGAAATACAGGTCAGAGGGACCGTTAACATGATCTTCGAAGGAGCTAGAGAATCCATGAATGAGGTCAGAGGGACCGTTAACATGCAATTGTATTCATTCAATTATTGAGAAAATACGCCAAAAACTTTTGTATTACAAATAACAAATTGAAACATCTTTAAACAACTCCATTAATGAACCTGCTTCTGACAATATATGGTTTGCCTAAGATAGAAAAAGAAAAATATGAATTTTCAATTCTGTGAAGTAGCCACCTTACAACAACATCAACCGCACAAAACAGTCTGATCTAAGGATATGATGTTTGCACAACCAAAGACTCTTTAATATGGAAGGTGGCACACATAGGACCAGACAACCTTCAAATGTATGATATGCTTTGCTAAATAATGGTTACGTTGTGTTGAAGAACATTGTTTTCATATTTGCGCATAACGAAATTAAACCATAGATTAACCCAAACTGATTGCAAATTCATTATTAAAAATTGGCGATTATCTGGCTATCAATCGATCAATTTATAATATGTTGTTTTCTTACCCACAAAAATCAATTACTCACAATCTTCTCACATTTAGTCATTCACAACAACATATATAAAAATAATATCAACAAACTTAAACCATATATGCAATACTCGTGATCGTGATCGAATCTGATATGATTCGATCACATTGAAACCATCATGGGAGACCAACTCTGTAATACCCCACACTAAATTATCATATGCTTAATGTTTCTCGATATATAATCTGTGAATATGGTTTGTGTGATAGTTGTATTACTTCTAGTAATACAGTAGTAGTTACTAGTAGTAGTCATATTTGCTTTGTATATTTTGTATATGGTAGTGATGTTGGATTTAAATTTCCTAATATTACTAATAGAAATATAGAAAGGGTCTCAACTAGAATTTTAGAGTGGGTTAGACCAGAATAGGAAAGGTTAAAGGACTGAAAGTCTATAAATAGGAAATAAAAGAATAAATAATCTGAACCGACTCTGTTTGTCTAAACCCAAACCTGTTATAAGCTGGTGTGAAAGGAAAGAAAGAGGGAATAAGGAAGGAGAAAAGAATGAGCAGTGTTGGCTGAAGCTTAGGAGGAATTGATTAGACTTTTGGCTTACTTAATAGGAGTTCATCACTGTGAGGATCAAGGCAAGTGATTCCCTACTTGCTTTACTTAATTCATGAGTTAGATTTCTATTAGAATTCTTACTAATCAAATTATATACTTTTAGTTTGCTGAACTGTCTATATATGATATACTTAGCTCTTAACCAAATGATGTTGAATTGAAGTATAGTTACTGATTGATTCTCCTCAAAAGTACAGATGGTTCATTATTTAATAGTTGGTTTGCTTCCTTGTTCTATACATAAACTTGGGAAAATTCTTATGAGGCAAGTTCGAATATTATTGTTCTTTGAATTGTTATGTTGGTTTGTGTTTATCGATATGATTGCTTATTTGTTGATCTTGCGACAACTCGTTAATTTATTTCTTTGATTGAGAATGAATTTGTCGAGTTGCTATATCATTCAATATTGATTGTGTTGGGTATGTTGTTGGGAAATCCTGACCTCTTTATGGGTGAGGCAGAGATTTCATGATCGATAACTTGTGTAATGAAAGATGGGTCGAGAGAGTTCACACTCGTCCATAAAATGCCTTATGGGGGCTAGAATATCTTTTTTATTTCTCAAATGTCGGTATAATTCGTAGAATATCTTTTTTATTTTTTGGTAAGTAAGCAGGGTTGGGGGGACCCTTACCCCATTAAATTACGTGTGGAAACTTATATCAACAATCAGCTGTTGACGTGTTTCGAACCCACGACCTCTCCACTTTGTGAGAGGGGTGCTACCATTGAGCCACAGGCTCATTCGCAATTCGTAGAATATCCGCGGATATCCCCGGTAATTTTGAATTGATACCCGGCCCATAGATCAGTGATTAAGAATGATGTTAGAATCTGAAAGAGGTTTCATCGCACATGATTTTGGAAATCACTTTATACGCAAAATTGCAAAGACTAAGAGGTCGATAGTATCTACTTTACTTAGGACTATGAAGTGAATTTGGTTTAAATATGCAATGATGTTCATGTACCTAAATAAAATTGTATGGTTATGCATGTACACTTGGTTCTATACTTGTATGAATGTTTAACTTTGCAAGAAATTAATTTTTTTTATATACTTCAATCTGTTTCTAATCAACAAATTTTGGTTTTAATTATCAAGAAATTAATAACCCGGAAGAAAACTCAAAATCCTGTTGCATTGCATGATCTGACAGATCTCTTGATTGTAAGGGATATCTGCAAGCAAGTGTAAGTGCTGCTCAGATCAGCCCCTTACAAGTTAAATTTTGTTTTTCAAGCATATGTTCACTGAGACAAAATATTCCCAGACATCCAGATACAGTACCAGCAGTAAGCATAGTTTAAAATGTCGATTTCGAACAAAATTTTGAATATGCGGATATTCATGGATATTTATATATCCCATTCCTCAAAGATGGCCGGGATAATTCGTGGGATATCCGCGGATATTCCCGATATTTGTAACTATGCCAGTAAGTCTAATGAGAAAAAAAAAAACCTAATGGTCAATGCATTTTGACCTGGTCAATTACATGATGTTACATATTTGCCCATAAAGTCTTTAATACCAATGTTACCGTTATTTATAAATCCTTCACTTCTTTCCCGCCCACTAAAACCCTAGAAATTTAGAGAATTATCACCCAACGAGAAATTAAACAAGTGAAGATCTCTATATTTTTGCCATGGAAAGACTTTAATTAAGGTAAACACAAGTTGTTAATTATCTAGTTTTTCTTTTGTTGTTGCATGTTGAAATGCTTTTAAATTTACTACTTGAAATGGGATGGAGATAGGATGGGTTTGTAAATTGTTATTTGGCGTGCATGGTGCAAAGAGGCAGCGGCGGTTTTGAGCAGGTACAAGGTTGTAACTTGTAAGGTTTTGAACAATCCATCAAGTAGCGTAACAAAGACCAAAGAGTTTCTTTGTGAGGTGCTAGCTTAGGTTAATTAGTTCATTGTAATATTGTTATCTTCTTCATCATATAGTGAAATAAAGACGACTATCACCCCAGGGAGTACGCAATTGTCGAACCACGTAAATTCTTGTGTTTTTGTGTGTGTTTTGCTTAATTTTATTTAGAGAAAATTGAATTCACGTCACCACTTTTTGGGGTATATTTGCTCAGCGTCACCTTTTTTTTTTATTTGTGTTTAGTCACCATTCCGTCTCAGCCTCGTTAGTTGACCAAGTTAATCGTTATTTGACTGAGTCAAATATGCGTTGATTGAATCAAAGATATGGTGACTATAAAAATATAATTGTTTTAAGGGGGATTTTTAGGCTTTAGGACGCCTAAATAATATCTATTTAGGAAATGAGACGCTTTTAATTGGTATTTAGAGTATGAGACACCTTCCGTGAGTTGACTACGTTGGCCATTACTTGCTTGTTAAATTTTTTAAAAATAACAATATTACCCCTCCACATTCATAACACGAGATTGAATTTTAATAACAAAATTGTTACACGTGTCGTTTTTTTTTTTTTTTGGTTGGCAAGCGAGGTTGTGGGGACCCCTACCCCTTTTAAATTACGTGTGGAAACTTATATGAACAATCCGCTGTTGACGTGTTTCGAACCCACGACCTCTTCACTTTGTGAGAGGGGTGCTACCATTGAGCCACAGGCTCATTCGCTACACGTGTCGTTATATCATCCCTTGCAAACTTTTCAGAATTTTAGTTATTAGAGAAGAAGACACACTGTGTTAAATAAAATTAGAGAATATATAAGACACCGGCCTGTATAGAGTATTATGAGTATTTAGAGAATATGAGTTCTTTGACAGAGTCAATTGTTAGTCATAACAGTCAACTGACTGGAAGGTGCCTCATACTCTAATACCACAGTCATAAGGGAGTTCATACATCCACAATCATAAAGTTCTTTCAGTCAAGCACTATGTCTGAAAACCTTATTGTTGGGTTTTTTTGACGAAGGGAAGTTTTTTGTCTGGGAACGTACGTACGTAGTTAGGACGTACGTACGTCCCGTATCACAGACGACTTTGTTTTTGCTGAACGTACGAACGTTTGTTCGACGTACGTACGTCCTCATTGTGTTTGTTGCATATGGGCATGTTTAAGCCCATTTCATGTTTGATTGTAAGGCTATGTTATAAAGCCAATGAGAGGTTGGAAAACCTTAATTAAGAGAGAGAGAGAGAGTTTGTATCCTCAATTGGTGATTGTCTCTTTGAGAGATTTGGTGAGGATTTGAGAAGGGAGGAAACCTAGGGTTTCTCCATTTGTTTGAGAGTGTATTAACCTATTTCTAGATTAATGCATTAACGGGGTCAGGTCGCTTGGGAGACTTGACCAAATGGGAATGTTTGAGATCGGGGTGGCTGCACCTCGTTGAGATCGAGATTGCCTACGTACTCTAGCTCGGGGGAATTGAACTTAGAGATCAAGCCATCGTAGTTCTGTTTATATAGAAGATAGAAGGGCGTGGATCATGGATCTTGCAGATTATCCGCCATCATAATGAGGATTAATTGTGTAACGAATGAGGAACGTCTCTGTGAACTAATTGTGTAACTGACGAAGATATTCTGTGCATTGAATGGGAGCACGTGTGTGTGAGCAGGACGCTGCTGGTCTGGAGGTCGAGTCGTTGTGGTCGAGCTGTTGAGAGATCGGAGTCGTAGCGACCTGATGGATGGATGACTGTGCCACGTGGCTGCTTTTGATTGGCTGGAGTATGTAGTACCCCTACATAAGCCCCCTCTTTTTAGGTCGGCTGTGTAAGGCGGGCTGAAAAGACTTAGTGCACCGTTCGATGTTGATTTGAGGTTAACTTTTTGAATTTGTACACGTGGCAGTCATGCAGCGCTGTCTGGGGTAATCATGGCGCTCTTACGGGGAAGTGGAGGAGTTTCCTCAAGCAGTTAGGCGTGCAGTTATGGCAACTGACGCACGTATTGCTTGAGTAGATATCTGACGTACACGTGGATTGATCCAACGGTGGATGCGAAACGTTTTTGTGAGTGGAGAATAACTGCAATGCATATGGATTCCTTTATTGATCTCTGCCGTTCATCTGTTTTGAATCGATGGCTGTAATTTATCGTGCTGCGGTATTTAAACTGTAGTTCCTTTGAGAAGGGTTTACCTATCTTTGCTTTTATTCGAATTGCTGCCGCTTTGCTCATGCGATCTGAAGAATTTTGAGAGCTCGTGAGGTTTGTTTCCTTTTCTTTCTTTTCTTTGATCTTCTGTTTTCTTTTCTTTCATCTTTTGTTGTATTCTGTATTGTCTGAGAGAAATGTCTGACGCTAGTGATTCCCAAAATGATCACTTGAGTGATGGTGAGGAGTATGAGTCTGAGAGTACCCATTCTGACACTCCGTCTCCTGTTCGTGGTGAGGACTTAGATAGCCCCCAGAGTAGTGGTTCACATGGGCCAGACTCGTCTGATGATGAAATGGTTGAAGGAGATGATGGTGCAATGTGTAGGGTTGTAAATATGAAGTATGTAAATAGGCATTTCACAGTTAGGAAGGTGTATGAACTTAGGTCGATTAGGAATTTGGAGATTAAGTTTCTCGGGGATCGCTTACTTTCACCTGATTATAGGCCTAATAATCCTTTTTCTACTGTATTCACCTTGACCCAATTCCGTGCTGGACTGAGGTTGCCTTTGTCTGAGTTGGTGGTCGACCTGTTGAATGCTATTGGTCGAGCCCCCTGCCAGATGAATGGTATTTTCTGGAGGAATGTGAGGGTAATTGATGACCTGAACAAGCTGCATAGGTGGAACATTTCTGCTAGTGATGTATTGAACCACTTCAACTTCAAACGATCTTCCAAGGCTGAATTGTCGGGCTATAATATGCAAGTTAGGCCAGACCGTTTGCCTTTGATTTATCCAGTAAGTAGCGACCAATGGTGGAAAGACCCCTTGTTGGTTACTGGGTGGATTATTGAAGGTGATATCCAGTTGCGCCATGTGATTAGGAATGACGCTCGTAAGTTCGTATTAGTTCTAGGGCTGTTGATTTATTTTCCTGTTCCAGGGCTTGACGATTTTGTATTTTTGTTGCAGCGATTAGGGACGATCATTTGAGGAAAAATGATCTGCGGTCATCGCTGAACTGTTTTGGTAATCTGAGTGACGAACGGAAGATCTCGCTCTTACCTCATCTAAGGGAGCATTTTATTCCCAAAGGTGGTTCAAAGACTGTTGAGTTGGAGCTTGAGAGGAGGAAGGTTTTGAAGAAAGCATTTATGACTTCTGTACACAAATCTGCTGGTGGGCGGTCTGGTGGTAGCTCGCGTGGTGAGGAGAAGGAGCGAGCTAATGTTAGCTTTAGGCGTGAGGAGAGAGAACGTTCTGGGGATGGTCCTCGGAGGTCGGGTAAGGTTCGACCTCTGGAGAAGGAACGAGCTGTGGAGAAGGAGAGGGCTGGTGGTAGCATAGCGGCTAGCCCCCCAGTCGTAGGTCGTCCGGCTTCTCTACCTAGTGTAGTTGCATTGGCTGGGAAGAAGAGGTCCCTCTCGGGGAATCTGAAGCTGATGGAGCGGCCAACTATGCCTTCCCCTGTTCCTCCAATGTCTGTGTCATCTCCTGAGTCATCTGTCTTGTCCAGGAAGACTGCTGTTCGGCCTTCGCAGAAGGGCAAAGGTGTGGCGTCTGAGTTTCGCCCTGGGCCGTTCGACTACTTGGATGGTCAAGGGCAGAAGCACGTTGTTTATGATAACGACAGTGCTATTGACGACCCCTGCGTTGCCCGGGCTGTGAATGAGGGCATCATCCTAGATGCTGATGCTCGAGCAGTGAGGTCGCAGACTCTGTTGGTGACCTGCTCGAAGACGAACGGGGCGCTGTCTTTGGTGAGTGTGATCTTAAGACGCATTTGATTTGTTTGGACTTGGACTTTGTTATCTAAATTGTGCTTGTGCTTGCAGCTTAATACTAGCTTCCAGCAGGTGCGGTTGATCGCTGAGGTAGGTGCTCAAGCTGAGATTGAGGTGAGGGAGCTCAACGAGAAGCTTGAGCGGGCTAAGAACGTTGCTCTTGTTGCTGAGTGCACGGTGAGGGACAGGGATGCGCAGGTAGCAGCGCTGAAGGAGATGGTGGAGCAGTTGAAGGAGACCGTGGAGCAGCTGAAGGAACAAGCCACTGCTTCTGATGCTTCTGCTGGGCACTGGCAGAAGGTATGTCAGGACAATGATGCAGCGTGGAGGGCCTACTGCGACCACCTGTTGAAAGCTGTGTCGGGGTCGCCCGAGGGAGAGGAGACGCGAGGTGGTGCTGAAGAAACTTTGACACTAGCTCAGGACACCTTGATGGGCCCTAGCGACCAGGTCGCTGGTGATGTTACAGATGGTGGTGTTTCCGGCGAGCTGCCTGCGCAGCAATGAACTAGCCTTGGTTCCCATTTTCTTGTATTGGGTAACCTTGTGCAAAGTTTCCTTCTTGCACTCCTTCTTTTCCCTTTCTTGTATTGGGTAACCTTGTGCAAGGTTTGCATTCCTTGTACTTGGCCTTGCTTCCAGAGCGCATTATTGAGAGCCCCCTTGTGAATTTGAGAGCTTTAGTGTATAATCTTTTGTCTTTTGTATGTAACAGCAGTAGTCGGTTTTTACTTTGATGAGTTTGTATGAAGCCTTTCTGATCAGCTAGTTTCCAGGGAGTCCTGGTAGCTCGTTCAGAAGGCAGGTAGACGAGATGAATGGCTGCAAGCAGGACGCACTGAAACAGTTCCTCTTGTATGCCTTAGCTTTTGGTTGCACCTGTAATTGTTAGAATCTCATCAAGTAAAAAGTTAATTCAACATTTTACCTTACATTGTTGTTCATGTTGCTTTGTCTGCTTGAATGGGATTTGCAGACAATAAGTGCTAGTCATGGTGTTGGACCTGCTGGGAGACGAGGTCGCATATATCTTAGTTGTGTTGTGCTTAGGTCGTGGGGAGGGAATGACCGATGCACCAAGTTAAGTTGTTAGTGGTATAACTTAACAATATTTAAATTATCAAAGGGACTGGAGTTTTGATAATTTGCAGGT
The DNA here is from genome assembly GCA_020826895.1 of Aquilegia kansuensis. NCBI lineage: Eukaryota > Viridiplantae > Streptophyta > Magnoliopsida > Ranunculales > Ranunculaceae > Aquilegia > Aquilegia kansuensis. The sequence continues at coordinate 8,919,289 of CM037007.1, read as the reverse complement.
CGAGGGATTGGACCTTCAGTAGCCATTCATGTTTGAGCAGAGATGAAGGCAAAATTGAATTTATACATTGAAATGCAATGGATGCTTTCATTTCCTTGATAAAATTTCTTTAAGTGAAAAGCATTCCATGGGTTCTTAACGATCTCTCCTTCTGGTGTTTGAAGACGGTAAGAACCGTTGCTCTGAACCTTTGTTATAATATAAGGGCCTTCCCAATTGGCGTTGAACTTGCCAATAATGTTCTTTCTTTTGTTGCCGAACATTCTCCTGAGAACTAATTCCCCTGGCTGAAAACCTCTTGGTCGCACGCCTTTGTTATAAGCTCGTTTGAGTTTCTGTTGGTATTGCTCGAGCTTGATAACGGCATGATTCCGTCGTTCTTCGAGGAGGTCGACACCAAACGACCAAGCTTGATTGTTGAGTTCAGTATCGACCAGTAGAGATTTGGTCGTTCCGTATGTTAGCTCGGTGGGAATAACGGCCTCAACTCCGTAGCATAGGCTGAAAGGTGACATCCCAGTGGACGTGCGAGGGGTTGTTCTATAAGCCCATAGGATATTCTCCAACTGCTGTGGCCATTGATCATGTTGGTCTTCGAGTTTCTTCTTCAGGTTATTTAGAATCTGTCGATTTGCAGCTTCGACCTGGCCATTGGCCTGTGGATATCTAGGCGTTGACCTTGAATGCTCGATTTTCCATAGGTCGTAGAATGCCTTGATATTTTTGCCAACGAATTGAGTGCCATTATCTGTGACTACACGCTTTGGTAGTCCAAACCTTGTGATGATGTTTTCCCACATGAATCGTTGGACATCCGCTTGAGTAACGTTGGTTAGTGCCACAGCTTCCACCCATTTAGTGAAATAGTCGATGGCCACTAGAACGAATCTCTTCTCAGATTTCTTCTCCTTGATTAGGGGGCCCATGATATCTAGCCCCCACATGTGGAATGGCCATGGAGCAGTAATGTTGATGAGGTCGTTTGGATGCTGATGCTGCTTGTCGGCAAATCGTTGGCATTCTTTGCATTTTAGAACAAATTTCTTAGCGTCCTCCTTCATTCTTGGCCAGAAGTATCCCTGGGAGATTGCTTTATGGGCTAAGGTTCGCCCTCCGGAATGGTTTCCACATTCCCCTTCATGGATTTCTTGAAAAATCATCTGGCCCTGTTTGGGAATGAGGCATCGTAGTAATAACCCAGTTGCGGATTTTCTGAATAGTTTACCCTCATGGAGTTTGTACATTGTGACTTTGTGCAACAGCTGACTGGCTTCCTTTTTGTTGGATGGTAGCCCTCCAGTTTGAAGGTAAGTGATGAAAGATTCCATCCAGGTTCCTTGGATGTCTTCTGGAGTTGTCTCTAGTAGATCAGAGATTTGATGAACTTCTTCTTCCTTTAATAGGTATGCGGGCTGTGTATTGATGGCAATAGTAAGAGCCCGCGGCCTGTCTGACTCAATCTTGGATGCTAAGAATGCCAATGAATCAGCGTGTCTGTTGTCATCTCTAGGTATGTGATCAATTGTGAAATAGCTGAGTTTACTGATGAGCTCTTTTGCTTTGATCGCATACCTGATTAGGTTTACCCCATTGATCTGGTAATTGTTGGTAATCTGATTGACTACCAGTTGTGAATCACTGTATACCTTGAGGCGAACTGCTTGTAGGTCAATGGCCATTTGTAAGCCTTGGATTAGAGCTTCGTACTCTGCCTCGTTGTTGGAGGTCGAGAAGTCTAGACGAGTCGATCTCTCGAGCTGTGACCCCTCAGGAGAGATTAGTACAGTACCTATGCCACTTCCGTTGGAGTTGTGGGAACCATCTACATATAGCTGCCATGTATCTGGAGGGCTGCTCTGGACTTGCCTTGTTTCAGGTTCTGGTTCCCAATTGACATCCTCTGCTGGATAGTCTACTAAGAAATCTGCAACGACCTGGCCCTTGACGGCCTGCCGTGAGACGAACTCGAAAGTGTAATCACCCAGCTCGGCTGCCCATCGAGCCATACGGCCTGTTTTGTTTTTCTTTTCTAGTATATGGCGTAATGGTTGGTCGGTGATTACTTTCACAGTGTGAGCTTGGAAATAAGGTTTGAACTTGCACGCATCATAAAGTAAGGCTAATGCTAGCTTCTCTAGTGGTGTGTATCTTATTTCCGCCTGTTGTAAGACTTTGCTAGTGAAATAGATAGGTCGCTCGACCTGATTTTGTTCCTTGAAGAGTACTGCACTGATCGCAAAATCTGATGTTGCGAGGTAAACGCCTAGTATATCTCCATCGTTGGGCCTTGTGAGTACTGGTGGAGTAGACAAATATGATTTGAGATCATTGAAGGCCTTTTCGCATTCTTCTGTCCACTCGTATGTAGCCCCCTTCTTTAGGATGTGAAGCATTGGTCGACACTTGTCTGACGCTCTGGAAATAAATCTGTTTAGAGCTGACACCATGCCATTGAGTTTCTGGATCTGCTTCTTTGTTTTTGGGCTTGGCATGTCGATCAAGGCCCTGATCTGGTCTGGATTTGCTTCGATTCCCCTTCTGGTGACTAGGTAGCCGAGGAATTTCCCTGATGCAACTCCGAACAGACACTTCTCTGGATTAAGACGCATTCTGTATTGTCTCAACCTTTGGAATGCCTGTTCAAGATTATACAAGTGATTCTGTTCTTCGCTGCTCTTCACTAGCATATCGTCAATGTAGACTTCCATTGTTCGACCTAATAGGTCGTCGAACATTCTGGTGACCAGTCTTTGATAGGTTGCTCCTGCATTTCGTAAACCGAATGGCATAACCTTGTAGCAGAAAATTCCTTGCTCTGTTGTGAAGGAGATCTTCTCTTGGTCGGGCTCGTACATTGGGATCTGGTTATACCCAGAATATGCATCCATAAACGACAGTAGCTCGAAACCGCATGTCTGATCGACTAGCATATCGATTCGTGGTAGTGGGAATGAATCTTTAGGATAAGCTTTGTTCAAACTTGTGAAGTCGATGCAGACTCTAGTTTTCCCATTTTTCTTTAAGACTGGTACGATGTTGGCTAGCCAGTCTGGGGTATCGACTTCTCTGATGAAGCCAACCTGCTTAAGTCTGCTGATTTCTTCATTGACAGCATCGTGAAATTTGGGAGCAAGCCTCCTCGGTTTTTGTTTGACTGGTCGATAAGTGGGATTGACCCGCAGTTTATGGCATGCAATTGATGGGTCTATACCGGGCATATCGATGTACGACCAAGCAAAAACATCTTTATTAGCTGAAAGAAAATTTACAAAGTGATTGAACTTATCTTCTTTCAACTCAGCACCTACATAAATATATCTTGGATCATCTTCTGACCCAATGTTCACACGCACTCCTGGATCAGTGCTTCCGAGATTCAGCTTGGGGGAGCTCGTTTGCTCCTTCTGTAGTTGCTATTTGGCAGGTTCGGTCTTTTCCTTGGATGGGCTCTTTGAATTGTTGTTGCCCTCCTGAGCCTCTGATGTGATCGGGCTCTTTCCTTTGTCGTCAGCGTCCTTGGTTCCAGAGGTGGATGGCTTTGACGGTGGCACGGCCTCAATAATGCCGTGGCATTCTTGTGCGACGTTCTGATTGCCGCGAATTTCCATTATCCCATGAGGGCCAGGATAGCGGAATACTTGATGATAGGTCGATGACACTCCCCTCATGGCATGTATCCACTTTCGACCCAGAATTGCGTTGTACTTGCTTGGGATGTTGACAACGCTGAATTTGGCCGTGACGACGACCTTGTCTTCTTTTTTGCCCGCGGTGACGGGCAACATTATTTCTCCCTTAGGATCTTCCCTGGAATGGTTGAAGCCTAAGACTGGGGTGAAATTTGGGAGGAGAACTGAATCGGGCAACCTCATGTCCTTGAAGGTCCTGTACATGAGAATGTTGCAGGACGCTCCAGAGTCAATGAATACTCTCTTCACAGTGTAATCTGCAATTCGCAGCTCGATGACTAGGGCGTCATTGTGAGGAGTAACGACCTTGTTGAGATCGTCCTCGGTGAACGTGATGTCGGAATCTTGGCAGGCAGGGATGTTGATACGAGCTGCTCGACCAGTGATGGAGTAGACATGGTGAAGATGTTCTACTCGTCTCTTCTTGTCTCTTGAAACCGGGGTGGAGTAGGTTTCGTTAATCATGTAAACCACATGATCATTTGAGTCGCTGTCACTGTCTACTTTGTTTGCGACCTTCTTGTTGATTTGGTCGCGTAGGTCACCTGTTGGACCTAGACGCTGTGAGAGGCTACGCCCTCTGCTGCGGACTGGGCTTGCGGAGGCCGTTCTGGCCTTGCTGTTGCTTCTTTTGGGAGAGCGGGAAGACTTTCTGGATTGCTTCCTCGCTCGCTTGGTTGTTGCACCCTCGTTCCTTCCGAGGATCCAATTGTTGAGCCTCTTTTCATCGGCCCATGTTTGGAGTGCGCGTTTCAGAACGCGACAGTCATCTGTCTGATGACACCGTACCTTGTGGACTTTGCAGTACGGCCGACCAGATGTATCCTCCAATTGTGTGAATGTGGGGACTTTGCACCAATGGTTGTGCTTGATCCGCTCATAAATATAACCGGCTGGTCGCGTAAACCGGTAATATTCTCGCTGCTCAGTGGGCAGCGACTTAGCTCTAAACCTCTTTCCGTCTGAACGAGGTCGCTTGGTGGAACCAGTCTCCACACTGTTGACTACGTGATTCTTTTCTACTCCAGTGAGGGCTTCCTCGAGCTTTATATAACGATCTACTTTCAGGTATAGCTCGTCTAATGATGAGGGTCTCTTCATGGCTAGAGACTTGTAGAGGTCCGATCCCTAGATCAGACCGTGAGAGAATGCAATAGTTGCAAAGGCTTCATGCTCCTTTGCGAAATCCTGAATGGAATGCAACTCTGATTTAAAACGAGCAAAGAATGTGCTCAGAGACTCACCATTCTGCTGCTTGACTTTGAATATTGAATCGATGGTGACGGGGCGTTTCTTGTTGTGGATATAAAATATGACAAACTATTTCTCGAGCTCTGCAAACGAGCTGATGGATCCTGGCTTCAATCGGTGAAACCAGTCGAGAGCCGGTCCGGTGAGGCTGGACTGGAATAATAAACACAAAAGGTGACCTTCCTTGATCAATGGAAGGGACTTCCGGAATCCCTTAACGTGGTCGGTTGGATCTCCGACTCCTGCATACTGGTCAAACTTGGGGGCATTCAGTTTGTTAGGCAAGTCGTGTTCCAGGATCTCCTTGGAGAAAGGAGATTCCTGGAACTGTTGGAGGGACTGGACAGCAAGTTGCTCCGCAGTGTGGCTCTTGGAATGGTATTGAGCCTGGGAGGCTTTGAACTCCGCCAGCTGTTGACTGAGTTGTTCATATTTCTGATTAGAATCATTAGCAGGAATGACTCCATGTCCGCCGTTTTCATCCTGCGCGGGGTTTGTTTGGGCAGCCTTCAAACGTTCATTTTCTTCCTGTAGACGTGCAATTCGTGCCTGCAGATCTTGGATAGTGAGCTCCTGGGTAGTCATTTGAATGAGTGACTGTTAGATTTAGGGTGGGAGGGTTTGGGTTTTTCGATTATATCGAATTCCTTGCAGTCGGCGCCAAATGTATTAACCTATTTCTAGATTAATCCATTAACGGGGTCAGGTCGCTTGGGAGACTTGACCAAATGGGAATGTTTGAGATCGGGGTGGCTGCACCTCGTTGAGATCGAGATTGCCTACGTACTCTAGCTCGGGGGAATTGAACTTAGAGATCAAGCCATCGTAGTTCTGTTTATATAGAAGATAGAAGGGCGTGGATCATGGATCTTGCAGATTATCCGCCATCATAATGAGGATTAATTGTGTAACGAATGAGGAACGTCTCTGTGAATTAATTGTGTAACTGACGAAGATATTCTGTGCATTGAATGGGAGCACGTGTGTGTGAGCAGGACGCTGCTGGTCTGGAGGTCGAGTCGTTGTGGTCGAGCTGTTGAGAGATCGGAGTCGTAGCGACCTGATGGATGGATGACTGTGCCACGTGGCTGCTTTTGATTGGCTGGAGTATGTAGTACCCCTACAGAGAGCATTGTACTATCTTCTCCAATAGTAAAAGTTCTATTTGTTTGTTCGTGGACGTAGGCAATCAAGCCGAACCACGTTATTTTGATGTCTCTCTCTATTATTTGTTGCTGCTAAGTAGGTTTACTTCTTTACTACTTGCTTTGTCATCTTTCGTACACTATTTCAATCTTGGGTATTGGTGCATAAGTTTTCGCTGCGCACAACAAGTGGTATCAGAGTTGCAGGCTAGATCTTGAGCGTCTTGAAGGTGTTTGAAGAAATTTTGTAGTGAGTTTCTTATTTGTGTTTCAAGCCAAAAGTTCTACCTTTTATCTGTGGGTTGTCAAGAAGGTGTTTGTTGAAATTCTCGTGTGAATTTCAGATTTGTTTACCTTCGTTTGGTGATTGTTTAGTGTGTGAAAGTGATTAGTCATGTCAGATCCATCTTCGAGTAAGAAAGGAAGAGTGTCATCTTTGAAGTTTGACATCGAGAAATTTAATGGTAGAAACAACTTCGGTATGTGGCAGTGCGAAGTTCTGGATTTGCTTGCTCAACAAGGTTTGGAAGATGCTTTGGGTGATAAACCCGAAAAGATGAAAGAAGATGAATGGTTGAAGTTGAATAGGCAAGTTTGTGGCGTGATTCGCCTTTGTTTGGAAAAGGACCAGAAATACTCGGTGATGAAAGATCAGTCTGCTAAGGAGTTGTGGAAGAAATTGGCTAATATGTATATGAAGAAAAGTTTAGAAACCAAGTTGTTTTTGAAGAAGAGGGTCTTCCGCATCGATATGAGACATGGTATTTCTTTGTCTGAACATCTGGATGAATTCAATAGGCTTATTGCTGACCTATTGAATTTGGATGAGGTTGTCAATGATAATGACAAGTCTCTATGCCTTTTGAACTCTCTCCCCGATGAATATGACCACTTGTCCACCACTTTGTTGACGGGGAAAGAATATGTTAAGTAGGCGTTACTGAACTATGAATGCAGGTGCAAGGACAAAGAAGTCCATAGGGGTTCAGGTTCAACGTCCGAGGCTTTGATTGTAAGGGGACGATCTAATGATCGTACTACTGGTAGCGGAGGAAGATCTCGATCAAAGTCTAGAGGTAAACCTCTAGCAAAGGATGAGTGTGCCTTTTGTCATGGAAAAGACCATTGGAAGGTTGATTGTCCCATGTTGTCAAAAAAGGAAGATTGTACGTCTTCCAAAGATAATAAGGTAAATGTCGCACATGCTGATGATAGTGATGATGATTCAAATTATTCTTTGGCTGTTATGGTTGATTGCTCCACTCAGGGGTGGATTATGGATTTTGCATGTTTTCACCATTTGTGTCACAGTAGAGATTTGTTTGCTAGTTTTCAAAAGCTAGACTGTGATGATGTTGTGTTAGGTGATGGTCGTCACATGAAAACACTTGGTGTGGGAACTATCAAGTTGAAGTTGGAGAATGGTACAGTTAAAGAATTAGTTGGTGTTCGGTATGTTCCGGAGTTGGAGGTGAATCTCATCTCTCTTGGAACTTTAGAGTTTGATGGTATGAAGATTGTTCTGCAAAATGGGGCTTTAAAGGTTGTTTCTGGTGCTTTGGTTGTTATAAGAGGGACAAGGCAACGAAATTTGTACTATCTTAATGGTAGTGTTGTTGGTTGCGGTGGAGATTCTTCTTCACATTTTATGGGTTGTTTGACTCCTCCCAGTTTGTCAGATTGTTTGGTTGATTGTGGCTTTGGTAGACGTACCGACAAACATGGCTTGTTGAATGGTGGTAAGGTACGTAAAGTTTCTTTTGGGCATCCTTGTTTGGATGATAGTTTGAAGTTGGAAGAGATATCTCAGCAGGTGGAGATTGATGCCGCTCCTTATGAAAGTTTGTCTGGTAACACAGCTGATGTTAGTGTGCTAGCCACAAATGTTTGTTTGAAGGTTCAAGCCCATGAGCCAATTGTAGCTGTGAAGCCGTTGTTTGGAGACCTTTGTAGGTTTCGGAGTGTTGATTCATACTCATCTTCAGTCGGTTATGGTCATAAAGTGGAGATAGTATTTGGTAGTTTGGACCCCATTGGTTTGAATTGTGTTTCTTGGCCCTCTACGGGCATTGATGGGCATTTGTTCTGATTTGACCCCTTTAGGGGATTTGACCCCTCGGGGTATGATGGGCATCGTATATATGTCATTGGAGTGAACTACGAAGGTTTGATCCCTTAAGAGAAGGGTACGTAGGCAACCATGAGGTGGTGCAGCCATTTTGGTCCTTCGGGACATGTGTGGGAGTTTGGGACTTGGTTTATTCTTGGTGTCGGCTTAGATTTATTGAATCTTCGCCGAGGTGGAGAATTGCTGGGTTTTTTTTACGAAGGGAAGTTTTTTGTCTGGGAACGTACGTACGTAGTTAGGGCGTGCGTACGTCCCGTATCACAGACGACTTTGTTTTTGCTGAACGTACGAAAGTTTGTTCGACGTACGTACGTCCTCATTGTGTTTGCTGCATATGGGCCTGTTTAAGCCCATTTCGTGTGTGATTGTAAGGCTATGTTATAAAGCCAATGAGAGGTTGGAAAACCTTAATTAAGAGAGAGAGAGTTTGTATCCTCAATTGGTGATTGTCTCTTTGAGAGATTTGGTGAGGATTTGAGAAGGGAGGAAACCTAGGGTTTCTCCATTTGTTTGAGAACTTTGTACTATCTTCTCCAATAGTAAAAGTTCTATTTGTTTGTCCGTGGACGTAGGCAATCAAGCCGAACCACGTTATTTTGGTGCCTCTCTCTATTATTTGTTGCTGCTAAGTAAGTTTACTTCTTTACTACTTGCTTTGTCATCTTTCGTACACTATTTCAATCTTGGGTATTGGTGCATAAGTTTCCGCTGCGCACAACACTTATCTCCTCCCTAATCTCCATTGTTTTCTTGTCCATATTAAGCCACAACCAGGCACCTTTAATTGTTTAGACCTCCTTTACGACAAAAGAAGAATCCCTGAAAATTGCATTGTAATACACCTTTCTATATATGCTTCACAACTGTTATCAATTTCTGACATGTGAATCTGTTTCAAGAGATCCACTTGCTATTCTTCGATAAATATGGCTCTCTTGTTTTGAACAATGGCGAAGGATTGCATTAGTTATAAAATTACCAATACCAACAAAATAGTTCATACTCAAACAAATTATCATAATCAAAACACAACATGCAATTGTATTCATTCAATTATTGAGAAAAATACGGCAAAAACTTTTGTATTACAAATAACAAATTGAAACATCTTTAAACAACTCCATTAATGAACCTGCTTCTGACAATATATGGTTTGCCGAAGATAGAAAAAGAAAAATATGAATTTTCAATTCTGTGAAGTAGCCACCTTACAACAACATCAACCGCACAAAACAGTCTGATCCAAGGATATGATGCTTGCACAACCAAAGACTCTTTAATATGGAAGGTGGCACACATAGGACCAGACAACCTTCAAATGTATGATATGCTTTGCTAAATAATGGTTACGTTGTGTTGAAGAACACTGTTTTCATATTTGCGCATAACTAAATTAAACCATAGATTAACCCAAACTGATTGCAAATTCATTATTAAAAATTGGCGATTATCTGGCTATCAATCGATCGATTTTTGATATGTTGTTTTCTTACCCACAAAAATCAATTACTCACAATCTTCTCACAACAACATATATAAAAATAATATCAACAAACTTAAACCATATATCCAATACTCGTGATCGAATCTGATATGATTCGATCACATTGAAACCACCATGGGAGACCAACTCATTAGTACTAATTCTTAATGTAGATGAAATTATTGCTTATATTCGCGAATATATCTGTTTAATAAGGGAAATTTTGACTTAACCCCCCTATTTTGTCCACGTTTTGAATAAACCCCCCTATTTGTCCAAATTTGGACTTTACCCCCCTTCGGTCAGTTTTCATCTAAGTTAGCGTCTATTTGCATTTTTTATTCCTAAAATACCCCTCACTTCTTCTTTAGACTTAACCTCCAAAAGAAAAAGGGAGTGGTATTTTAAGAAAAAATGTAAATAGGTGTTAACTTGGACAGCAGCTGATGGAGAGGGGTAAAGTCAAAACACGGACAAAAGGGGGATTTATTCAAAATGTGTGGACAAAATAGGGGGGGGGGGGGGTTAAGTCTAATTTTCCCTATTTGAAGAGTTCCACACTTCCACTGTTAACTAGGCAACTAGGTCATGGTTTTATAGCCGACAGGATAAAAATTTAGGGAATGGAGATGATGGACATCAGTGAGAACGAGAAGAAAGCAGAAATGGTTGTTGAGACTGAGATGGGTGGTTTAAATGAAAAAATATTTAAACTTGAAGTCTTTGATTTGATTTCCATCAAACAACTCATTCAGATGAAATGTTTATCAAAAGGTTGGTATGATTTAATCTCACATTATAGAAAATCTATACTTCGTTCTAGCCCTTCACATTTCATTTGTCAGTACAAATTCAATGTTGATCAAGATAGTCAAGTAATGTTTTATAATATTGAAGAGCAAGAAGTATATGATGAAAGTGGAGAAATTGTTGTTGTAGAAACCCTAGAAAACCCTTCACTAAGTTTCTCTATAGATAATAATATCAACTTGTTAGGATCTTCTAATGGATTAATTCTTGGGTTTTGCAAGAATTCTTCAGATGACAACAGTGAGACTACTCCAGTACCTTATGTTTGTAATCCAAACCTAAACCAATGGGTTTCTCTTCCCCCATTTTCCAATGACAAACACAGTGTCTGTATGGCTCTAGCGTTCGATGGTATATCCCAACACCATTTTAAAGTAGTGATGTGCTATGTTTATTGTGTGAACAAATCTAGAACAACTATGCGTTATCGTATTTATTCTTCTGATACTGGAAAATGGTGGAGAGAACAAAATTATTCAACTCCTCTATTTTGACTAGTTGTGCGAGAATTGATAGTGAGATGTCTTATTTGTACCGAAAAGGAATTGCACATTGGGTATTTAATGGGTTTATGTTGGTGTACCATTTCAAAAAAGAGTACTTCAAGATCGTTAAGCTTCCAACTACTGTAGGATGCCTGTGGGAGTCAGAAGGATATTTGCACTATTGTGATAACAACGTCCATGGATTTTCTATATGGAAGCTTGTGGATGATGAGGTTTTTGATATCCAATTTAATGACGAAGATGTAATGACGAAGTGGCAGTGCAAATCTACAATAGAGTTTTGTTCATTGAAACCCCAATTTCTTGAAATCGTTGGTCCCCATTTCCTGGAACTCTTGACAAATTTGTCAACCCAACTACTTGGCTTTGATGAATATTCACAAATGTTATATTTTGCTATCCCAGATATGGTTTTTTCATACAGTTTTGAGACTCGGACCTTGAAGAAGCTACCAACGTGTAAGCCAATAGGTGAGCACATATCATCATATGTTAGTGCGGCATTCTGTTTGCAGCCAAGTGGAGTTGATTTGGCTTTTGGAGGTGACTGCAAGTACAAAGTGGTGTATCCTAAAAGAGAATGTGGAGGAAGTCTTGGAAAGGCTCGAATCTTACTTCAGCAGTATGTCTCTTAGACCCTTGAAAGTTTTATACATGACATGGTACTTCTGTGTTTCACATTAGGGTTTTTATTTGTGATATTGTATTTGTTATGATTGTTGTAGAACTTCATGGAAATTGCTGACAGATCTGGATATGATTTTGTTTTACATATATGGTTATTTCGTATGTTTAAGTATGTTATTTTTGTCAATATTATACTATTGCTCGTTAACGAGAATCTGAGTTAATAGTTGCCCAGTTCACTTGTGACCCTGTATTAAAAGCAATCAAGATACTTCCATCTGCATCTGGGATCATTCCATCATTATGCACAACCGTTTCATTTTCCCATAGGAGATTTTGAGTTTAAGGTTCTCTTGTGAGGATTTTTAAGATGCACTGCCACGATGTTTTCAATGGCGATTATATATAGTGACATATTTTCCAATTAATATCCAAAGCTGTATTTCGTTTCCATGTATTGTCCCTTTTTGTTTTGCAAGTTCTCTGACCGAGCAGCCTGTGGCATATTGTTAAGAAGCAACTTCCCAATAAGATGATTAAATATTCAATACGTACTACTAAAAGAGAATGTCGTTGAATCCTTGGAAGGCCTTTGAATGTCTTTTGTGTGTTTGGCATTAGGATTTTGTGATATTGTATTTTCTATACAGTACTGTAGAGGATCATAATATTGCTGACAGATCAGGAAATGGATTTTGTTTTACATATATGGTTATTTTTTAAGTAAAGTATTTTTGTTTTTATAACTTTTTCTCGTTAACGAGATTCTGAGTTAATGGCTGCCCAGTTCGATCTCTTGTGAGGATTTTAATTAGATGTGACAATGTTTTCACTGGGGTACTATAATGACGATTCCATGTATTGTCCTTTTTTGTTTTGCAAGTACTCAAGCAACTTTCCACTAAGATGTAAGTACTCCGAATGAGTAAACTCCAGGAGGAGTTTACATATGTCTGTAACATGAGTTGGATACCTTAGATGTAGCTTCTTACTGCAGGGTTTGTTATGGATTGAACTCTGTAAGGTGGCTGTGTAATGTCAATGAATGTACTTGCAAACCGCAGTGGAATTACGGAAAGGGTCAGATTCATATGCAGTAGCTTGCTGCAGTGGATTATTATATATAGGGTCGGATTCATATACTGATTCCCCATTTTGTCTTTCAACTGCCTATAAGTTATATACAGTAGTATGTATTTTTCACATCCCTGATGATGATGTTTGTTATCTGCCACTGGTGCCTTATATATGTTAAATATATAAGGCGAGCTTTTGATTTTTCTGTTGATGCCACACCTAGATAGAAAACTCTCTAAAATGTTACAGTATGCAGTTCTCGGAAGCTGGCAAACTAGGTTGCGTTCTCCTGTTGTTTGTACCTATAAAATGTTGTTTTACAGATCAAATTATTCTTGTTTTTTTTTCTTAATGCTTCCATTTTCTTTTAACTCCATTACACCAATTTCAAAACCCATAGCTTGAGTAATTTAATATATTAGATTATTACAACTGATCCACTTTTTCTCTAAAAATTCATGCAATGCAAAATTCTTACAGTGAGTTTAACTTATAACTCTTTTAATTCTCAAATAACTAAATGTTTTTTATGATGGAGATTTTTTTTTTCTTTGTTGTGTAGGTTCTACTTATAATTTTTTTTTTTTTTTTTGTTGCAAGAATGCAAGCTGAGGTTAGGCAGACCCCTACCAGATTTATTAAAAGAAATAAAGAATTACAGTACCCTAGGGTACGAAGTCTCTATAACATCTTTCCATAAGATATTACATAGAGTTTCAGGGAAAGGCCTAGGGTAAGCAATAGAGGGGTCTAAAGAGCAGCTCAGATCAGCAAGGAAGTCAGCAGCTTGGTTAGTTTCCCTATAGGTGTGCTTGCATGTAGCAAGTTCCATCATAGCCATGGAAGCAGTAATAGTCTTAGTAAGCTCTTTGCATCTCCGTGAAGAAGTAGTGGTGCCATTGATGAGGTCAGCTGCATTCTTAGAGTCTGTCAGGATGTTGAGGTTATGTACTTATAATTTTAATTGATTGTATTTTGTTGAATGTCACCGCATCGAGTTTGTGATTTTTAAAGAACAGTATTAGTTTGTTTTTTTTTTTTTTTTTTGGAGGAAATCTAAACTTTGAATTATTGGGTTAGAAAAAGGGTATGTAATGCTCCTAGAGATCGACTAGAGTAGTGTGCTAATTAAAACAACTACTCTAGTATATATTTGAGCAGAATGTGTAGTTTGCATGAGTAGCTATTGTAGAATGGGCACTGAAATGGCATTTTATTGGCTTTCTCCTGTTTTAAATTTTTACCTGTGTGTGTGTGCGCTCTTCAATTCATTTACTTCGCAATTTTGTTTACTGGGGCCTTACAGCATATATCATCTTCAACCCCTCTTCAGTTCGTTTAAGAGCTGATGTTGATGAGAACATAACCACTCTACCTGTCCATTAAAGCTGCCTTTGGCACAAAAAGATTATGACCTTTCTGTCTGTCTTTCACTCAGCCATTACCATATATATTTAACCTTTCTGTCTGTCTTTCACTCGGCCAATACAAATTAACCTGGGATTGATGATTTATAATCAAGAGTCTAGCAATGGTCGCATACCAGGCCAGTACCCTATATATTTAAACCTCAGTGACGACCCTTCATTTGTTGTAAGGATATCAGTACTCATGTGTAAAGCATTCACAAGAAATTGAAATTGAAATCCAAATAGGCCAAACATTTACTCATGCAATTGGGAAGAATTTTTAAGCAACAACTCTTCTACATTCTTTACAGTTTACAGCCCTTATACATATTACATAATACTTACTTTTGAAGTATAACTCGTGTAGCACTAGTAACCGGCCATGGAATATAATTAAGCATACCCACAAGTCCTATACTCACATCTGACACCTTGTAAGCACTTATTGTCACATTTGCCGCAATGATCAACATTCCACGCAACATTGGTACAAGTCCCATGGCAGCAGAGCTTTCCAAAACCACACGTATGCCCACAATGTCTGCAGTTGTTTTTATCTCCCAGTATGTTACGACAATGAATCTGACAACAATTCAAAATTCCAGTCCCATTGTTCACTGAAACCCCATTACATATATTTTTAGTTTTGGGATCGCAATGTGCACCCTTTCTGATTTTTCGAGGTTGGTATCGATTCATCCCTTGCTTAGCCTTGTAATTATGTAGATCGTCATCAACCACATACTCTTCATCTTCGTCTGCATAGTTCGAGACAGCTGCAGAACATTGTAGGATAAGAAGCAAAGAGATGATAACAAAACAAATGGTAGAATGATTGAGGAATACAGAAGCCATTCTGAAGGACTGCAACAGGAAAAGGACTAAGAGTTGTCAGATGGAGGAGTGAGTAAATGAACTTCTAGATCTTATAAGAATGGTGTTAAGGAAGGAAGGTTTTCAATTTCCTCTTGTATGAATGTAATTGTTTACTTCCATTGATTAGTTTGTATAGGTATGATTGAAACTAGGTCATATAGGATCAGATGATACTTTTATCATGGGTTGTCTCTCTTTACACTTCACTGCATGTGTATTATATTTTACTTGCAATAAAAGACTTGTTCAATTTTCAGTTTCTTTCGGAGTCCAAGGATTCTGTTAAACTACATTTGATTATCCGACCATCTCATCCGTTAGACTAATTTGATTCATGCCTTTTCAAACGAAATCTTCTGACAGTTCTATTCAACAAATATAAGAATATGTCCACTTAATAATTAAGTTTTTAAATTTCACCAATATCATCATAATATAAGGTAAATTTAACATAAGTCGCCAACAAATTGCGCAGATTCTCCCTTCCACAACAATGTACTAATCATCTATTGGACTAATTTGCTTCATGCTTTTTCAACACCCTACGAAAACTTGTGCCAGTTCTACTCAAGATGGATAAGGGCCGGTATGTCCACTTAAGTTTTCAATATTTCACTAATATCTCAAGTAAACCATACCATAATATAGGTTAAATTTAACATAAGAGTCGCCAAGAAATCGTGCAGATTCTCCTATACCACAATACATGATTATTTATCTTTTGTTATGATCAAACTACACTAGTATAGAAACATATATACAATTGAGAAAAAAAAAGTAATTTCTCATACAAAATGTTATGGCTAGGTTATCATGACAAACCCATGAAAACACTAAGCACTCACTCTAGTCTTACACATAGTTGAAATGCCGATTTCATTTCAGGCAAATATCCGATTTCTGAAAAAACGGATTTTACCGAGATTTTGATACTAAAAACAAATTTAACAGCCTGAGTATTCATGGATATAGGCGAAATTCCATTCATCGGATTTCTCAAATGTCGGTATAATTCGTAGATATTCATCGGATTTCTCAAATGTCGGTATAATTCGTAGAATATCCTTGGATATCCCCGGTAATTTTGAACTGATACCCGACCCATAGATCAGTGGTTAGGCACCTTGATTAAGAGTGATGTTAGAATCTGAAAGAGGTTTCATCGCACATGATTTTGGAATCACTTTATACGCAAAATTGCAAAGACTAAGAGGTCGATAGTATCTACTTTACTTAGGACTATGAAGTGAATTTGGTTTAAATATGCAATGATGTTCATGTACCTAAATAAAATTGTATGGTTATGCATGTACACTTGGTTCTATACTTGTATGAATGTTTAACTTTGCAAGAAATTAATTTTTTTATATACTTCACTCTGTTTCTAATCAACAAATTTTGGTTTTAATTATCAAGAAATTAATAACCCGGAAGAAAACTCAAAATCCTGTTGCATTGCATGATCTGACAGATCTCTCGATTATAAGGGATATCTGCAAGCAAGTGTAAGTGCTGCTCAGATCAGCCCCTTACAAGTTAAATTTTGTTTTTCAAGCATATGTTCACTGAGACAAAATATTCCCAGACATCCAGATACAGTACCAGCAGTAAGCATAGTTTAAAATGTCGATTTCGAACAAAATTTGAATCCAGTATAAAAACGGTATATGCGGATATTCATGGATATTTATATATCCCATTCCTCAAAGATGGCCGGGATAATTCGTGGGATATCCGCGGATATTCCCGATATTTGTAACTATGCCAGTAAGTCTAATGAGAAAAAAAAAAACCCTAATGGTCAATGCATTTTGACCTGGTCAATTACATGATGTTACATATTTGCCCATAAAGTCTTTAATACCAATGTTACCGTTATTTATAGACCCTTCACTTCTTTCCCGCCCACTAAAACCCTAGAAATTTAGGGAATTATCACCCAACGAGAAATTAAACAAGTGAAGATCTCTAGATTCTTGCCATGGAAAGACTTTAATTAAGGTAAACACAAGTTGTTAATTATCTAGTTTTTCTTTTGTTGTTGCATGTTGAAATGCTTTTAAATTTACTACTTGAAATGGGATGGAGATAGGATGGGTTTGTAAATTGTTATTTGGCGTGCATGGTGCAAAGAGGCAGCGGCGGTTTTGAGCAGGTACAAGGTTGTAACTTGTAAGGTTTTGAACAATCCATCAAGTAGCGTAACAAAGACCAAAGAGTTTCTTTGTGAGGTGCTAGCTTAGGTTAATTAGTTCATTGTAATATTGTTATCTTCTTCATCATATAGTGAAATAAAGACGACTATCACCCCAGGGAGTACGCAATTGTCGAACCACGTAAATTCTTGTGTTTTTGTGTGTGTTTTGCTTAATTTTATTTAGAGAAAATTGAATTCACGTCACCACTTTTTGGGGTATATTTGCTCAGCGTCACAACTTTTTTTTTTATTTGTTTAGTCACCATTCCGTCTCAGCCTCGTTAGTTGACCAAGTTAACCGTTATTTGACTGAGTCAAATATGCGTTGATTGAATCAAAGATATGGTGACTATAAAAATATAATTGTTTTAAGGGGGGTTTTAGGCTTTAGGACGCCTAAATAATATCTATTAAGGAAATGAGACACTTTTAATTGGTATTTAGAGTATGAGACACCTTCCGTGAGTTGACTACGTTGGCCATTGCTTGCTTGTTAAATTTTTTAAAAATAACAATATTACCCCTCCACATTCATAACACGAGATTGAATTTTAATAACAAAATTGTTACACGTGTCGTTATATCATCCCTTGTAAACTTTTCAGAATTTTAGTTATTAAAGAAGAAGACACACTGTATTAAATTAAATTAGAGAATATATAAGACACCGGCCTGTATAGAGTATTATGAGTATTTAGAGAATATGAGTTCTTTGACTGAGTCAATTGTTAGTCATAACAGTCAACTGACTGGAAGGTGCATCATACTCTAATACCACAGTCATAAGGGAGTTCACACAACCACAATCATAAAGTTCTTTCAGTCAAGCACTATGTCTGGAAACCTTATCTCCTCCCTAATCTCCATTGCTTTCTTGTTCATATTAAGCCACAACCAAGCACCTTTAATTTTTTAGACCTCCTTTACAACAAAAGAAGAATCCCTGAAAATTGCATTGTAATACACCTTTCTATATATATATGCTTCACAACTGTTATCAATTTCTGACATGTGAATCTGTTTCAAGAGATCCACTTGCTATTCTTCGATAAATATGGCTCTCCTGTTTTGAACAATGGTGAAGGATTGCATTAGTTATAAAATTACCAATACCAACAAAATAGTTCATACTCAAACAAATTATCATAATCAAAACATAACATGCAATTGTATTCATTCAATTATTGAGAAAAACACGGCAAAAACTTTTGTATTACATGTAAGCACCATACTGTGCCAAGTGGAGCACTGAGAACATAGGAGTCAGATAGGGAGAGTAAACCGTGAGGTACCCAATCAGAACACGAAATATTTTGGAGTATCACAGATAACGCACGTGATACCAAGCTGTCAAGGACTAAGCTTAAGATATGTGATGGGGAATAGAACACGTAAAGTAGAGGATTTCCGTAGGATGTAGGGAGAGATCCAACGGGCGGAGGAAAGTGGTTTATTCTGCTATATAAGGGTAACGTTAGGGCACACACAAGGTAACTGTTCATTCCTATTATAACTTGTTTCCAAACCTAGCCATCTTACTGACTTGATCGTTGGAGCTTTATCCACCAGTCATTGTCCGGTGGTCTTTTCAGGTACTAAGAGCGAAGCAGCTAAAGAACACAGCAGACTCAAACCTTTGGATCATAGCAAAGCTCATTAAGAAAGGGGTTTACATTTGGCGCTAGAAGAAGGGCCGCTGGTATTCTAGATCTAGGGTTTGAGAAAAAGGTCGAGGGGAAGCAAACAGAGAACTATGGTGACACAAACTAGATCGTCCACATATCCTGGAGGTGCAACTGGTGGAGGAGCTCCTCGGGTTGGCCATCCTCAACCTCCCCAAGAAGGAGAAGATGAGACAAGTAGATTGAGGGAAGAAAACTTAAGGCTAAGGGAGCAACTAGGAAGAATGGAGGAGATGGAACGTCAAAACCTCCAGAAGGGAGAGAATGAGGCGGTCAGAAATGAAAACCTACGGAGACCTATGGAAGGAGTAACACCAGAAGAAGGGGAAGGAGGAACAAGGCATCGGATTCCAGGCCCAAGGGTAAATGAAGAAGAAGGATCAGGTGAGTCAGGAGTAAGAGCTCGTGAAGGGAATCGAAAATAAGGGGTGAACGATGAAGAGATTCCGGCGGCTGATCCGTACACCAGACTTTTCGATATGATATGCAAGGTCCAAGAAGACATGAAGGCGCAGACCAAAGGAAAAAACGTAGAGGTGACTCAAGACTTGGAGAGATTGGGCAAGAGACCATTAGCTGAAGTGTGCTACCGTCATGGGTTCCCAAGTAAGTTTCAACCCCCTAAGTTCAATGAGTATGACGGAACAACTGACCTTGTGCAGCACTTGAACAACTTCAAGCAAAAGATGGCGGCTTGGGAAGGTAGTCAGTATGACGGGATGTGGTGTCGATTATTTCCTAGCAGTCTGAAGGACAACGCTACAGACTGGTATCTCAGTTTATCACCAGGGAGTGTGTCAAGCTTTGCTCAGTTAAGTGAGATGTTTGTGAAACACTATATTCATCAGAAGAGGCAGGCTACAGATATAGCGTCATTGTTTGATTTGGAACAAGCTCCAGGTGAGTCTCTTAGGAAATTTGTTACTAACTTCAAAAATGAGATTTTGAGAACAGATGGCGGAGTAGATGAAAAAACAGCAGTGGTAGCATTTCAGAAAGGCATAAGTAAAAATCTCCGGCATACGACTCAATTGTGTCATCACGGATGGCGACTCTAGATGAACTTTTCCAGAAGACAGAAAAGTACATCAGACTAGAAGACATAGCATCACGGAGAGCTCCCAAGGTGTTATCGGCTACCATTAACACAGTGGCGGAAAAAAGAAAGAAAAGAGAAGCTAGCTCATGAAGTGATACACCACCAAGAGATTCCGGCAGCAGGAGAAACAGAGATGGATCGAGAGGTCAGGACAAAAGAGAAAGGAGAGAGGATAGAGATACTTCGCCAAGAAAGCTGACACCACTGAAACCTCTACCGTAATCCCTCACATCGAAATCTTGAAGAGAATAAGAGGAAGGAAGGACTTCCAGGAGCCGTCGGTAAGATGCAGGACGGTTAGGGGAAAGCCTTTCTGTGAGTATCATCAGACTTACAACCACCCTACTGGGGATTGCTATGAGTTCAAATCCTTGATCTGGAAATGGATTGAGGAGGGCCATTTAAGAGAATTTATAGTAGAAAAGAACAGGGAGGAAGCCAAAGCAGAAATACAGGTCAGAGGGACCGTTAACATGATCTTCGAAGGAGCTAGAGAATCCATGAATGAGGTCAGAGGGACCGTTAACATGCAATTGTATTCATTCAATTATTGAGAAAATACGCCAAAAACTTTTGTATTACAAATAACAAATTGAAACATCTTTAAACAACTCCATTAATGAACCTGCTTCTGACAATATATGGTTTGCCTAAGATAGAAAAAGAAAAATATGAATTTTCAATTCTGTGAAGTAGCCACCTTACAACAACATCAACCGCACAAAACAGTCTGATCTAAGGATATGATGTTTGCACAACCAAAGACTCTTTAATATGGAAGGTGGCACACATAGGACCAGACAACCTTCAAATGTATGATATGCTTTGCTAAATAATGGTTACGTTGTGTTGAAGAACATTGTTTTCATATTTGCGCATAACGAAATTAAACCATAGATTAACCCAAACTGATTGCAAATTCATTATTAAAAATTGGCGATTATCTGGCTATCAATCGATCAATTTATAATATGTTGTTTTCTTACCCACAAAAATCAATTACTCACAATCTTCTCACATTTAGTCATTCACAACAACATATATAAAAATAATATCAACAAACTTAAACCATATATGCAATACTCGTGATCGTGATCGAATCTGATATGATTCGATCACATTGAAACCATCATGGGAGACCAACTCTGTAATACCCCACACTAAATTATCATATGCTTAATGTTTCTCGATATATAATCTGTGAATATGGTTTGTGTGATAGTTGTATTACTTCTAGTAATACAGTAGTAGTTACTAGTAGTAGTCATATTTGCTTTGTATATTTTGTATATGGTAGTGATGTTGGATTTAAATTTCCTAATATTACTAATAGAAATATAGAAAGGGTCTCAACTAGAATTTTAGAGTGGGTTAGACCAGAATAGGAAAGGTTAAAGGACTGAAAGTCTATAAATAGGAAATAAAAGAATAAATAATCTGAACCGACTCTGTTTGTCTAAACCCAAACCTGTTATAAGCTGGTGTGAAAGGAAAGAAAGAGGGAATAAGGAAGGAGAAAAGAATGAGCAGTGTTGGCTGAAGCTTAGGAGGAATTGATTAGACTTTTGGCTTACTTAATAGGAGTTCATCACTGTGAGGATCAAGGCAAGTGATTCCCTACTTGCTTTACTTAATTCATGAGTTAGATTTCTATTAGAATTCTTACTAATCAAATTATATACTTTTAGTTTGCTGAACTGTCTATATATGATATACTTAGCTCTTAACCAAATGATGTTGAATTGAAGTATAGTTACTGATTGATTCTCCTCAAAAGTACAGATGGTTCATTATTTAATAGTTGGTTTGCTTCCTTGTTCTATACATAAACTTGGGAAAATTCTTATGAGGCAAGTTCGAATATTATTGTTCTTTGAATTGTTATGTTGGTTTGTGTTTATCGATATGATTGCTTATTTGTTGATCTTGCGACAACTCGTTAATTTATTTCTTTGATTGAGAATGAATTTGTCGAGTTGCTATATCATTCAATATTGATTGTGTTGGGTATGTTGTTGGGAAATCCTGACCTCTTTATGGGTGAGGCAGAGATTTCATGATCGATAACTTGTGTAATGAAAGATGGGTCGAGAGAGTTCACACTCGTCCATAAAATGCCTTATGGGGGCTAGGAGTGTGTGATGCCACAGGTTGGTGCCTAATGAGCCAAGATACCTTGGGTTGGTGTTCATTAAGCCTCTTCTTCCCCTAAACAGTTAAATGAGGAAGTGTTCACACCCGTCCAATAAGTCTTATTGAGGCTTGGAGCGTGTGATGCCACAGGTTGGTGCGCGGTAGGCCAAGATACCTTGGGTTGGTGCTTGCCGGGCCACTTCTCATAAAAGTTAATTAAACCGCTGAAGAAAGAATGGAGATGTTTATTTTCATACTAGTTTTGTGATCTTAAGTTCATACCAGGTTTGAATTGATTGAGTAGGACATTGGTAATTGTCGTGGATATTCAGTTTATGCTAATGGTGTGCATTAACTATATGATGACTTCGTATGGATTTCTGGCTTTCTTAGTTTTTATCTAACTATGTAGTTAAGTCGAGTAAGTATGGTTTCACTTGCTCGAGCTGTGGTTGACGCTCGTTTTACTTCCCCTTTTCAGGAACTTGATGACTAGTTACGCGAGAGTGGGGATTTTCTAGATTGCAGTCCTTTACACCTTTGGTGCCTTTTGAAGTCTAAGAGTCTGTAATCTCTAGTTGTATGGTTTTGAACATAACTTCCGTTTAGAAGCTTGTACAGTATTTGTGTAAGTGAGTTTTGATAATAAAATTTAGACTCTTTTGTAAGAGTAATGTGTTCAGCTATAATACTCTTGTTATAGGTTTTGGGATGTTACAAACTCATTAGTACTAATTCTTTCTGTAGATGAAATTATTGCTTATATTCGCGAATATATCTGTTTAATAAGGGAAATTTTGACTTAACCTCCTATTTTGTCCACGTTTTGAATAAACCCTCCTATTTGTCCAAATTTGAACTTTACCCCCTTCGGTCAGTTTTCATCTAAGTTAACGTCTATTTGCATTTTTTTTTTCTGAAATACCCCTCACTTCTTCTTTAGACTTAACCTCCAAAAGAAAAAAGGAGGGGTATTTTAAGAAAAAATGTAAATAGGGTAAAGTCAAAACTCGGACAAAAGGGGGATTTATTCAAAATGTGTGGACAAAATAGGGGGGTTAAGTCTAATTTTCCCTATTTGAAGAGTTCCACACTTCCACTGTTAACTAGGCAACTAGGTCATGGTTTTATAGCCGACAGAATAAAAATTTAGGGAATGGAGATGATGGACATCAGTGAGAGCGAGAAGAAAGCAGAAATGGTTGTTGAGACTGAGATGGGTGGTTTAAATGAAAAAATATTTAAACTTGAAATCTTTGATTTGATTCCCATCAAACAACTCATTCAGATGAAATGTTTATCAAAAGGTTGGTATGATTTAATCTCACATTATAGAAAATCTATACTTCGTTCTAGCCCTTCACATTTCATTTGTCAGTACAAATTCAATGTTGATCAAGATAGTCAAGTAATGTTTTATAATATTGAAGAGCAAGAAGTATGTGATGAAAGTGGAGAAATTGTTGTTGTAGAAACCCTAGAAAACCCTTCACTAAGTTTCTCTATAGATAATAATATCAACTTGTTAGGATCTTCTAATGGATTAATTCTAGGGTTTTGCAAGAATTCTTCAGATGACAACAGTGAGACTACTCCAGTACCTTATGTTTGTAATCCAAACCTAAACCAATGGGTTTCTCTTCCCCCATTTTCCAATGACAAACACAGTGTCTGTATGGCTCTAGCGTTCGATGGTATATCCCAACACCATTTTAAAGTAGTGATGTGCTATGTTTATTGTGTGAACGAATCTAGAACAACTATGCGTTATCGTATTTATTCTTCTGATACTGGAAAATGGTGGATAAAGAGAACAAAATTATTCAACTCCTCTATTTTGACTAGTTGTGCGAGAATTGATAGTGAGATGTCTTATTTGTACCGAAAAGGAATTGCACATTGGGTATTTAATGGGTTTATGTTGGTGTACCATTTCAAAAAAGAGTACTTCAAGATCGTTAAGCTTCCAACTACTGTAGGATGCCTGTGGGAGTCAGAAGGATATTTGCACTATTGTGATAACAACGTCCATGGATTTTCTATATGGAAGCTTGTGGATGATGAGGTTTTTGATATCCAATTTAATGACGAAGATGTAATGACGAAGTGGCAGTGCAAATCTACAATAGAGTTTTGTTCATTGAAACCCCAATTTCTTGAAATCGTTGGTCCCCATTTCCTGGAACTCTTGACAAATTTGTCAACCCAACTACTTGGCTTTGATGAATATTCACAAATGTTATATTTTGCTATCCCAGATATGGTTTTTTCATACAGTTTTGAGACTAGGACCTTGAAGAAGCTACCAACGTGTAAGCCAATAGGTGAGCACATATCATCATATGTTAGTGCGGCATTCTGTTTGCAACCAAGTGGAGTTGATTTGGCTTTTGGAGGTGACTGCAAGTACAAAGTGGTGTATCCTAAAAGAGAATGTGGAGGAAGTCTTGGAAAGGCTCGAATCTTACTTCAGCAGTATGTCTCTTAGACCCTTGAAAGTTTTATACATGACATGGTACTTCTGTGTTTCACTTAGGGTTTTTATTTGTGATATTGTATTTGTTATGATTGTTGTAGAACTTCATGGAAATTGCTGACAGATCTGGATATGATTTTGTTTTACATATATGGTTATTTCGTATGTTTAAGTATGTTATTTTTGTCAATATTATACTTTTGCTCGTTAACGAGATTCTGAGTTAATAGTTGCCCAGTTCACTTGTGACCCTGTATTAAAAGCAATCAAGATACTTCCAACTGCATCTGGGATCATTCCATCATTATGCACAACCATTTCATTTGCCCATAGGAGATTTTGAGTTAAAGTTTCTCTTGTGAGGATTTTTAAGATGCACTGCCACGATGTTTTCAATGGCGATTATATATAGTGACATATTTTCCAATTAATATCCAAAGCTGTATATCGTTTCCATGTATTGTCCCTTTTTGTTTTGCAAGTTCTCTGACCGAGCAGCCTGTGGCATATTATTAAGAAGCAATTTCCCAATAAGATGATTAAATATTCAATACGTACTACTAAAAGAGAATGTCGTTGAATCCTTGGAAGGCCTTTGAATGTCTTTTGTGTGTTTGGCATTAGGATTTTGTGATATTGTATTTTCTATACAGTACTGTAGAGCATCATAATATTGCTGACAGATCAGGAAATGGATTTTGTTTTACCTATATGGTTATTTTTTAAGTAAAGTATTTTTGTTTTTAAAACTTTTTCTCTTTAACGAGATTCTGAGTTAATGGCTGCCCAGTTCGATCTCTCGTGAGGATTTTAATTAGATGTGACAATGTTTTCACTGGGGTCCTTTTTTGTTTTGCAAGTACTCCGAATGAGTGTCTTGTGGCATACTGTTACTAAGCAACTTTCCACTAAGATGTAAGTACTCCGAATGAGTAAACTCCAGGAGGAGTTTACATATGTCTGTAACATGAGTTGGATACCTTAGATGTAGCTTCTTACTGCAGGGTTTGTTATGGATTGAACTCTGTAAGGTGGCTGTGTAATGTCAATGAATGTACTTGCAAACCGCAGTGGAATTACGGAAAGGGTCAGATTCATATGCAGTAGCTTGCTGCAGTGGATTATTATATATAGGGTCGGATTCATATACTGATTCCCCATTTTGTCTTTCAACTGCCTATAAGTTATATACAGTAGTATGTATTTTTCACATCCCTGATGATGATGTTTGTTATCTGCCACTGGTGCCTTATATATGTTAAATATATAAGGCGAGCTTTTGATTTTTCTGTTGATGCCACACCTAGATAGAAAACTCTCCAAATATTACTAGATATTACAGTATGCAGTTCTCGGAAGCTGGCAACTAGGTTGCGTTCTCCTGTTGTTTATTTGTACCTATAAAATGTTGTTTTACAGATCAAATTATTCTTGTTTTGTTTTCTTAATGCTTCCATTTTCTTTTAACTCCATTACACCAATTTCAAAACCCATAGCTTGAGTAATTTAATATATTAGATTATTACAACTGATCCACTTTTTCTCTAAACATTCATGCAATGCAAAATTCTTACAGTGAGTTTAACTTATAACTCTTTTAATTTTCAAATAACTAAATGTTTTTTTATGATGGAGATATTTTTTTTTCTTTGTTGTGTAGGTTTCTGTACTTATAATTTTTTTTTTTTTTTTTGTTGCAAGAATGCAAGCTGAGGTTAGGCAGACCCCTACCAGATTTATTAAAAGAAATAAAGAATTACAGTACCCTAGGGTACGAAGTCTCTATAGCATCTTTCCATAAGATGTTACATAGAGTTTCAGGGAAAGGCCTAGGGTAAGCAATAGAGGGGTCTAAAGAGCAGCTCAGATCAGCAAGGAAGTCAGCAGCTTGGTTAGTTTCCCTATAGGTGTGCTTGCATGTAGCAAGTTCCATCATAGTCATGGAAGCAGTAATAGTCTTAGTAAGCTCTTTGCATCTCCGTGAAGAAGTAGTGGTGCTATTGATGAAGTCAGCTGCATTCTTAGAGTCTGTCAGGATGTTGAGGTTATGTACTTATAATTTTAATTGATTGTATTTTGTTGAATGTCACCGCATCGAGTTTGTGATTTTTAAAGAACAGTATTAGTTTGTTTTTTTTTTTTTTTTGGAGGAAATCTAAACTTTGAATTATTGGGTTAGAAAAAGGGTATGTAATGCTCCTAGAGATCGACTAGAGTAGTGTGCTAATTAAAACAACTACTCTAGTATATATTTGAGCAGAATGTGTAGTTTGCATGAGTAGCTATTGTAGAATGGGCACTGAAATGGCATTTTATTGGCTTTCTCCTGTTTTAAATTTTTACCTGTGTGTGTGCGCGCTCTTCAATTCATTTACTTCACAATTTTGTTTACTGGGGCCTTACAGCATATATCATCTTCAACCCCACCATTTCAGTTCGTTTAAGAGCTGATGTTGAAGAGAACATAACCACTCTACCTGTCCATCAAAGCTGCCTTTGGCACAAAAAGATTATGACCTTTTTGTCTGTCTTTCACCCGGCCATTTCACCAGTATTGCATATACATATATATGTGGTTATCACTGTGGTTCATATTTGTTGATATATGTGGTTATCACTGTTGGTTCATATATATGTGGTTATCACTGTGGTTCAAATGATGTTACTCTGTAACTTTCTAAAGTGGGCAACTTTTGAAGTACCTTATTTCCCAAACGTGGAAACAAACAATGAGATAAGAGTAAAAAAATTTGTAGTTTTTTCAGTCCAACAGTAAATTTACAAGGGAACTGGGTTCATTTACAAAAGTAAAAGGGAAAGCCTGTTAAAATTGAACATTGGTTATATGTGTAAAGCAGTGGTGATGGAAGGCAGCTTGAAGACTGACAAGAGACTGTAATATAGCTGGGAGAGTTTGTACTCAGAGCCTGCAAGGGAGGATTCCCAGGGATGTCTGAGCAGGGGTGAAGGAAGGCAGCCTAAAGACTGACAAGGTAAGTTCTGCAGTCTGGTTTTTATTCCTCCGCCTCTTAACTGTTGTACAGGTCTGTAATCTGGGTTGAAATCTGAGTCTGTAACTTAGCTATGAGTGTCGAGCTCAGAGCCTGTAAGGGAGGACCTCCAGGGGGTATGTCCTACTGGAGGCTGGTTTAGAAACCTGACGATGAAACAATTTGTTGCAAGTTGATCAGGAGTTGTAACTGTTTTACCCTGATGTTAATATATTTTAACGTTGATCATAAAAAAAATATGTGTAAAGCATTCACAAGAAATTGAAATCCAAATAGGCCAAAACATTTACTCATGCAATTGGGAAGAATTTTTAAGCAACAACCCTTCTACATGCTTTACAGTTTACAGCCCTTATACATATAACATATTACATAATACTTACTTTTGAAGTATAACTCGTGTAGTACCCAGTCTTCTCTAATAACCGGCCATGGAATATAATTAAGCATATCCACAAGTCCTATACTCACATCTGACACCTTGTAAGCACTTATTGTCACATTTGCCGCAATGATCAACATTCCATGCAACATTGGTACAAGTCCCATGGCAGCAGAGCTCTCCAAAACCACACGTATGCCCACAATGTCCGCAGTTGTTTTGATCTCCCAGTATGTTACGACAATGAATCTGACAACAATTCAAAATTCCAGTCCCATTGTTCACTGAAACCCCATTACATATATTTTTAGTTTTGGGATCGCAATGTGCACCCTTTCTGATTTTTCGAGGTTGGTATCGATTCATCCCTTGCTTAGCCTTGTAATTATGTAGATCGTCATCAACCACATACTCTTCATCTTCGTCTGCATAGTTCGAGACAGCTGCAGAACATTGTAGGATAAGAAGCAAAGAGATGATAACAAAACAAATGGTAGAATGATTGAGGAATACAGAAGCCATTCTGAAGGACTGCAACAGGAAAAGGACTAAGAGTTGTCAGATGGAGGAGTGAGTAAATGAACTTCTAGATCTTATAAAAATGGTGTTAAGGAAGGAAGGTTTGCAATTTCCTCTTGTATGAATGTAATTGTTTACTTCCATTGATTAGTTTGTATAGGTATGATTGAAACTAGGTCATATAGGATCAGATGATACTTTTATCATGGGCTGTCTCACTTTACACTTCACTGCATGTGTTAGTTAATAAAAGACTTGTTCGACTTTCAAAGTTCTGTTGGAAGATCACCTAATCATTAGAACTACGTAAGTACTAAGTAGAACTGGAATGGAATTAAAAACAATATTCATGTATTGGATTGATAATGGATTGCAAAATCAGTTTCTACATTTGATTATCCGACCATCTCATCCGTTAGACTAATTTGATTCATGCCTTTTCAAACGAAATCTTCTGACAGTTCTATTCAACAAATATAAGAATATGTCCACTTAATAATTAAGTTTTCAAATTTCACCAATATCATCATAATATAAGGTAAATTTAACATAAGTCGCCAACAAATTGCGCAGATTCTCCCTTTACCACATTAGATGATTATTTAGCAATTCTATCTTTTGTTATTATGTTCAAACTAGGATAGTATAGAACATATATACAAATACAAAAATATAAGTAAGTGGGAGGGGTTCCAGGGACAGAATGTTGTCCCTAAGTATAATATCTCGTACAAAATGTTGTCTTGTTTAGTGATCTGATGGTGTAGTTGTGTAACGTAGTGGAAACTCAATTACGCATGTGCGGCAATATAGAAGCAAGAAGCAGCAAGGGCTTTGGGAAACATGGGTATTGAAAATCTTAAAACCTCATGGGTTCCCAATTTTGAAGGAATTCCTGCCAAGATGTCGGATCCTGTCGTGGGTGGCTTTGTTATCATAACAAACCCATGAAAAAGCACCTACCTTCAACAATGTACTAATCATCTATTGGACTAATTTGCTTCATGCTTTTTCAACACCCTACGAAAACTTGTGCCAGTTCTAGTCAAGATGGATAAGGGCCGGTATGTCCACTTAAGGTTTCAATATTTCACTAATATCTCAAGTAAACCATACCATAATATAGGTTAAATTTAACATAAGAGTCGCCAAGAAATCGTGCAGATTCTCCTATACCACAATACATGATTATTTATCTTTTGTTATGATCAAACTACACTAGTATAGAAACATATATACAATTGAGAAAAAAAAAAAGTAATTTCTCATACAAAATGTTATGGCTAGGTTATCATGACAAACCCATGAAAACACTAAGCACTCACTCTAGTCTTACACATAGTTGAAATGCCGATTTCATTTTAGGCAGATATCCGATTTCTGGAAAAACGGATTTTACCGAGATTTTGATACTAAAACAAATTTAACAGCCTGAGTATTCATGGATATAGGCGAAATTTCATTCATCGGATTTCTCAAATGTCGGTATAATTCGTAGATATTCATCGGATTTCTCAAATGTCGGTATAATTCGTAGAATATCTTTTTTATTTTTTGGTAAGTAAGCAGGGTTGTGGGGACCCTTACCCCATTAAATTACGTGTGGAAACTTATATCAACAATCAGCTGTTGACGTGTTTCGAACCCACGACCTCTCCACTTTGTGAGAGGGGTGCTACCATTGAGCCACAGGCTCATTCGCAATTCGTAGAATATCCGCGGATATCCCCGGTAATTTTGAATTGATACCCGGCCCATAGATCAGTGATTAAGAATGATGTTAGAATCTGAAAGAGGTTTCATCGCACATGATTTTGGAAATCACTTTATACGCAAAATTGCAAAGACTAAGAGGTCGATAGTATCTACTTTACTTAGGACTATGAAGTGAATTTGGTTTAAATATGCAATGATGTTCATGTACCTAAATAAAATTGTATGGTTATGCATGTACACTTGGTTCTATACTTGTATGAATGTTTAACTTTGCAAGAAATTAATTTTTTTTATATACTTCAATCTGTTTCTAATCAACAAATTTTGGTTTTAATTATCAAGAAATTAATAACCCGGAAGAAAACTCAAAATCCTGTTGCATTGCATGATCTGACAGATCTCTTGATTGTAAGGGATATCTGCAAGCAAGTGTAAGTGCTGCTCAGATCAGCCCCTTACAAGTTAAATTTTGTTTTTCAAGCATATGTTCACTGAGACAAAATATTCCCAGACATCCAGATACAGTACCAGCAGTAAGCATAGTTTAAAATGTCGATTTCGAACAAAATTTTGAATTCTGTATAAAAACGGTATATGCGGATATTCATGGATATTTATATATCCCATTCCTCAAAGATGGCCGGGATAATTCGTGGGATATCCGCGGATATTCCCGATATTTGTAACTATGCCAGTAAGTCTAATGAGAAAAAAAAAAAACCTAATGGTCAATGCATTTTGACCTGGTCAATTACATGATGTTACATATTTGCCCATAAAGTCTTTAATACCAATGTTACCGTTATTTATAAATCCTTCACTTCTTTCCCGCCCACTAAAACCCTAGAAATTTAGAGAATTATCACCCAACGAGAAATTAAACAAGTGAAGATCTCTATATTCTTGCCATGGAAAGACTTTAATTAAGGTAAACACAAGTTGTTAATTATCTAGTTTTTCTTTTGTTGTTGCATGTTGAAATGCTTTTAAATTTACTACTTGAAATGGGATGGAGATAGGATGGGTTTGTAAATTGTTATTTGGCGTGCATGGTGCAAAGAGGCAGCGGCGGTTTTGAGCAGGTACAAGGTTGTAACTTGTAAGGTTTTGAACAATCCATCAAGTAGCGTAACAAAGACCAAAGAGTTTCTTTGTGAGGTGCTAGCTTAGGTTAATTAGTTCATTGTAATATTGTTATCTTCTTCATCATATAGTAAAATAAAGACGACTATCACCCCAGGGAGTAGGCAATTGTCGAACCACGTAAATTCTTGTGTTTTTGTGTGTGTTTTGCTTAATTTTATTTAGAGAAAATTGAATTCACGTCACCACTTTTTGGGGTATATTTGCTCAGCGCCACAACTTTTTTTTTTTATTTGTGTTTAGTCACCATTCCGTCTCAGCCTCGTTAGTTGACCAAGTTAACCGTTATTTGACTGAGTCAAATATGCGTTGATTGAATCAAAGATATGGTGACTATAAAAATATAATTGTTTTAAGGGGGGGTTTTAGGCTTTAGGACGCCTAAATAATATCTATTTAGGAAATGAGACACTTTTAATTGGTATTTAGAGTATGAGACACCTTCCGTGAGTTGACTACGTTGGCCATTGCTTGCTTGTTAAATTTTTTAAAAATAACAATATTACCCCTCCACATTCATAACACGAGATTGAATTTTAATAACAAAATTGTTACACGTGTCGTTATATCATCCCTTGTAAACTTTTCAGAATTTTAGTTATTAAAGAAGAAGACACACTGTATTAAATTAAATTAGAGAATATATAAGACACCGGCCTGTATAGAGTATTATGACTATTTAGAGAATATGAGTTCTTTGACTGAGTCAATTGTTAGTCATAACAGTCAACTGACTGGAAGGTGCATCATACTCTAATACCACAGTCATAAGGGAGTTCACACAGCCACAATCATAAAGTTCTTTCAGTCAAGCACTATGTCTGGAAACCTTATCTCCTCCCTAATCTCCATTGCTTTCTTGTCCATATTAAGCCACAACCAAGCACCTTTAATTTTTTAGACCTCCTTTACAACAAAAGAAGAATCCCTGAAAATTGCATTGTAATACACCTTTCTATATATGCTTCACAACTGTTATCAATTTCTGACATGTGAATCTGTTTCAAGAGATCCACTTGCTATTCTTCGATAAATATGGCTCTCCTGTTTTGAACAATGGTGAAGGATTGCATTAGTTATAAAATTACCAATACCAACAAAATAGTTCATACTCAAACAAATTATCATAATCAAAACATAACATGCAATTGTATTCATTCAATTATTGAGAAAAATACGGCAAAAACTTTTGTATTACATGTAAGCACCATACTGTGCCAAGTGGAGCACTGAGAACATAGGAGTCAGATAGGGAGAGTAAACCGTGAGGGTACCCAATCAGAACACGGAACATTTTGGAGTATCACGGATAACGCACGTGATACCAAGCTGTCAAGGACTAAGCTTAAGATATGTGATGGGGAATAGAACACGTAAAGTAGAGGATTTCCGTAGGATGTAGGGAGAGATCCAACGGACGGAGGAAAGTGGTTTATTCTGCTATATAAGGGTAACGTTAGGGCACACACAAGGCAACTGTTCATTCCTATTATAACTTGTTTCTAAACCTAGCCATCTTACTGACTTGATCGTTGGAGCTTTATCCACCAGTCATTGTCCGGTGGTCTTTTCAGGTACTAAGAGCGAAGCAGCTAAAGAACACAGCAGACTCAAACCTTTGGATCATAGCAAAGCTCATTAAGAAAGGGGTTTACATTTGGCGCTAGAAGAAGGGCCGCTGGTATTCTAGATCTAGGGTTTGAGAAAAAGGTCGAGGGGAAGCAAACAGAGAACTATGGTGACACAAACTAGATCGTCCACATATCCTGGAGGTGCAACTGGTGGAGGAGCTCCTCGGGTTGGCCATCCTCAACCTCCCCAGGAAGGGGAAGATGAGACAAGTAGATTGAGGGAAGAAAACTTAAGGCTAAGGGAGCAACTAGGAAGAATGGAGGAGATGGAACGTCAAAACCTCCAGAAGGGAGAGAATGAGGTGGTCAGAAATGAAAACCTACGGAGACCTATGGAAGGAGTAACACCAGAAGAAGGGGAAGGAGGAACAAGGCATCGGATTCCAGGCCCAAGGGTAAATGAAGAAGAAGGATCAGGTGAGTCAAGAGTAAGAGCTCGTGAAGGGAATCGAAAATAAGGGGTGAACGATGAAGAGATTCCGGCGGCTGATCCGTACACCAGACTTTTCGATATGATATGCAAGGTCCAAGAAGACATGAAGGCGCAGACCAAAGGAAAAAACGTAGAGGTGACTCAAGACTTGGAGAGATTGGGCAAGAGACCATTAGCTGAAGTGTGCTACCGTCATGGGTTCCCAAGTAAGTTTCAACCCCCTAAGTTCAATGAGTATGACGGAACAACTGACCTTGTGCAGCACTTGAACAACTTCAAGCAAAAGATGGCGGCTTGGGAAGGTAGTCAGTATGACGGGATGTGGTGTCGATTATTTCCTAGCAGTCTGAAGGACAACGCTACAGACTGGTATCTCAGTTTATCACCAGGGAGTGTGTCAAGCTTTGCTCAGTTAAGTGAGATCTTTGTGAAACACTATATTCATCAGAAGAGGCAGGCTGCAGATATAACGTCATTGTTTGATTTGGAACAAGCTCCAGGTGAGTCTCTTAGGAAATTTGTTACTAACTTCAAAAATGAGATTTTGAGAACAGATGGCGGAGTAGATGAAAGAACAGCGGTGGTAGCATTTCAGAAAGGCATAAGTAAAAATCTCCGGCATACGACTCAATTGTGTCATCACGGATGGCGACTCTAGATGAACTTTTCCAGAAGACAGAAAAGTACATCAGACTAGAAGACATAGCATCACGGAGAGCTCCCAAGGTGTTATCGGCTACCATTAACACAGTGGCGGAAAAAAGAAAGAAAAGAGAAGCTAGCTCATGAAGTGATACACATCCAAGAGATTCCGGCAGCAGGAGAAACAGAGATGGATCGAGAGGTCAGGACAAAAGAGAAAGGAGGGAGGATAGAGATACTTCGCCAAGAAAGCTGACACCACTGAAACCTCTACCGTAATCCCTCACATCGAAATCTTGAAGAGAATAAGAGGAAGGAAGTACTTCCAGGAGCCGTCGGTAAGATGCAGGACGGTTAGGGGAAAGCCTTTCTGTGAGTATCATCAGACTTACAACCACCCTACTGGGGATTGCTATGAGTTCAAATCCTTGATCTGGAAATGGATTGAGGAGGGCCATTTAAGAGAATTTATAGTAGAAAAGAACAGGGAGGAAGCCAAAGCAGAAATACAGGTCAGAGGGACCGTTAACATGATCTTCGAAGGAGCTAGAGAATCCATGAATGAGGTCAGAGGGACCGTTAACATGCAATTGTATTCATTCAATTATTGAGAAAATACGCCAAAAACTTTTGTATTACAAATAACAAATTGAAACATCTTTAAACAACTCCATTAATGAACCTGCTTCTGACAATATATGGTTTGCCTAAGATAGAAAAAGAAAAATATGAATTTTCAATTCTGTGAAGTAGCCACCTTACAACAACATCAACCGCACAAAACAGTCTGATCTAAGGATATGATGTTTGCACAACCAAAGACTCTTTAATATGGAAGGTGGCACACATAGGACCAGACAACCTTCAAATGTATGATATGCTTTGCTAAATAATGGTTACGTTGTGTTGAAGAACATTGTTTTCATATTTGCGCATAACGAAATTAAACCATAGATTAACCCAAACTGATTGCAAATTCATTATTAAAAATTGGCGATTATCTGGCTATCAATCGATCAATTTATAATATGTTGTTTTCTTACCCACAAAAATCAATTACTCACAATCTTCTCACATTTAGTCATTCACAACAACATATATAAAAATAATATCAACAAACTTAAACCATATATGCAATACTCGTGATCGTGATCGAATCTGATATGATTCGATCACATTGAAACCACCATGGGAGACCAACTCTGTAATACCCCACACTAAATTATCATATGCTTAATGTTCTCGATATATAATCTGTGAATATGGTTTGTGTGATAGTTGTATTACTTCTAGTAATACAGTAGTAGTTACTAGTAGTAGTCATATTTGCTTTGTATATTTTGTATATGGTAGTGATGTTGGATTTAAATTTCCTAATATTACTAATAGAAATATAGAAAGGGTCTCAACTAGAATTTTAGAGTGGGTTAGACCAGAATAGGAAAGGTTAAAGGACTGAAAGTGAATAAATGTGAAACAAAATGAATAAATAATCTGAACCGACTCTGTTTGTTTAAACCCAAACCTGTTATAAACTGGTGTGAAAGAAAAGAAAGAGGGAATTAGGAAGGAGAAAAGAATGAGCAGTGTTGGCTGAAGCTTAGGAGGAATTGATTAGACTTGGCTTACTTAATAGGAGTTCATCACTGTGAAGATCAAGGCAAGTGATTCCCTACTTGCTTTACTTAATTCATGAGTCAGATTTCTATTAGAATTCTTACAAATCAAATTATATACTTTTAGTTTCTTGAACTGTCTATATATGATATATTTAGCTCTTAATCAAATGACGTTGAATAGAAGTATAGTTACTGATTGATTCCCCTCAAAAGTACAAATGGTTCATTATTTAATAGTTGGTTTGCTTCCTTGTTCTATACATAAACTTGGGAAAATTCTTATGAGGCAAGTTCGAATATTATTGTTCTTTGAATTGTTATGTTGGTTTGTGTTTATCGATGTGATTGCTTATTTGTTGATCTTGCGACAACTCGTTAATTTATTTCTTTGATTGAGAATGAATTTGTCGAGTTGCTATATCATTCAACATTGATTGTGTTGGGTATGTTGTTGGGAAATCCTGACCTCTTTATGGGTGAGGCAGAGATTTCGTGATCGATAACTTGTGTAATGAAAGATGGGTCGAGAGAGTTCACACTCGTCCATAAAATGCCTTATGGGGGCTAGGAGTGTGTGATGCCACAGGTTGGTGCCTAATGAGCCAAGATACCTTGGGTTGGTGTTCATTAAGCCTCTTCTTTCCCTAAACAGTTAAATGAGGAAGTGTTCACACCCGTCCAATAAGTCTTATTGAGGCTTGGAGCGTGTGATGCCACAGGTTGGTGCGCGGTAGGCCAAGATACCTTGGGTTGGTCCTTGCCGGGCCACTTCTCATAAAAGTTAATTAAACCGCTGAAGAAAGAATGGAGATGTTTATTTTCATACTAGTTTTGTGATCTTAAGTTCATACCAGGTTTGAATTGATTGAGTAGGACATTGGTAATTGTCGTGGATATTCAGTTTATGCTAATGGTGTGCATTAACTATATGATGACTTCGTATGGATTTCTGGCTTTCTTAGTTTTTATCTAACTATGTAGTTAAGTCGAGTAAGTATGGTTTCACTTGCTCGAGCTGTGGTTGACGCTCGTTTTACTTCCCCTTTTCAGGAACTTGATGACTAGTTACGCGAGAGTGGGGATTTTCTAGATTGCAGTCCTTTACACCTCTGGTGCCTTTTGAAGTCTAAGAGTCTGTAATCTCTAGTTGTATAGTTTTGAACATAACTTCCGTTTAGAAGCTTGTACAGTATTTGTGTAAGTGAGTTTTGATAATAAAATTTAGACTCTTTTGTAAGAGTAATGTGTTCAGCTATAATACTCTTGTTATAGGTTTTGGGATGTTACAAACTCATTAGTACTAATTCTTTCTGTAGATGAAATTATTGCTTATATTCGCGAATATATCTGTTTAATAAGGGAAATTTTGACTTAACCTCCTATTTTGTCCACGTTTTGAATAAACCCTCCTATTTGTCCAAATTTGAACTTTACCCCCTTCGGTCAGTTTCATCTAAGTTAACGTCTATTTGCATTTTTTTTTTCTGAAATACCCCTCACTTCTTCTTTAGACTTAACCTCCAAAAGAAAAAAGGAGGGGTATTTTAAGAAAAAATGTAAATAGGGTAAAGTCAAAACTCGGACAAAAGGGGGATTTATTCAAAATGTGTGGACAAAATAGGGGGGTTAAGTCTAATTTTCCCTATTTGAAGAGTTCCACACTTCCACTGTTAACTAGGCAACTAGGTCATGGTTTTATAGCCGACAGAATAAAAATTTAGGGAATGGAGATGATGGACATCAGTGAGAGCGAGAAGAAAGCAGAAATGGTTGTTGAGACTGAGATGGGTGGTTTAAATGAAAAAATATTTAAACTTGAAATCTTTGATTTGATTCCCATCAAACAACTCATTCAGATGAAATGTTTATCAAAAGGTTGGTATGATTTAATCTCACATTATAGAAAATCTATACTTCGTTCTAGCCCTTCACATTTCATTTGTCAGTACAAATTCAATGTTGATCAGATAGTCAAGTAATGTTTTATAATATTGAAGAGCAAGAAGTATATGATGAAAGTGGAGAAATTGTTGTTGTAGAAACCCTAGAAAACCCTTCACTAAGTTTCTCTATAGATAATAATATCAACTTGTTAGGATCTTCTAATGGATTAATTCTTGGGTTTTGCAAGAATTCTTCAGATGACAACAGTGAGACTACTCCAGTACCTTATGTTTGTAATCCAAACCTAAACCAATGGGTTTCTCTTCCCCCATTTTCCAATGACAAACACAGTGTCTGTATGGCTCTAGCGTTCGATGGTATATCCCAACACCATTTTAAAGTAGTGATGTGCTATGTTATTGTGTGAACGAATCTAGAACAACTATGCGTTATCGTATTTATTCTTCTGATACTGGAAAATGGGGATAAGAGAACAAAATTATTCAACTCCTCTATTTTGACTAGTTGTGCGAGAATTGATAGTGAGATGTCTTATTTGTACCGAAAAGGAATTGCACATTGGGTATTTAATGGGTTTATGTTGGTGTACCATTTCAAAAAAGAGTACTTCAAGATCGTTAAGCTTCCAACTACTGTAGGATGCCTGTGGGAGTCAGAAGGATATTTGCACTATGGTGATAACAACGTCCATGGATTTTCTATATGGAAGCTTGTGGATGATGAGGTTTTTGATATCCAATTTAATGACGAAGATGTAATGACGAAGTGGCAGTGCAAATCTACAATAGAGTTTTGTTCATTGAAACCCCAATTTCTTGAAATCGTTGGTCCCCATTTCCTGGAACTCTTGACAAATTTGTCAACCCAACTACTTGGCTTTGATGAATATTCACAAATGTTATATTTTGCTATCCCAGATATGGTTTTTTCATACAATTTTGAGACTAGGACCTTGAAGAAGCTACCAACGTGTAAGCCAATAGGTGAGCACATATCATCATATGTTAGTGCGGCAATTCTGTTTGCAACCAAGTGGAGTTGATTGGCTTTTGGAGGTGACTGCAAGTACAAAGTGGTGTATCCTAAAAGAGAATGTGGAGGAAGTCTTGGAAAGGCTCGAATCTTACTTCAGCAGTATGTCTCTTAGACCCTTGAAAGTTTTATACATGACATGGTACTTCTGTGTTTCACTTAGGGTTTTTATTTGTGATATTGTATTTGTTATGATTGTTGTAGAACTTCATGGAAATTGCTGACAGATCTGGATATGATTTTGTTTTACATATATGGTTATTTCGTATGTTTAAGTATGTTATTTTGTCAATATTATACTTTTGCTCGTTAACGAGATTCTGAGTTAATAGTTGCCCAGTTCACTTGTGACCCTGTATTAAAAGCAATCAAGATACTTCACAACTGCATCTGGGATCATTCCATCATTATGCACAACCATTTCATTTGCCCATAGGAGATTTTGAGTTAAAGTTTCTCTTGTGAGGATTTTTAAGATGCACTGCCACGATGTTTTCAATGGCGATTATATATAGTGACATATTTTCCAATTAATATCCAAAGCTGTATATCGTTTCCATGTATTGTCCCTTTTGTTTTGCAATTCTCTGACCGAGCAGCCTGTGGCATATTATTAAGAAGCAATTTCCCCAATAAGATGATTAAATATTCAATACGTACTACTAAAGAGAATGTCGTTGAATCCTTGGAAGGCCTTTGAATGTCTTTTGTGTGTTTGGCATTAGGATTTTGTGATATGTATTTTCTATACAGTACTGTAGAGCATCATAATATTGCTGACAGATCAGGAAATGGATTTTGTTTTACCTATATGGTTATTTTTTAAGTAAAGTATTTTTGTTTATTAAAACTTTTCTCTTTAACGAGATTCTGAGTTAATGGCTGCCCAGTTCGATCTCTCGTGAGGATTTTAATTAGATGTGACAATGTTTTCACTGGGGTCCCTTTTTTGTTTTGCAAGTACTCCGAATGAGTGTCTTGTGGCATACTGTTACTAAGCAACTTTCCACTAAGATGTAAGTACTCCGAATGAGTAAAACTCCAGGAGGAGTTTACATATGTCTGTAACATGAGTTGGATACCTAGATGTAGCTCTTACTGCAGGGTTTGTTATGGATTGAACTCTGTAGGTTGGCTGTGTAATGTCAATGAATGTACTTGCAAACCGCAGTGGAATTACGGAAAGGGTCAGATTCATATGCAGTAGCTTGCTGCAGTGGATTATT
Organism: Aquilegia kansuensis; assembly: GCA_020826895.1. Lineage (NCBI taxonomy): Eukaryota > Viridiplantae > Streptophyta > Magnoliopsida > Ranunculales > Ranunculaceae > Aquilegia > Aquilegia kansuensis. The sequence goes on along the minus strand of CM037007.1, from coordinate 8,879,442 downwards.
ATATATAGGGTCGGATTCATATACTGATTCCACATTTGTCTTTCAACTGCCTATAAGTTATATACAGTAGTATGTATTTTTCACATCCCTGATGATGATGTTTGTTATCTGCCACTGGTGCCTTATATATGTTAAATATATAAGGCGAGCTTTTGATTTTTCTGTTGATGCCACACCTAGATAGAAAACTCTCCAAATATTACTAGCTAGATTACAGTATGCAGTTCTCGGAAGCTGGCAAACTAGGTGCGTTCTCTTGTTGTTTGTACCTATAAAATGTTGTTTTACAGATCAAATTATTCTTGTTTTTTTTAATGCTTCCATTTTCTTTTAACTCCATTACACCAATTTCAAACCCATAGCTTGAGTAATTTAATATATTAGATTATTACAACTGATCCACTTTTTCTCTAAACATTCATGCAATGCAAAATTCTTACAGTGAGTTTAACTTATAACTCTTTTAATTTTCAAATAACTAAATGTTTTTTTATGATGGAGATATTTTTTTTCTTTGTTGTGTAGGTTCTGTACTTATAATTTTTTTTTTTTTTTTTGTTGCAAGAATGCAAGCTGAGGTTAGGCAGACCCCTACCAGATTTATTAAAAGAAATAAAGAATTACAGTACCCTAGGGTACGAAGTCTCTATAGCATCTTTCCATAAGATGTTACATAGAGTTTCAGGGAAAGGCCTAGGGTAAGCAATAGAGGGGTCTAAAGAGCAGCTCAGATCAGCAAGGAAGTCAGCAGCTTGGTTAGTTTCCCTATAGGTGTGCTTGCATGTAGCAAGTTCCATCATAGTCATGGAAGCAGTAATAGTCTTAGTAAGCTCTTTGCATCTCCGTGAAGAAAGTAGTGGTGCTATTGATGAAGTCAGCTGCATTCTTAGAGTCTGTCAGGATGTTGAGGTTATGTACTTATAATTTTAATTGATTGTATTTTGTTGAATGTCACCGCATCGAGTTTGTGATTTTAAAGAACAGTATTAGTTTGTTTTTTTTTTTTTTTTGGAGGAAATCTAAACTTTGAATTATTGGGTAGAAAAAGGGTATGTAATGCTCCTAGAGATCAACTAGAGTAGTGTGCTAATTAAAACAACTACTCTAGTATATATTTGAGCAGAATGTGTAGTTTGCATGAGTAGCTATTGTAGAATGGGCACTGAAATGGCATTTTATTGGCTTTCTCCTGTTTTAAATTTTTACCTGTGTGTGTGCGCGCTCTTCAATTCATTTACTTCACAATTTTGTTTACTGGGGCCTTACAGCATATATCATCTTCAACCCCACCATTTCAGTTCGTTTAAGAGCTGATGTTGAAGAGAACATAACCACTCTACCTGTCCATCAAAGCTGCCTTTGACACAAAAAGATTATGACCTTTTTGTCTGTCTTTCACCGGCCATTTCACCAGTATTGCATATACATATATATGTGGTTATCACTGTGGTTCATATTTGTTGATATATGTGGTTATCACTGTTGGTTCATATATATGTGGTTATCACTGTGGTTCAAATGATGTTACTCTGTAACTTTTAAAGTGGGCAACCTTTGAAGTACCTTTCCCAAACGTGGAAAAAACAATGAGATAAGAGTAAAAAAATTTGTAGTTTTTTCAGTCCAACAGTAAATTTACAAGGGAACTGGGTTCATTTACAAAAGTAAAAGGGAAAGCCTGTTAAAATTGAACATGGTTATATGTGTAAAGCAGTGGTGATGGAAGGCAGCTTGAAGACTGACAAGAGACTGTAATATAGCTGGGAGAGTTTGTACTCAGAGCCTGCAAGGGAGGATTCCAGGGATGTCTGAGCAGGGGTGAAGGAAGGCAGCCTAAAGACTGACAAGGTAAGTTCTGCAGTCTGGTTTTTATTCCTGC